>JAFEMH010001372.1:0-484844 GCA_022495995.1 Adenophora triphylla var. japonica
CTTTCCTTTTCCTGAGCGGAGTGTTCTTCACCTTCGCAGCGAAATATTCCGGTAGGCCTTCTACAGCTCGGGGGACTCTTCCCCAGACGCCTGCAAGTCGATCCTGCAGTAGGTAGTCATCCCATACAGTCCTTTACTCTTGCTACTGTCTAGAGAGCCGCCTCACTTCAGAGCCGTCATCGCGAGTGCTTTGATTGGCCTCCCGATCGGCACTTGCCACATAATCCCAGCCATATGGCGTCGCCCGATACGGGTTCCCGGGGTGTAGCCCTCGCCTCCAGATCCTCCTCCAATGTCGAGCCTATCCAGGTGATCGGCACCCAGCAGCTCACTCCGCCTCCACAAGACGGCCATCTGTGTCTCCCCATACACTCTTCGTACCGGTCCAGATCTTTGCGTCGACGAGCAGTGCCCTCTACTCCGGTGAAAGAGAACCACAGCGAGGAAAGGACGTGTATTGCCACCGTCGGGTGATCGACTAATAGCGTCGAAGGATCCTCCATCCATGAGAGATCCCACCTCAAAGGAAGCGGCATAACTCGGATCGGTCGGTGGCATTTGCTCCGGCCCATGCTTGCCGCAGAACCAATGATGGAATATAGAAAGACGTGCGAGACGGCCGGCACTCGACGATCAGCGGGACCCTCCTGAGCGGTCCTACAAGTCTGTAACTTCCAATGGGAACCCACCATCGCCAAATGATGCGTGCCAAGTCTGGCCATCCAGAGCTCCGGCTCGGCTGATTGCCCCCTATCACCTGGAAGGACGTCGCGAGAAAGACCCAGCGTCGCGGGACATTGGCACCTCGGGCATCATCTGCGGCCTCTCCCTCGGCCACGTGGTCGGCATAGCGGGACTCCCTCCCCACATGTATCGGCTACCGGTCGCCCATCCGGCTATGCCCGGGAACGTCTCGCCCAAGACCCGATGGCACGATGTCTCCTCCACTCCGTGCCTTGCCTCACCGAGGTCCGATTACCTTTGTGATGGCACACACCCGAGAGACGTGAATGTGAACAAAGTAGCAATCACACGGGACACGAGCAAACGCGTCCCGCGCAAAGAAGCGCTCCCCTCGGCTACGGCAAATCTTTCGGGCGATCCCAAGAAATGTCAAGCATGTCGGTATCTGTATCGGCATCCGTATGCTTCTCAGTAGAGATACCCAGCAAAGACACTAGCTTCTCAGCGGTGGCCGTGCCACCAGCATACGGAAGAACTAGGCTGTTCCGTCTCGGGTCCTCCCGAGAATGGCCGGAAATCTTCAAACGTAGGAGTGACTTCGTTGTACGAAAAATTTGTACACGATTCCTCCTTACGTCCCCGAGAACCGAGGCTGCTCTCAAAGGTCCCAATCTGCGCATGAGCTCCTTGAAAGCCCAAAGCAGATTTAATCCCAGTAACGGCCTTCGAAAAACCTTTTGTTCTGCCTCGTGTGGTTCTGTACCCGCGGCGAAAGTTGTCCAAATATCGCTCTTGCATCAGAGACGATAACTTGGGAAAAGGAGCCATGTCGGAAGGTGAAGAAAACCTTAAGAAATGGAAAGAACTCGACGGAATGAGCAAAAGCAATGCGCGAGTTCTTACAAATTGCAAAGTGAAGCTGCAATTTAAAGAATACGGAAATTCATTTCAAATCGTGGGACTCCCCCTGCAGATTGACTTGAGTCGACTCTGCTGGCCATTGCCTTAAAGTTGGAAACATTTCCAAACCGTACTTGCCTGTTCACCCTTATGAAATCTGCGTGCACATACGATTTCATTCAACAAATGACAATATCCCTTCGCCCGGGCTCGTGCAACGGTGCAAATAATTAAAATTTAGTGCATACATGCTTAATTTTTGACCCGTTCAATTTTTAATGCATTTCTCCTTTTTATTTATTTTTGATTAACCTATTTGCTTATTTGCGAAAATAAGCTGAAGGTGATCACGAGAATAAATATGCGAAATACGGAGTTCCGCCCCACGGGCGCCTTTTTACAAATACATTTCAAATCAAAATTTGTTCTGACAAATACATGCATTTTGTCTAAACAAAATAATAAAGAAAGAAAGCGGTAAAGGGGACTACTCGAGTCTGCTCGTCATCAGGTACACTCGACGTCTTGCTCACGCCATTGCCGGATCTGTCGCAAACGGGAACTCGCCAGAACTCCTCCCGGTAGGGAATAGGCGAAAGGGCCTCCTCGGAGTGCGCGAACTCGAGGACTCCCCTCTCGCGCCCGAGTGCGCGGAAGAAGGAGCTCCCAAATCCGGCCGTTCCGCCGCGAGCGCGAGCCCACTGTGTGAAGTCCTCCCCACGGTGTGGGAGCGGGCGAACCCCTCGGCCTAGGCGGCCCCGATCGCGGACGATCCACGCTCCTCAGGAGGCGCACCGCATGAACTCCACGAGCCTCACCTGGCATAGGCGGACCACCAGATCCACCGGCCTCGTGGCCTCGTGTACGTATGGCCGGATACTGCGAACCGGGAAAATCATCGAAGCGAACAGAAAGTACGAGATGCATCATGTGCGAGAATGCTACTATCAAATGCGAGAAAATCGGAAAAGATGCTCACTTAGAAGCATTGGGGTCCGCCATATCGTGGTCTCGGCTCAGCGAGTGGGATCACAAGTCGCTGCGCGAGAACCCCGATCCGGCCCTCGTACGCTAGCCTGGCTCGTGGGACGGGAAAATGTCGAGGACCTCCGGGGACCTCGCCCTCCCTATCTTTGCACTGTGGGCTCCTCGGCCTCATCCTCGAAAACATCATAGGCGGCCCCGCTATGATGTACTCGGTGAAATCTACGCACCACTGAAGGTATCCCTCCCGGCTCATCCATCGGCATCTCCGGGGATGCTTTGCATGTACGAAGGAGGATCCATGGCACGATGGAAGAGACCCTGCCTATCTTTGACGGGTCACCCTCTCCCCCGGATACGTAGGCGTCGCGGTGAAGTCCCACCGGGAGCTTCGCCGCCGTGTAGTCTCATTTGGAAATCTGCCAGCGACATGATCAAACACTGCTCCACCGGAGTCATTTGGATCCTCTCGGAGAACTCCGGGTTCGGCGCCGGAGATATCTCCTCGTATGACACTCGAGTGCCCAACCCTCGAAGAGACCGCCCTCTTCGCCTTCTTACGCCAAACCGGCAAGGCGAGGGGAACGGGGGACGGTACGGCTCCTTGACGTCCCAAGCACTGCGGATTTGAACACCTCGTAGCACCCGGACACCGCGAGAGAATGGAAAGTTATGTCGGCTCTGAAAGCGGATACATACGAGTACATAAAAGAGGCAAGGAAGAGAAAAAAAAGCACGTAAACTTACATCCAAGACGGGCGTAAAACGGCTAAATGAGTGCTCCTCTCCCCGCGAGAACTGTCCGGGGAATGGTAGAGCTCGGCCGATCCGGCCTCCCCCACGCAAGCCCCCTCACGGCATCCGGATACGTCGGCGGCCGAGCGAGAGGGAAGTGACAAGACGTGTCGGAAGTCGGGAACAAGGTCGGCGGCGGCGCAGAGCAAAGGAACCCTCGAGCCGGACGCTCCGCGGTCATCCTCGAGATCCGGCCGGATAATCGGCGACGCCCGCCCTCAGTGACGCTCCATCGGCTGTCTGAATGCCTAAGCCCCTGGCATCGGTAATATCGAAACCCGGCGACCAGGACAAGCGCTCAGGGGTGTAACCATCAACCAGCGCCACTAGCGTTGCCATAAGTCGGCAACCCGGTGATAGCGGCAAAATCTGTGGGAGTCATAGTCGCCTCCCCATCGAAATGGAAAGTGTGGGTCGTATCCCACCGGTACTCGCTCGGCGCGACATACGTGGACACGCCCCTCGGCGTATCGGTGTCGCGGCTACGGCGATAAACCCGGCCCGGCCGGAGTCAATCACCAGGCGTCGTGGACTCCTCTCTCCCTCTCGGGCCACGTCAGGGATAAGGCCCCACAATGATACTGCACCGCCTCAAGGCACCCCGGCTCTTACGGTTGTGGGTATCAACCATCCACTGTCCCTGAGACAAACAAGACGAAGCAACGTCAACAAAATGCAACAACGCATGTCAAAAGGATGCAATGCGAGATACGGTTCTCATTCATTTCCTACGTATATTCAAAATCTTTCGAAAACTCCGTCGAATCCAGGAACTTTCAAAATCTTTCGAAAACTCCGTCGAATCAGGAACTTTCAAAATCTTTCGAAAACTCCAGTCGAATCCGGAACTTTCAAAATCTTTCGAAAACTCCGTCGAATCCGGAACTTTCAAAATCTTTCGAAAACTCCGTCGAATCCGGAACTTTCAAAATCATTTCGAAAACTCCGTCGAATCCGGAACTTTCAAATTCTTTCGAATTTTTTCGAAAATTTCGCTCCGTCCCGAATTAAAGTTACTTTAATTTTGGAAAATGCCTTTAGACATGGAATTTTGCAACCAAAATTTTTATGTTATCTACCCATGATGTCAATTGAACTACGTCCTAGTCAATTTCGACAACGATTCATAGCAAAGTCAAAAGCCCCAAATCGGGCACCAAAATCCCTAAGTAAATTCCTAACAAATTTCTAACATTTAAAGAATGCACATTCTTGAAATTAATGGAATTTGTAGGGAACTTACGTGTCTTTCGATCCCTCCCTTGGAGTTGTGGCGGTCCCTCGCCGGATAAAACTCCGCCGGATTCAATGGAAGAGTGGTGGTTCGAATGGTCCGAACCAATCGAGTTCTTTCGTCGTCGGTCCTTCCGTGGCGAGCCATTGGTCCTCCTTCACCCTCCATAGCGATTTTCCCTCACAAATTCGAGCAAACCTTGCAATTTGGGTTGGATTTCTCTCTCTTTTCTCTCCTCTCTCGCCGGCAACAATGGAAGAAATGCCCATTTTCTTCCCCAGCCTCGGCATTTAAAAGGTTTCTGGAAAAACAGTAAAAGTCCGGCCGGACTCTTACTGCACCAGAATAATTTTTGCCCCTTTTGCCCCTCAGCTTTTGGCAATTCCAATTTTACCACTTTTTGCCCCGAAAGTGTAAAATTTCCCGATTAGACATTTCTAACGCCCTATCCCCCAGAGGATAATTCTCGGTTAGTTCTCACTAACGCTCGTCTCCAGGAACGTTAAATTCCCGATTAGTTTTCACTAACGCTCGTCTCAGACGTTAAATTCCCGGTTAGTTTTCACTAACGCTCATCTCCAGACGTTAAATTCCCAGTTAGTTTTCACTAACGCTCGTCTCCAGACGTTAAATTCCCAGTTAGTTTTCACTAACGCTCGTCTCCAGACGTTAAATTCCCAGTTAGTTTTCACTAACGCTCGTCTCCAGACGTTAAATTCTCAGTTAGTTTTCTCTAACGCTCGTCTCCAGACGTTAAATTCTCAGTTAGTTCTCACTAACGCTCGTCTCCAGACGTTAAATTCAGTCCAGTTGACGTTTGACATTCAAACGTTCAACCATGTCTCCGGACATTTTAGTTACGATTCCGTCTCCCGACGTTAAAATTTAAATGGTCCTCACCATTAAACTCTCAATCGTGACCTTTCACGGTCCGATTTCAATCCTCAATCGTGACCTTTCACGGTCCGATTTCAATCCTCAATCGTGACCTTTCACGGTCCGATCTCAAACAGTTGATCCCGACCTTCGCAGTCCGACCTCCACTCTCTTACCAAGACCTTCACCAGTCATCTTCGGCAACTGCAATAAGCCCGAACCCCAAGGTACGAACGCCTTGCAAATAGTCATCTCCGGCAACTGCAATAAGCCCGAACCCCAAGGTACGAACGCCTTGCAAACAGTCTCCTTCGGCAACTGCAATAAGCCCGAACCCCAAGGTACGAACGCCTTGCAAACAGTCTCCTTCGGCATGATAAGCCCGAACCCCAAGGTACGAACGCCTTGCAAGCAGTCATCTTCGGCAAGCTGCAATGGCCAGAACCCCAAGGTACGAACGCCTTGCAAAGGTCATCTTCGGCAATAAGCCCGAACCCCAGGTACGAACGCCTTGCGAATAGTCATCTCGGCAGCTGCAATGGCCGAACCCCAGTACGAACGCCTTGCAAATAGTCATCTCCGGCAATCGCAATAAGCCCGAACCCCAAGGTACGAACGCCTTGCAAAGCTTGAGTCTCCTTCGGCAAGCTGCAATGGCCGAACCCCCAGTACGAACGCCTTGCAAACGGTCTCCTTCGGCAACTGCAATGGCCCGAACCCCAAGGTACGAACGCCTTGCAAACAGTCTCCTTCGGCAAGCTGATAAGCCCGAACCCCGAGTACGAACGCCTTGCAAACGGTCTCCTTCGGCAATGCAATGGCCGAACCCCAGTACGAACGCCTTGCAAACAGTCTCCTTCGGCAAGCTGCAATATAGCCCGAACCCCGAGGTACGAACGCCTTGCAAATAGTCATCTTCGGCAAGCGCAATAAGCCCGAACCCCAAGGTACGAACGCCTTGCAAATAGTCATCTCTCGGCAGCGCAATAAGCCCGAACCCCAAGGCACGAACGCCTTGCAGCAATCCCTATTCGGCCATCCTAGTAAGCCAGAACACCTTTTCACTTCGGCAAGTGAACATTCATCTCCCGCCGCCGCGCCGTAAGCCCGGTTCCACTTCGGCGCGGCTGCAATAAGCCCGCACAACAATCCCTCTTCGGCCGTCCAGGAAGGCCCGAACGCTCATCCCGGCAGATAAAGCGCGGCAGCAATAAGCCCGGCACCCGAGGCACGAACGCCTCGTTAGCATCGCAACTCCGGTTTGAGGCACCACACACGCCCTCGAAGGTTTGAAGCCCCGGGTTCGAGACGCCTCCTAACAGTCTCCATTCGGGTACGGGTACCTCGCGAATGGTCTTATCCGAGTTTAGACGCCTCCTAACGGTCTCGCTCGGGTCGAGGTCCCCGTGCGCGGCCCTTGCCCCTTTTCGAACTACGATCGGCTTGATTCCCGCTCGGGATACGTAGGAATCCTTTTCGCTAAGGGTCCGGCCCGGTGACCGCCCGAGGTCTCTTTCAAAGTAAGGCATCCGATTTGGATCCTTATCTTTTCGACGACCCCGCCTCCTTCGAAAGTGACGTCGCCGAGGGCTAGCTTGTAAGTACCCAAATCCGGATCGTCCAAATCCGTCGAGAAAGTTAACCGAAATCCGTTAAGCGCGCTCCGAGGTTAGCCGGAACTCGTTAAACTCCCGTTCTTTGTGCCAGACGAGACGTCCGGGGCTTGCCCGTGCATCCAGACGTCAAACCATACTTATCACGTGACATCTCACGTAAAAGTATGGCTTTCCACAGCATTTTCAGGCACTTTCGGGCGTTTCGGACATTTCCTGATTGTTATTTTAAAAAACGGACAAAAGCGGGACCGGGGAACAAACTCCCACACTTACGGTGAGTCGCGGGACACGTGTCACGCATGCCACCTCCCTCTAGTCACTCGTCAATCACAAATCAAGGCCAAAAGACCAAAATACCCCTGGTTTGCAAGCCGAGTCCGTGGGACTCCTTTGTGCAATTTTCTGAAATTGCCCAGCAAGTCCTCAGTTTCCAAAATTCCCAAAACCACGAAATTCGGTCAAGTCCGTGGGACTCCTACTGCAATTTTCACCCTATAAATAGAAGTTGCTGTCAAAGGCAAGAAAAGGGATTTGGAACACCAAAAAATCACATACCCCACGGTCCAAACTGGTTTCCACCCCTCCCGAGCTCCCGTTTTGTCTCGATTCGCGTGAAACCTTCGTATTTCGATCAAATACGCACCCTACCACTTCGAAACAACCTTTCGAACAACTTTCCGTGTCCCGTGCACACCTCCCGAGCCAAAGGAGTCGACCCTAGCCATAGGTATAACTCCCTCTCTCTGAATCTTCCGTTCCGTCTCGGTTTACGCGCCAGTCGCTATAACTGTTTCGAACGTCATTGTCAAAATGTAGACGCCTCCGTCTAACGGGGTCCGATACGTTTTATCCCCTCGATCCTCTTCTCTTTCCGTGAGAGAAGTAATCACGGGTTAAAACGGCGTTAGACCCCGTTCCGTTTACTTTCACGTCATTTACAATTCCGAGCCGTTTGGCCTCGTTGATCGTCATTTACAATTCCGAGCCGTTTGGCCTCGTTGATCGTCATTTACACTTCCGAGCCGTTTGGCCTCGTTGATCGTCATTTACGATTCCGGATCGTTTGATTCCGTTGACACCGCTTTAAATCTTTGTCATTTACAAGTCCGATCCGTTTGGATTGTGATAGTATTTACTTTTCAAAAGTCCGAGTCGCAACCCGATTCGTTGATCGCATATCATTTAATACGCATTTTTCTCGTAAAAATCGTTAACAATGTAATGCCGGTTCAAAACCGGAGTTCGTCCGTCGAACTCTCTTTCAAAACGCGCGAAATGACGTTCGGCCTCCGAACGCTCATCTTGAGCTCAAAGCCGCCATTTGACACTTAAAATCATTTAATACGCATTTTTCTCGTAAAAATCGTTAACAATGACTCATTTTCAAACTCAAAATCGACGTTTGCCACGCAAACGCTCATTTCAACTCAAAATCGACGTTTGCCACGCAAACGCTCATTTTCAACTCAAAGTCGACGTTTGCCACGCAAACGCTCATTTTCGTCTCAAAATCGACGTTTGCCACGCAAACGCTCATTTTCAACTCAAAGTCGACGTTTGCCACGCAAACGCTCATTTTCAACTCAAAGTCGACGTTTGCCACGCAAACGCTCATTTCAAACTCAAAACCGACGTTTGTCATTCAAACGCTCGTCTTTTCAAAAGTCACCTAATCAACGTTTGTCATTCAAACCAAGATTAAGCTTGTCATTCAAGCCCCCATTTCAAAGGACACACACACACACACACGATTTCGAGAAAGGTAGAAAGACTCGTCATGCGAGGCGTTTCGGGCGATCTCGTAATACTCTACCCGAAACGTAACCTGACCTCCGAACCTAACAATCTCTGGTACAAAAAAGCTTTTTACTCGTTTTTGCTGCCAATAAAAATGATCCCTGTTTTCAAAGCCTTTTCCTAAGTTTTTGCTACCAATAAAAACGACACCATTTTCGCAATAGCCGTTTCTCAACGTTTGGGCTCAAAATACAAAACCGCGTGGCGACTCCTCATTTTTCCTTCCCGTGAAGCGAGGTCTCAGACACCAACCCCCCGCGAAAGACAACCGCCTTCTCCGCCGCGCCCCGCGCGCGAAAAAGATCGGGTAATTTCACTTTTCTGTATATATGTATTACTTTATATGAATACAAACTATTACTTTATATGAATACAATTATTACATTATGTTATAGTAACTATTACTTTTCACAAATACAAACTATTACTTTATATGAATACAATTATTACATTATGTTATAGTAACTATTACTTTTCACAAATCGAAAAAAAAAAACAAAATTTAAAAAAAAAATTTTTGGGCAACAACACAACTATCTCACTACTCTCTCTCTCTCTCTCTCTCTCTAAACGCCAACGGCGTTTACCTAGCTCCCTCTTTCTAAATCGCCCGATGGCGTCCTCACCAACTCTCACTTCCTAATCATCTTCCTCTAGCTCCCCAAAACCAACGACCTTCCTCACCAATTCTTCCCCAATCGATTCTCGACGAGATCTCACCATGGCCGGCTCCCTAGATCGTCTTCCTCAAAGCTCTCCCTCTCTAATGGCGTCCTAAGCACCCTCTCTCCCTCAATCACCAGCTGAATCGAAGTGAGGAATTGATTGAGATTGATAGGGAGGTTGCCGGAAAATAGGTTTTGGACAGGGGGGTCTCGTCGTTCGGTTTGGAGAGAGGGAACTCAGTTGTTGTTCGATTGAAGGGGGAATTGGGTGCGGTTTTGGTTTGGGTGAGGTCGCCGATTGATTGGGGGTGTGAGGGAGAGGTTTAATGGTGGGTTTGGCCGGAGAAGAGATTGGGGAGGGGATCCTGTTATTGCGTTGCGTATAGAGAGAGAGACGGTTATTGCGCATAGAGAGAGAGAGACGGGTATTCTTGGGGCGGGTTGGGACGGGTTATGGTAATGGATCCGACCCGTCTCATGGATGAGACGGGTAGTGATGTTCTCACATGAGTTTTTGTCAATAAGTAAAATACTCCCTCCGTCCCAATAAAAGCTTCACTAATTACCCAAAAGGGCGTCCCGTTAGAAGCTTCAACTTTTCTTTTTTGGCAAAGAATCTTTACTATTTTCTTCACTCATTCTCTCTCCTACATTATTTTAATACTCACAACACCATTATAATTTACTATTTCCTCCACTAATTCTCTTTCCTATTTTCAAATTACATTCACAACATTTTTTTTTCCCTCCCATTTTCATAATTTGCGTGCCCACCCAAAAGGATGAAGCACTTATTGGGATGGAGTGTTGGGATGGAGGGAGTATAGGGACTCAATCAAGAAACCGTCCAAAGCTTAAGGAGGTAAATGTAATTACAAAATCCACGTCATTCTGTGACCAATTTCTGTACACCTTTTCTGGAAGCCCATCGATTTCCCCTATTCTCTGCTTCTTTTCTCACTAAGCCCTAACCCCACTCCGGTATTTACCGATGCCGGACGGCAGCCTGCGACCGGTCATCGTGGTTACTTAAAGCTGAAATTTGATTAGCTGGTAACGACGTATAATCTTCTCCTACTTTATCAAGGTTTGATTTCACTTTTTTATTTTTCTCCTTCCTATTTATGCTAGTTTAAGTTCATTAGCCAGTTGATCTGTGTAGATCTATTTATGATGAAGGTGATGTTAGATTGGCTTACTAGTGCAGTAAAGAATTGTTCTTTTTTGATGATTGAACGAATTTTTGTGGCCGAATTGTTGAAAATGTTCATGAATTTGTGTAAATTGATTGAATTTTTACTATGTTTCACTTCTGTTTTGATGTGAGAATGAATTGATTTGTTGGGTAGATTGTTAATTGAAGTCGTTTCTTGTTGGGACTCGGTCTGACAATAGAAAAAGTCTATTTATCTATCCACCGAAGTTCAAATTGATCAAAATTTGGTAACTATAATTCAAAGCATCAAAAAATGGATTCAGCAATCTTAGGTATTAAAAATTACAAACATGCTAACTCAGATACACCGGATAACGTTGAACTCATTTAGGGCTGTGTAGCGAACCAGTTACCAAACTACTTGAGTTTGATCATGTTCGGTTTGATAAAAACAATGATGTAATCAAATCGAGCTTGAATAAACTTCTGAAGTTGTTCGATTGTCCAGCTAGCTCGATAAACTCACGAATATGCTTCTGTTCAACTTGTTTGAGATCTGTTCAAGAAAATCAAGTCAAAGTAGAACAATATCTCAAGCTCGGCAACATCATCTAAACTAAGAGTGACCTCAAGTGTTCAGATCAGCTTTGCTCGTCTGATGTCCTACACAATCAGGTTTGAGATTGTAGCTGTCTATATTCTATCAGAATTCTGTCTTTTGACTTTTTCCCTTCAAGCTTACACTATCAGACGGAATGAAAGTTATGATGTCCAATTCATTCGGTCAAATTTAATTCTTGTCAGCATCCTATAGGATTTCGCGGGCAGAATCGGGGAAAGCACGTTTGACCATAAATAAGATGCCAAAATGTGTAGATTAATTATGTATCTTATTTTCATGGGTTGTGATCTTAGATGAATTTCGATAGACATTTACACCTGCACCTTGCTATTCTCTTCAAGTTCATCTAGGAGTAGGATAAGTGGACACTGTGGTAGGTAACAGGTTGCAGTTTTCATATAGTCTTTGTCTCCTGCTGCACATTTCTTTTATAGTAGTAACATAGTTGAAGTTAACGTAGTAACAAAAAAAAAGTGGGAAGATCATTTCGGGACGGAGGGAGTAGCACTTTGTTTTGGGATGAGTATTGGATAGAGTTGGAGAGAGGTAAGGAGGGAGTGTGTAACATTTTAACAAAGAATGCATTTGGACCCTGTACAAACTCATTTGTAGCTGGAGAAGTATTGACATTTTATTCTTGAGCCTATGTCTCTCAATGACACCAACTTATATGGTTTATGTTAATTCAGTTCTTTCCCTGTTTGTCTTTTATGTTGCCTTACCCATTATGTATAGGTTGTTAATGGCGAATATTTTTTTCTAGAAAATGGTTGATATAGAGGAACCTTCAAGTGATGAAACAGCTAGTATTGATGGAAAAGAAGGGAGCAAGTTGGACAAAACAGTTACTAGTAATGATAAAAATGGAACACTGAAGGTTGGGACTATATTTAAGTACCAAAGTGTAATTACAAAAAACAGAATTGTTATTTATGTTCAACAAACGATTTTACCATTTCAAGAAATTCTTGCTGAAGTGTCAACGAATAAAGAGGGAAGTGCAGAGAATGAGTTAGGAGGAACTATGGCAGCTGTGGATGAAGAAATTGAAACTACAAAGATTGGGATGGTTTTTGACACCTTTGATAAAGTCAGGGATTACTACAAAAGATATGCTTTCAAGCAAGGTTTTGGTATAATGACCCGAAGCACAGAGTGATGAAGAAGGGAACTTGAAATATTACACAATTGCATGTGCTCTTGCTGGTAAGACACAGCGTAGGGGAAAAAGTCTCCTACTTCCAAAACTCTCAATGAAAACTGATTGTAAAGCTAAGATAAATGTCAGAGCGTGTCTAGATGGAAAACTTTACTTATCTGGAATTCACCCCGAACATAATCATGAATTGACACCAGGATATTCGAAATTTCTTACAAGCAGCAAGAAGTTGGGATCTCGACCAAAAAGAACAATTGACTCGAATGATAAATTGGACTTGCAACTTCATAAAAACTCTTTATCATCTCTTTTTGGAGCTGGAATAGAGTGCTAAATCTGGGAGCTTAAGACTTGGTGCAGGGGATGTGGAAACCCTATTTGAATATTTTGTTAGCATGCAGAAACAGGATTCTAACTTCTTTTATATGATAAATATTAGTGAAGAGTGTAGTGTGAGGAATGTTTTCTGGGCTGATGCAAGGGCCAAGGCCTTTTACGAGTCTTTCAGCAATGTTATTGCACTTGAAAAAACGTATTTAACGAATGAGTATGATATGCCATTGGCCTCTTTCATTGGTATAAATCACCATTGCTTGGTTGTGGTTTACTCTTTCATCAAGACAAAGAGAGTTATGTTGGTTTATTCAAGTCGTGGTTAGCATGCATGTGTGGGCGGGCTCCACAGGCAATTGTTACTGATCAATGTGAAGCCATTCAAGCTGCAGTTTCAAATGTTATTCCGGAAGCTAAGCATCGACTATGCCTTCGCGACATTGTAAAGAAGATCCCTAGAAAGTTGGAAGGGGTTAAACAGTATCCAACGATCAAGAAGGCTTTAAAAGATATTGTCTATGATTCTCTAACACCCCGTGAGTTCGAAGAAAGTTGGGACTTATTTATTAAAGAATTTAGCTTGGAGGGTATTGATTGGTTGAAGTTGTTGTATGCCAATCGTGATTGTTGGGTTCCTGCATTTCTTAATGAAACTTTTTGGGCAGGTTTATCTTATAGCCATCGAGGTGAAAAGGTGGTTACCTTTTTTGATGGATATGTCCACTCTAAAACTACCTTGAAGGAATTCTTGGAACAATATGACAAAAGTATTGAGAAGCAAGATTGAGAAAGAAGAGCATGCTGATTTTTCCTCTTCCAGTTTAGTTATACCCACAATTACTGACTTTACCATTGAGAAACAGTTTCAGGAAGCATACACGAATGAGTTGTTCAAGTTGTTTCAAGAAGAATTGTGGGGATTAATATACTGCAATGCTTATTTATTCAAAATTGAGGGACCCTTCTCAACCTTTCAAGTAAAAGATTACTTGAAAAAGAAAGACGGGTCAAGAAAGAAAGTGGTTTATGATGTTGTTTACAACGAAGATGAGTGTGAAATATGGTGCGTATGCCATTCGTTTGAGTTGCGAGGAATTCTGTGTAGGCATGCAGTTTCAGTGTTATTTGATAGGGAGGTTAAAGAAGTGTCACTGCGCTATGTTTTACCAAGATGGAGAAAAGACATTATGCACAAGCACACAGGGGTTAAGAGCTTTTTTTATGTACCAAGAACCACGGAACAATTGACGCGTTACGAGGAGCTGCAATTACGGCTCCATCATTTTGCGGAGATTGGAGCAGAGAGTGAAGAAAGTTTTGAGTTCCTGAAGAAGGTTCTAGATGATGCAGAGAAATTGTTACTAAAAAGTAAATCAAACAGTAGTCAGCTTGTTCATGAACTTCTGGATGGTGATGAATTTAACCAGCCTAGTAAGAAGCGGATTAAATTGCCCGGGCGAAGTAGAGGTCGCCCCAAGAAGGTGACAAATATTTCAAGCTACTCATCAGTGTTATTTTTTTTAGATTTTTTTTTATATTTCCAAGTATTAACCTAAAAACCTCTTGCATTTTTTTTTGTCAGAAGCTTGAAAGTGACTACCCTCCCAGTGCCCCAACTTTGTCCACTATGACGGCTAACGGTTGGAGGCAAGAAGGCATAAACCGAACGGTTTGCTTAATTCTTCCGCATTCCTAGTTCGGCTCTATTACTCTCTCCGTCCCAAATGAATGTCCAAAAAATGTCCAAATTTACTCTTGATATAGAGAATTTGATTTTTTTGGACATTCTTTTGGGACAGAGGGAGTATTATTTAGTCAAGTTGATCAACTTTTCCTTGGAAGATTCTAAAAGTTGCTATCGCTGGTATTCTTGATATTGTTTCAATGATGGAGATCTTGACTAAACATTATTAAATTGATACTACATGGTGATTTTGATGTTGTCTTAGGTTGACTTTCTAAATTAGAAAGTAGATGATCTTTTTCTTATTAAGTCCCGAGCTTTGGACTTCCAGTTTCTTCTATAGGCTTACAAGTTTCTGATTATGTGCGCACATTTTCTTCAACAGGTTCATCCTGCCTATTACATGGCTTTGACTAGCCCGTCTGACCAACGAATTGCCTCTGCACAGAACTCACAGGTACAATCTCAATTCATTTCTATACTAAAGCAATAAAGATCGAAACCTTTTGACTGTGTTTTTATGAATTTGTTAAATTTTCAATCAAATGTTAGGGTAATCCACGTACTCTGACCCCATAACTTATAATGGACCCTTTCCCGGCCCCTATAATCAATAAACAGGGGGATTAGGATTGTTTGAAGCTATACGTTCACGACTTATGCTTTTTCTAATCATTGGGTGTTTGTTATACCATAAACACTAAACCATACAGGAATTTGTTCTTTCGGTTTAAGAGTACTCAACCTACATTGGCTAGCCGCCTCGGTCATGTAATATGTTTTAGATGATTTGAGAGGATTGAGCCAACAATTTTAAGTATTCTTCAAGACTGAATTTATTACAGTTGTACGTTTTCTTCTTTTCCTTGGGAGGGTAAAAGTAAGTCTTCCCTCCTACATATAGGCATAAGGCTTAAGGCATGTATGTAATCTTATTATAGCCAGTGTATTTAATTCTACAGTGAAGATAAATCTATTCCTAATCCTCCCACTCATTCTCTCTCATATTTTACTTTTCATATTCAACACAATTTCCACTCATTCTCTCTCTTATATTATAGGAGTTTTTATCAAAAATTAGCCCAAAAGATACTATTTAGTATTTACAAAAAAAAAAAAAACACGCAAGTTGTGACATTATAAAAAACTATTTTTTTTTGTCTTTTCAGTTAAAATAACTGTCAAACAACTGTAAATTCATTTATCAGTTTTTTAAAGAGTATTTTGTGCTTTATTTTTTTGGTTAAACAACTGATAAATGCATTTATCAGTTGTTTATAACTGATAAATGTATTTATCTTTTATTTGAAAGATAAACGCAAAAAAATTAAAATTAAAAAAATAAAAAAAAAAATTAGTTTTTTGTAATATTCAACGAGTTTTTTTTTTTAATATTCAACTTTTGTGGTTGTTTTTGTAATATCTATATTTCAAAAGTAGTTTTGGTAAATGCCCCATTATTATTCTATTATTTCTTAGTTATTGCGTCCAAAATTGTGGAACAGAGGAAGTACTGATATTATTGAGTCCTCTATAAAATGTCTCTAAAACCGAAATAGGCTTGTAATCCCTACCTCTTTCTCTTCCGTTGGTATCCTCTCTCTCTCTCTCTCCCCCACGAAATAGGCTTATAATCCCTAAAACATCTCCAAAATCTACTCCCAATTTCCTATTTACTTCTCACTAATCGTTGATGTGTGCAAAATGACATCAAAAATGATGAAACAGAAAGATCTCTTTACTGTTGTGTTTAACAACACAAAGGAACTAAACAGGATGTTGGGCTTGCATGTTAGCACATGGACATCAACATCTACAACTGCAAAACTCTCTCTTGATTATGAAATTCTTCTATGTAATGGGTTGTCCTTTTAAATGTGAAAAATTCGAGGTACTTTTGAAGTAAAGGTGTTCGTCTTTTATAGATGCTTGAGTGCTGCAAAATTGAATCAGGGAGGCCGGTCAAACAGGTCGGATATATAGCAAAGCTTGCGTAGCCTGAAACAAACGGAATGTCTCCGGCTAAGACCCTCGTACATAAGAATCAATATCTAGAGATGACACTATCAAAGCTCTAATATGAAATGTATGCGAAAGTGAATAGACCTGATGTGTGGGGGCTGGACATCTAATTATACTGTGTTATGGAGTGTCCTCAAAATATAGGGAGGTCAGGTTATGTAGGGAGAAGATAGTTGAATCATATTAGGAAAGTGATTCCTTGCTGAATTAAGTTTTTTTATCCCTTCCATAGAAGTCTCCTTAAGTGACTACAAGTCCTTTGTGGAGAAGGATTCCTTGGGAGCGTGGGCTGCACTCACGTTGCTCCAGTCAAGCATGAGCCGAGCATGTACGTGAACTATAACTCCTCGATGATACGTTATGTGGGGGTCTTCCCTCCGTCTTATTGGCCGAGAGCAGGTGCTCAGTTCCGTTATGGGAGGATAGCAATCGAGCTCGTGCTTGATACTTTACCTCCGTTGGGTTGATAAAATAAGGACACAAAAGTATATTATGTATTATTTCTGTCTCAAAGATTACATAAGCTAGAAACTTATATTTATACTTAAAGCATATGAGTCCTAATTCTATTAGGATTCTACGATTCTCCTTATTCTAATAATAAATATAATTTTAATTGGAAATATTTCTAACTAATGTAACTTTTCTAAGTTGACTCAATACCAACTTAGGTAACTAAATACTTTCTTTTCTTGTGAATATCTCTCAATATTTTAACATGATAAAATATGGAGATTCAAAAGTATATTCTGTGTTTTTTTTTTTAATCTCAAAGTTTACATATGCTATAGACTCATATTTATATTCAAAACATATGAGTTCTAATTTTATTAGGATTCTAACAAATCTCTCCTTATATTTTAATAGTAAATATAATTCCAATTAGAAATACTCCTAACTAAGTAACTTTTCTAAGTTGGCTCAATACCAACTTAGGTAACTAAATGCTTTCTTTTCTTGTGAATATAAAAAAATAAAAATAAAAATCCACATCATCAGAAATTTGATGTTGAAACATATGTTGTTCCAGTTTCTGAAGAGATATCCGAATCAGGTCTTCTTTTCTTCAATTTCATACACAACTTGCCGCACATGTCTTATTTTTCTTCGATCTTTGTTTTTAGAGTGAATGGCACATAATCATCGTTTTTAAAGTGAACGTCACTTAATTATTGTTTTTAGGGTGAACGACACTTAATATGTTTTTATAGTAGGCTGCACTAAATCGCGTTTATAGAGTGGGCTACCACTAATCACGTTTTTAGAGTGTTGTACTAGTCTACCACTAATCAACGTTTTTAGAGTGGACTACCACTAATCTCATTTAAGGTTGTCTGTATCAACACGCTTTTTGTGCATATTCCACGTCGCGAAGACACTATCACACTGATTTCATATGACATGTACTAACCAGTTGATCACCACGAAAACACATGACCATATTTTATTTTTATCTTAATCAAAGTATCGAGGGTTTCGGGATTGAAATCAAACCAGACTCTGATACCATGATAAAATATGGAGACCCACAAAACATATTATGTATTATTTCTGCCTAAAAGTTTACATAAGTTAGAGACTCATATTTAAAAATATATGAGTCATAATTCTATTAAGATTCTAACAAATCTCTCCTAATTCTAATAATAAATATAATTCTAATTAAAAATATTTTTAACTAAGTAACTTTTCCTGTGAATATCTCTCAATATTCTAACATAACATAAATTCATGGACCTCCTCCATATTGATTGAATGACACACATTCCTAAGATACTTTGTTTCAATCCAAGAAACTTCTCCTTTTACAAATAAGATTCTCTCCCTATATATAATAATATGTTCGAAAACTTTTACCTATATATACAGCTCTTTATGCATACAAATTAAGTCATTACATAAACAACTACGCAAGAAAGAGCAATATAAGAATTATACAAACAAGGAGAAGATGACAACATTAGAATTTGATTCTATAAACTGTGCTGTATCATACCTAGAAGAATTGATACTAAAAGAAACCAACTACTATTGTTCAAACCCTACTTCAAGATCTTATATGAACTCACAACTCCGGCCAATCAAACTCACCGATGATGATGTTACAATCACGACGACTTTGACAACAACGTGTCCAATATGTACGGACGACATTACATCTGATGAGAAGATCGTACGGTTACCATGCAACCACTTGTTCCACGGTGACTGCCTTTTCCCGTGGCTGGATCAAAAGAGCACGTGTCCCATGTGTCGGTACCAGTTACCTGAGCAGCCACTTTATAATTATAGGGTTTTGCGAGGTGGAGCTAAGTTTGTTATATACGGACAATCCGGGAGGGTGGTTTTTGCTATGGTTTCTCCTGGGGTTATTACTGGTTGGGTTAAGATTTCTGTGGAGGTTGTTGCTGGGAAGGGAGGCCATTGTTGATGAAGGATGGACTCCATTCAGTTTTGTGAAGTTTTGTGTTTAGGAATTATTTTACATGAGATGATATAGTAGTCCTTATGTTTTAGAAATACAATTTGCCTTTAATTTTAATATTTAATATTTAATTTTAATTTTAATGAATAGTTTAAAATAATTTGAACTTTGATAAAATATTTATAAAAAATATATTCATGAAATTCTGAAAATTGTTATTGTGAATGAATACTATTAATTTCTCACTCTTTTCAGAACAAATGTGACAAAATTTGAAGGAATTCAATTATAATATACAAATATTTATATGATGATAAAATTATACCTTAACATTTTTTTTATTTAAATATAAACCGATAAAGTTGTACGAGACAACTACTTATGGAGTAATATTTATGAATTGAGTCGCTTAAATTCTTAGGTTCTCCATCCAAGTAGGGCTCATATATTTTATTTTTAATAAAAAAAAAAATCACCCTTCTAAGAATTAAAATTATATGTATTTCTTGTTAAAAAAAAAAAAAAAATCAAAAAACCAAATTTGTAATTTAATAGCTTCACAGTTTTTTAATTAATTTGTCTCTAAGCATTTACTGACATACTTTTCCAAAATAATAATAGTTATAATAACTGTTAATTTAAATAATTAAACACAATCCTTACTTACCCAACAAGTAACCATTTTCCATCTCCTTCAAGGACTCATATTAACCTGAATTAACAAACCCTTTCCTTCCCTTCCTCACCACGCCTCTCTCTCCCAGCGGCACAGCTATCTTCTGCCAAGTCTGCCTCTCCGACACTCCTCCACCACCAACCACCGTATCCCGATTTCTAAGTGCGATCGAGTTTCTCGAAAGCAACATGAATTTTTCACATAATCCTCATCCTAGCCCAATCGCTGCATCCTTCATGACCACCCTCAAGAAAGACAAACTCTTCGTCAGCCAAACTGTTTTGAAGCAGATGATTGCTACGCCTTCATGTGCTATTTGCTCCGACGAGTTTGAGTTGAAAGAAAGCGTCAATCAGTTATCCTGCCGTCACTGGTTTCATTATGAATGTATTAGGAAGTGGCTTCGTTTGAAGAATAATTGTCCGTTGTGTCGGCATGAGTTTCCAAGAGAGCCGGATAATCATGTGCTACGATCACCAGTATCAGAGCATCCGGCTCCAATGACCCTGATGATGCCAGAAAATTCTACTGTGACGGTGGTTCAAGCATCGCTGTTGCTGCGAAGGGTACGTCGGACGGCTAGAATACAAGCGGGTGCCATGTTACCTAATAGAAGACTTGCAAAACGATAAGTGAGCTGAATGTTGTAGGCTGGAGAGTAGTTTACATATATTAATCTGGACGGCATATAAAGTTGACTGTTTGTTGACCTTTTGTTCTTGATTGATTTTTTTGTTTCTTCAAGGATGTTTTTATATCAATATATGATTCGACAACGAGACTCACTTGTCATTTTTACAACAAAAACTCTCTACCCACTTTCTCTTTCTTACTTTACTTTTTATATTCACAACATTTACTTTTCCTTCATTTCCGCGTCAGGTCAAACTTAACGGTTCTGACTATTTTTTTCTTATGTTCATATATCAATATACATTATGACTGATTCAAAACCAGATTATTTTATGTAAATGCACTATGGTAGCCAAAATTTAAATTTTAGGTCAAATGATGATTTTTTTTTTTTTGGTCATAACTATAGCTATCTCCAATTTGTGCTGTCAAATTCTTTAAGTAGTGTGATTTATAATTTGATTAAGTTAGTTTTGTTTTAAAAATATACAAAGCGCAATCTTCTTGAGAAATTCTACGATTACGGTAGTACTTTATGAGATGGGGGAGTATGATTGCATTAGGTTTTAATTTATAGCATTGAATAATTTCTTACTCTATCCATGGAACTGTCATACAAAGAAAACCTTACAGATGATAATGCCACAGTTCATTCAAGAAGATCTTAAGTAGTTACTCCCTTCATCCCAAATTAGATAAGTTGAAAGAGATCGGGTAGGGTACGGTGATGGAGGTGGGGTGGTAGGGTAGGAGGTGGGGATTAGTAGGGGTGAGGTAGGTGGGTGTGAGGTAGGGTAGGGTGGTGGCGGAAATGTAAAGGGTAAGATGATAATAGGCTAAGGTGGTGATGGGGTAGGGTGTGGGGGTGGGGTAGGTGTGGGATAGGGTGGGTAGCCGAGAGTTTGGGACGGGGTAGGGTGGGTAGCCGAGAGTAGGGGAGTGGGGTTGGGTAGGGGAGTTGTTAAAAAATAAATTAATTTAATTATGAGTAAAAAAAAGTTTAACCTTGGGAGAGGGTTGGTGGGTGGGTGGGTTGGTGGGGGTGGTGAGGGTTGTTAAAAAATAATTTTAATATGAATAAAAAATTGCTTGGGAGTGGGGAAGTTGTTAAAATATAATTTTAAAATGAATAGAAAAATATTTTTTGACTTTGAGGTGGTGATGGGAGTGGGGAGTTGTTAAAAATAAATTTAAAATGATTATTATTTTTTACCCGATGGAGGGTGGGAGGGGGGGGGGAGAATTGTAAAAAATAATTTTAATATACATATTTTTTTATGAGGGGATGAGGTAGGGGGTAGTTGATGTGGGGTGGGTAACGTGGGGGGTGTATGAAAAGTTAGGTGTGTGTGTGTGTGAGGGTGTACCATTTTTGGGAAAATGTTTCTTAGAAAAAATTCGTAAGTCATTTTACTTAGAAAAGTGGGGAAAACATTTTTCGGAAAACATTTTCTCCGTTTTCTGGTGCTTACCAAACACCGAAAAATAAGGAAAATATTTTTCGGAAAACATTTCCCCCCAAACAAATGGAGCCTTAGTCTCAAAAGTTCGGATATTAATCTCAAAGATTCTGTATATTCGAAAACCGTTAACATTGATATCTAAAAGGTTTGTTTTTCATGACCTTATTCAAATGTATTTTTTAATTCATATCAAGAAGATTTTAATATTGCTATCGAGAAATCTTTAATGTTGATATCTAAAAGATTTGTTGGTTATGGCCGTGTTCAAATATACTTGTTAATTCATATCCAGTAGGCTTTAACATTGTTATCTAGAACCCTTTGAGTATAATACCGAGAAGGTTTATTGGTCAAATTAGACACCCCACACTGAACACATTATTACATGATTACACTACTCTTGGTCTTGCCTTTGTGTTTTGATTAAAATTCATTGGTTTCGTCATATTTCGTTAAGTTTTGACTAACTTCGTTAGTTTTGGGCTTAATTGACTAACAAAAAACTGTAGAGGACAAAATAGTCAATCTGACTAGTTGTATCGCACGAGACTACGTGTCTCGCACGAGACAACCTCTATAGAATGACCAGATTCACTTTCCTTCTTGATCGCAATCTCTTTCTTGACCTACTCTCCTAATTCGGGATTTACCCTAATTTAGGCCTTCCTAGAACCTTCCTAGCACTCAAGCAAATCAAGTCTTTGATTCCTTGCTTACTTGTGACTCCTAACTTGGTGATCAAGTAATTCACACCTATAAATACAAGGTTCCCCCTCCTTGTTCAAGGACCTGGAATCGAACCTTTAATCACACCTACAATTTTTACCTTTCCTTCTCAACTCTTCTAATTGCTTTTAGAGTAGTGTAACCCCATAAAGAAAGAATTAGTCTAGAGTCCCTTCAATTCATGAAGGTGATCTCAAATCACACAATCCAACATTCCAATCATAATTAATAAATCAATTAAGTTTTACTTGTTTATAGATTTATTAATTATTGAATTGATTGATAATACCTAATTAGTAAAACCAATCCTAATATTGGGTGAAATTGGTGCTCCTCGACCTTTCAATTTCATAAATTAACCCCGAACTCCTGAATCTCTTTAAATTAGAGTTTTGCTTTACTTAGAGCTTTTGATAATATAACTTTAAATTGTCGTGTTTATATGCGGGTTCAACCCTATAAGCATGTTGACTTGTTCAAATACTAACACCTTTGTTGGTTTATGTAGATAATTTATTCGATAGATTAATTATTCATTATTCGAGGATTTCCATTGTAGTTATCATTTTGTGTTATATTCTGTTGCGTCAAATTAGGTTGAAAGGTCTGTTTGAAAACTAGGAACATACATGGGCAGTAGAGTTAGATAGTTGACTGTTAGACAGTTATGCAGCGGAAAAGTAATATAAATAAAATAAGTAACAATAAAAGGAAAGGAGTGATGTGTGTGTATGTGTAAATAGTAAGTAAAAGACACGAGAATTTAAATTGGTTCAGAGTAGTAAGCATCTTCTCTTACGTCCACTCCTCACTGTCCTTCTTGACAAGTAAAGAAACAATCCATTATGATACTCTTTTTAGTAATTACACAGATTGTTTAAAAAAATACCGCTACAATTTTCTCTTCTTAATTTCTTCATTGATCTTCAGTTTACTTCTAATGTCTTTATATTAGTTTGACTTTTAATGTTTAATACTTCTTTGGTCAAAACTCTAGAAAATCCAATGAACTTGATTCCAACATAAGTCAAATTAATTATATGAGCATTTTTTTAACAAACATGAACATAATTAGGAAACCGAAACCCTAGTTAATAAATATTTCATTAATCAAATAAAATACCCCACCCCAGTCAGGAATCCTTCTCATTCTTGGATTCAAACTAAACTAAACACACTTGCCCTTATATACTCTCCGTATTACACTATGCACGTACATACAACACCCACAGATAAGAGAGAAATTTAGATTAAAGATGCCGCAATGCTGCGACACATGCAACTGTGTTTTCTTCCCCACCACCTCCGTTGTCCGCTGCCCTACCTGCAACACCTCAAGCCGCCTCTCCGATGCCCTCCCACTACCACCACTAACCCCATTACCAATATTATCCATCCAATCTGATTTCATCGAGTGCGACCACGATTTTTGCTTACTTACCGAAGAAGATGATGATTTCATCCAATTTGATATCCTTGAAGACAACGAAGATTTTGACTCTTTTATTGAAGTAGAAGATGATTTGTTCATCCAGTTTCGTTTCATCGAAGATGGCGAAGATTTTGATACAACCGTTGATTGGACGGCTGATCACTACGAACCTCGTCCAACCCCAGCCGCCACTTCCTTCATCAATTCTGTCAACGCCCACAAAGTCACGGTCACTGCCCCTGTCCTGAAACAAGACCTGAATACGGAATTGTCCTGTGTTATTTGCTCCGATGAGTTTCAGTTGAAGGAAAGTGAATAAGATGTCGTGCGGTCACTGGTTTCATTCTGAATGCATTGTCAAGTGGATTAATTTGAAGAATACTTGTCCTTTGTGTCGGTATGAGTTCCCTGTGGAACCGGACCAGGATCAACTGCTACGATCATCGCAGGAGAGTCCACATTATTTAGAGACACTGGAGAGTTTTTTCGAGGGACTAGGTCGTATCGGGGGCGGACCTACCCCTTAGTATAAGGGGCAGGTGCCCCCTTCACTTTTCAAAAGTTGTAAAATTAGTACTAGTTACTTTTTAAAATTCAGATTTTTACTATTAAATTTTGTGCTTTGCCTCTTTTGTGATCAAGAAAAATTAACACTGTATTATAATTTGCTCCCATTTAAAAAATATTATGAGATCGCCATTGGGTCGTATGTTAATACTTGACATGATCATGCCAGAAATGCCGGCAGATATATGAGTATAATATGAGTATAATAGAAACCCACATTATTAGTCAGTGATGAATTGAGAACGTACAATCTAGTCTAACTGTATGCCAGTTGCACTAGTCTATTATACAATATATTATAGCAACATTTTTACCTTTTTGCATCTTATTTCTGTGATTTATTTTTTTTGTGGCTTAAAGTTTAATTTAACAATGACTATGGCAGTTAAGACTAGCCTTTTGTAACATATGACTCATATTTATATTATTTTGAACATTTTTACCTTTTCACATCTTGTCCATTGATTATGTTATGTTGTAGCTTAACTTGCCTTAGATGGAGTCCGACTACCTGCCCTAGTTCCAGTTAGTAAGGGAAAGTTGGGTTGTGTTTGATAGCATCAAACACTTAATGCTCATTGCTTAATGATTTTTTATTGTGAAACTACTTCAAATTAAGGGTAAACCATGAATTGAATTGTAACAACCATTTCATATACCTCTTAACCAGTGTTCTAAAAGACCCCGCCTAAGGGCGCCTAGGCCCCTCTCCAACGCCTAGTCTAAGCCCCGCCTAGGTCCCGACTAAACCCCGCCTAGGCGCTAGGCCCGGCTCCGCCGCCTAGCATCCGCCTAGCGCTTTTTAGAACCTTGCTCTTAACAATCAATCATCAATATTGATGCTTGATTGTTAAGAGGAATATGGGATGGTTGTTACAATTCAATTCAAGGTTCACCCTTAGTTTGAAGGGAGGCAAAAACATTTATCAGATCGAGTCATTTGTCTAAAACTCTCCTAAGAGAAATTATTGCTTCCTACTCTTGTGATTTCAAATATGGCAAATTCCTCCGAGGATAAAACGATCTCAGGATAAGTACCAAGAGTAACGCACATTGGTAAAGATCCACTTACGCCTGTTGTCCCACTTCGTCTGAATCCTCCACTCAAATCAACCATAGAAACAGTGTATGAAGACATATTTTGAGTTGCAAAAATCAAAGATTAAATTTTTTGTATATTTCTGTGTCGAAATTCTGAACTGGGGTTATTAATTATTTATACTTGTATTTGATGGCTAGTTCGTTTAGGAAAGGACTTCTAAACCTAACCCGAAAATTGTTGAGAATGATTTAATACTCCTCAGAAAACTGCTAACTGCTGATGTGTCTCGTTTTAACATAAGAATCACTTTGGGGGATTCCAAATCGGTGAAGGCAATGTTGGATTTAGGTGCAAGCATTAATTTGATGTCTTATTCGGTGTATGAGAAATTAGGATTGGAAGAGCTTAAGTCTACCACGATGACCCTTCAACTAGCAGACCGCTCGGTCAAACGCTCTATGGGTATTGTGGAAGATATTCTAGTCCAAGTGGACAAGCTCATTGTTCCGGTTGACTTTGTTGTGCTTGATATGAAAGAGGATGTTAGGAATAGTCATGAAACACTCATTCTTCTTGGGTGTCCCTTCATAGCTACTACAGACACCATCATTAATGTCAAAGAGGGTAAATTTACAACGAATGTTCTTGATGAAAATTTTGAAATTTCTATTTTTAATGGCATGAAAGAACCTCAAATTGTCAAAAGATCCAAAAGACCCAGAAATGCCCCCCAAGAAATTCGCCGCGGATTAATATCTCTCTTTTTAAGGAATAGTCATGAAAATTTTCCATCTTTTTTTGACAAATTGTCAGTACCATAAGAAAACATTTTCACAATCATTTTTTTTAATATATGAGGGAGTATTTATTTTTGACAAATTGTCAAAAGATCCAAGGATGTTGGGAATAGTCATGAAATTTTTTGAAATTTCTATTTTTTTTTTTTGCAGTTTAATATCTCTCTTTTTTATTCTAACGTTTTTTCCGCTTTCTTCAGATCCAAAAGATCCAGAAATGGCCCCCAAGAATTTCGCCGCGGATTTGAAGTCTACTAAGGCGCAAAAACTGTCTTAACAAAAAGTGGCAAGGAAAAGGACTCTTGGGAATGATGTTGATCCCAAGGCATGTAACTGTTTTAATGTTCAATTTACGATTAATTCCATGATGCCCTCACCACATGGCACTACAAATTAATTCGCTCCTATACCTTTAGATATATGAGCGAATTGTTTAATAAAGTATGAGACATTTAAAAAAAAATGAAAAATTGTGAAAAAAAATGCTATTATATCCTAAGGTATACGAGCAATTTTAGTCTTCTACTTTTGAATATAAAACCGACATGAAAGGTAATGCATGAGCGTAAATTTTTGTAAAATTTTGAATCTCACATCAATATTTATGATTTTGTTATATCGCCAAGGTTCTATAGTCCATGCCCTTCAATTTAATTCTGGACAAATCCAAACCTAGGCGTTTCCCAGACGTCTAGTGCATTGGACCCAACCTTTCCCGTCTTCTTCTTATGGAAAAAGCCAAGGTTTTAAAAAGCGCTAGGCGGATGCTAGGCGGCGGAGTCAGGCCTAGTGCCTAGAGGCCTAAGCGGAGCCTAGGCGGGGCCGAAAAATTAGACAAATTTTAAATATATTTCATAAATTTATATATATATCCAAAAAATAGTGTCACTTATTTGTATTATTTGTCAAAAATAAATACTCCCTCCGTCCCACACCAAGGTTCCTTGGTGTGGATTTCACGCTTCTTAAAATTTTTTTTGAAAGTGTAGAAAATTAGAGGAGAGAGAATGTAAAAGTTAAATGTGGGGTAGGAAATAGTAGTTAATGATTGGTTTTTTTTTTTTAAAGTGGGTAGAAGATTAGAGGAGAGAGAATGTAAAAGTTAAAAATATTTAATAGGAGAGAGAATGAGTGGGAGGAATAGTAAGTTAATGATTGAGTTTTTTGTAAATATGCTAACTTTATAAGGGCATAATAAATGGTTTTTTTGTAAATATATTAAATCATAAGGGTATAAATATATTCAAAACTTGCCATTTATGGAAGGAAACCTTGAAGTGGGATGAACCAAAAAGAAAAGTAGAAACCTTGAAGTGGGACGGAGGGAGTAATATTTTTTATATAAAAAAAAAATCTAATTCAATTTTGTAATCCTAACATTTAAATTTGTATAAAGTTTAAATAAATTAGTATGACTTCGTTGTAAAAAAAAAAAAACTAAAATTTGAAATAAGTTAAATTTATCAATATCTTATACTATTAAGATGCTATTTATCTCTTCATTCCATTTAACCAAACCCAAAGCCCATTCCATTTAACCAAACACTAATCTTTTATTTTCTCTCTCTTTCTTCCTTTTTCCCAATTTTTTCCCCTCTCTCTCTCTCTCTCTCACACACACACACACACTCTTCCGAGCTCCGGTATGTCAACGATATAGCGAAGCTAAGGTAAGACTCGCTCTGTTTCTTTGACGGCTGTGAGTTTAACTATGTTTTTTCAACGAGTTTGAGATGAGTCTCTGTGTGTTTAAATCAATTCGATTTCTTTTCCTTATTTCATGCCCACATCGTTGTTTAAATCAATTCGATTTCGTTCTGTACCTGTTGGGCCCTACATTTTTCGGTCAACATGTTTACAACTTGCATTAAAACAACTTGGTACTAACAACTTGAGTTGTTCTGTTTTTACATCTTGATCATTTGCAGGTTGAGCTCCATATAACGTTAATCCTATTTTTTAGGAAATATGTCAACAGAAACGAAGACTGGTTCAACCACGTTTCCTCAGCAACGGATCATTATCTTTTCCTCAACAAACGATTGCGGATAAATCTCACCAGATCGGCATCACTCCCGAGATTTTAGGCTTATTTTTCTTTTTTGTTAATTAGCCGTTATTTGAGGTATAAAAGGGATCAAACACTGTATTTTCACACACGTTTTTTCACTAGCCTAAGCTCCCTTTTTCATACGCTCTTAGCATTGTAATCCCTAAGAACATTTAGTAAACTTTCGGTCAAGGTAGGAGCCAAATCCTCCCGGGGTTTTATGCCGGCGAACAAGTTGTTCAAGGGCTTTCCCTAGTAAACAAACCACTTGTGTCCATTTCTATTCAACTTGATAATCATTGTACCTAGATTCATATCACTTTAGTCACTTTTCTTCTCATCGAAATTCACTTGTTGAAATTTGACCAAAACAATTTGGCGCCGTCTGTGGGAAACTTTGATTATTTGCGTAGAAATGGTTAATCCATCATCCGGCAGTCAAGCTGAGAAGAGTCGGTCGCTTCCTGCTTCCGGCATCCAAAGCAACCCTACTTTGAATGCAGAAGCTGTCAACCTGGAATTAATGACCAACATGGCCGATATGTTGAAGAAAGTAAATGACCGATTGAATGCTCAGGAGCATACGAATACCATGATATTCAATGCCATTGATAGTCTGCGTAAAGGGAAGCAAGCTGAAACTCAAGTATCCACTCCGTTTTCACCTTTACTTCCTAGATCTTTGTTTGGTGCAGGTACAGGACCGAGCCATGTCGGAGATATCCCTATGTCCAACACCTTGCCAGCAGAGAGCACAATTGTGACATCCATTCCGATCGAACGACCAAGAGTCAGCCTGCCAACTAGCCAACATGCGCTGTCATCTTGCTACACTTATACTACACCCTCAATGGGGCAAACAGGGAGTTTCTTTAATACTTTCGATACTTTCGCACCTCAGGTTAATAATGCTCCTCTTTTCGCAGAGAACCAACTTGTTAAGGAAATGCAAACCATTAAGGAGTTGCTTCGAAGCGTGCCTGGAGTCAACTTGCCGTATCACCAAGTCTCTCCAACTTGCTACAATGAATCTCGTTTTGTGCCAGCAATAGCCAGTGTGGAGATCCCGAAGAAATTCTCAGTCCCTCATATGAAGAAGTATGATGGGAGTACCGACCCAGCAGAGCATGTATTGTTGTATCAGGAATCAATGGATATCATAAGTATCCCCCCTATGTTTAAAGAAGCATGTTTTTGCAGGGGCTTTAGCTCAACCTTGTCAGGACCAGCCTTAAAATGGCTAACAGGGCTTCCTCTAAATTCTATTTCTTCTTATGCTCAACTTGTCAATATGTTCATTAATCAGTTTTCATGCAACAGGGCATTCGACAAGTTGACTAGTGATCTTTATAGAATTGTGCAACAACCTAACGAAAATCTTAAAGAGTATTTGCACAGGTTCAACAAGGAGGCAGTGACTATACCCAACTTGGTTGTGTCCACAGCAACGGAAGCATTCCGTATAGGCTTGAAGAAGAACTCATTGTTCTACAATGAGTTGGTGATGAATCCGGCGAAACAACTTGAGGAAATCAGAACCAGGGCCTTGCCTATCATCAGATTGGAGGAGGACAGCTTGGCAATGGGGAAATCAACTGGGAGGACTCCTACTCCTCTATTTGAGCCCTCTGACAGACGATCGGATTCCCATCACTATAAGTCCAACAGGGGCAAACCCCCTGTCAAAACTGAACCCTCTAAAATTCATGTTGTAGATGACGATCAGGAGGGAGATGATAATGATTATCCAAAGATTTTTGAATATTGCTTTTCTGTGGATATTGCAGGAATCTTGTGCGCCATGGGAAATCTTGGAGATAAAGCAAGGTGGCCCAAGAAGAATGACCAGTCAACAACTTGGAAGGACAAGTCCAAGTGGTGCGCATTCCATGAGGATTTTGGGCACACTACCGAGAACTGTTTCGCCTTGAGGAAGGAGATTGCTCATTTATTGTCCAAGGGTCTTCTCAAGGATTTGTTGGGCAATAAGAGGGTCAGGAGTGAATCCCAAGAACCTGATTCAGGGGAGCAATCTAGACCAGAGAAAGTCGCACCCCCTCCAGCCACCAAGGTGGTGAATCCCAAGAACCTGATTCAGGACAACACGTTGGACCCTCATCATGATGGTCTAGTTGTTCAGGTTCAGATTGCTAACTGTGTGGTCAAGCGGATTCTGATCGATGGTGGCAGCTCAGTCAACATCATCTTTACTCATACTCTTGAGGATATGGGCATTCCTTTGTCCGAAGTTGTGAAGAATTCATCCGTACTGGTAGGGTTCAGTGGTAAGGTGAAGCAAACAGTTGGAGAGATCAAGTTGCCCATCTACCTAGAGGGTATGAATTCCATGGAGAGGTTTTGTGTGATTGAGTGCTCTTCCTCGTACAATGTTATATTGGGAAGACCTTGGATCCACAACATGAAGGCTGTGCCGTCAACTTACCATCAATGCGTCAAGTTTCCAACACCTTGGGGTGTTGCCAAGTTGAAGGGAAATCAGCAAGTCTCTAAAGAATGCTACAAGGTCAACATGAAAGCAAGTTCAGCCCCTCGACAAGCATAGCAATTAAAGAAAAAGGCCCAGGACGTTCTTGAAGCAGTGGAGCACGATACAAAAAGCGTTCCTGTTGATGCATCAAATCCTGAGGCCCAAGTGCAAGTTGGGGTAGACCTACCCTCCGAAATTGAAGAGGAGCTGATCGAGTTCCTGAAAAGTCAGAAGTGCTGTTTTGCATGGAAACATGAAGACATGACAGGGATAAGCAAGGACATCATTACTCACAAGTTGAACATTGACCCAACCATCCGTCCTGTCCACCAGAAAAGAAGGAAGTTTGCCCAGGAGCGGAACCAGATCATAAAGGATGAAGTTGAGAGGCTTCTGAAGTCCAAGATGATCAGAGAAGTTCAGTATCCAAGGTGGTTGGCTAACGTTGTAGTGGTGGAGAAGAAGAATGGCAAATGGCGAGTGTGCGTGGACTTCACCGACTTGAACAAGGCCTGTCCAAAGGATCCATTCCCTCTCCCTCATATTGATTCTCTAGTTGATGAGACTACTGGCCACGACGTCTTGACATTCATGGATGCATCTTCCGGGTACCAACAAATTCAAATGGAGCCTTCCGACCAAGAAGATACAGCATTCATGACTCCAGAAGGTATATATTGTTATATTTCTATGCCATTTGGTCTTAAAAATGCAGGGGCAACTTATCAGAGGTTGGTGAACAAGATGTTCAAAGATCAACTTGGCAAGACGATGGAGGTCTACATAGACGATATGGTAGTAAAGTCCAAGCGTATTGAAGATCATGTGGAGCACCTTGCTGAGGCATTCAACATCTTGAAAGCCTTCAACATGAAGCTCAATCCGGCGAAGTGCAACTTTGGTGTTAGAGCAGGTAAATTCTTGGGATATATGGTGACCAAGAGGGGAATCGAAGCAAGTCCCGAACAAATCAAAGCCATTCTCAACTTGGAATCCCCTAAGAATATCAAGGACGTACAAAGGTTAACAGGTAGAGTAGCTGCTTTGAATAGATTTATATCCAAATCATCTGATAAGTGCAGGTTATTCTACGAAGTATTAAGAAAAAACAAACTCTTTCAATGGACTGACCAACATGAGGCAGCTTTCCAACAACTTAAAGAATATTTGATGACGTCACCCCTACTTGCCAAACCAGAACATGGTGAGCATCTTTATTTATATTTAGCTGTATCTGAAAATGTTGTTAGTGCAGTATTGATGAAGGAAGTCCAAGGTGAACAACATCCTGTTTACTATGTAAGTAAGTCTTTATTAGATGCTGAAACAAGGTACTCTCATTTTGAAAAATTGATATTAGCCTTAACTACTGCTGCTACAAAACTACGTCATTATTTTGAAACACATTCCATAACTGTTAGAACTAATTATCCTATGAGAAATGTGTTGAGAACTCCAGAGATGTCGGGCAGGTTGGCCAAGTGGTCAGTCAAGTTGAGCACGTATGACATTTCATATGAGCCAAGAACAGCCATCAAGTCTCAGGCCCTAGCCGACTTCATAGCTGACTTCAGTCCTAGTTTGCAGCCCGAGGTAGAACTGGAAGTGCAACAACTTGAAGGTAAAACTATTCCTAGATTTTGGACATTGTTTACAGATGGAGCTTCAAATTCCAAAGGAATTGATTTGGGAATAGTCCTGAAATCCCCTCAAGGTGATATCATACCTCAAGCTGTATCTTGTGAATTCAGTGCAAAAAATAACGAAGCTGAGTATGAAGCTTTAATCATGGGTTTAACTACAGCTTTGAGTTTGAATATTACGCATTTAAATGTATTTGTTGACTCTCAATTGCTAGTTAACCATTTTAATGGCAGTTATATGGCGAAGCGCTCCAAGATGACTCTGTACCTCCAACATGTTAAGGCTTTAGCTTCAAAATTCCTATCATTCTCTTTGGAACAGGTCCCTAGGGAAGAGAACACAGAAGCGGATGCCTTGGCCAACTTGGGTTCAACTTGCAAATCAATGCTGCATACTAATATCCCCATTATTTATGTTAAGTACCCAGTAATAGACCAAGTTGAGGAAACTCAAGTGGTTATTCCACCTACTGGGGCACAAGACGCTAAACCTTCTTGGACCCAGCCTATAATTGAGTTCCTTCAACTTGGAACTATTCCACCCGATATTAAGAATGTTAGATCCTTTAAAATTCGTACTTCAACTTTCGTTTTGATAGACAATGTGCTATTCAAGAAGTCTTTTGCAGGACACTACTTGAGATGTGTCGATCACGAACAAGTTGAATTGGTGCTTAAAGAAATCCATGAAGGAATATGTGGGAACCATTCTGGAGGAAAGGCATTAGCGTCAAAGGCCCTCAAGACGGGATATTATTGGCCAACCATGCGTCAAGATGCCATGAGATACGTACAGAAGTGTGATGCCTGCCAAAGACACAGCAACATCTTGCATCAACCTGCCGAGCCTCTACATCCTATAGTCTCATCTTGGCCTTTCATGCAGTGGGGGATGGATATTGTGGGCAAGTTGCCTAAAGCTCCCGGAGGCAAAGTGTTCATGTTGGCTTTAACCGATTATTTCTCAAAATGGATCGAGGCAGAAGCTTATGTACAAGTAAGAGACAAGGAGGTAATCTCATTTTTAAAGAAAAATATCATTAGCAGGTTTGGTGTACCATCAGAGATTATATGTTACAACGGGTCACAATTCATAAGCAAGAAGACCAGGGATTTTTGTACCCGCTGGGGCATCAAGTTAGTCATGTCAACGCCTGTCCACCCTCAAGCCAATGGCCAAGCTGAGTCAAGCAACAAGTTGATCATAAACAACTTGAAGAAGCGTCTAGATCAAAAGAAGGGAAAGTGGGTTGAAGAATTACCACTTGTACTTTGGGCAGATAGGACCACTTCGAAGGGGGCCACAGATAGAACTCCATATTCTTTGGTGTATGGAGCAGAAGCGGTAATACCAATCGAGGTGACAATCCCAACAGCAAGGTATGGCTTATTAACTCAAGATGAAAATAATCTCTTGCTAACACAAGATTTATATACAATTGATGAGATCAGGGATCTAGCCAAGATAAGGATGGCAGCTTATCAACAACGGATTGCAAGATCTTACAACAGAAATGTCAGAGTTAGAAGGTTCCAGGTTGGTGATTTAGTTTTAAGAAAAGTATTTCAAAATACGAGAGAATTGAATGCAGGTAAACTAGCTCCCAAATGGGAAGGCCCATATCTCATCGATGCTGAAGCCGGCAAAGGTGCATATTGGTTGTCAACCCCAAGTGGAGACAGAATCCCTAGAAGTTGGAACGCTATCCACTTGAAACTTTATTTCATGTAAGTCCAGTTATTTATAACTAGACTTCTCAGGTACGGTTTAAATTTATGTCAAGTTCAATTACACGTTTTAATTTTCACTCTTATTAAAATCCTTACTGACTTGAGCGTCGGAGGGGCGTTAGCTACGCTAACGCCCAACCCTAACCCGAATTTGTTTTGCGAGGTACAACTTGAACAAACAAAGTAGGCCCAACATGTTGACACGCCAGTACGGCTGATACTTGTTGGGATCCAAAGTTGGAGTAGGTCTAAGCATGTTAACACGCCAGTACGGCTCCAACATGTTTAGATCTAAGAAGATGACTTTCAACATGTTGACACGCCAGTACGGCTGATACATGTTGAAATTCCAGCTGGAGAGGGATAGAACTTGTTGACACGCCAGGACGGCTGATACTTGTTCTATCTCTTCAAACGATTTACCTCTGATCAAAGGTACTTATGGTTAAAAGATATTCATCTTTTCTTACGAATTAAGGTTTTGACACCTTCGCCTGGGCGCACGTTTTCACACTTACTCAAGTTGTGAACTATTGGTTGTAACATTTTCATGTTACCTTCGGCTTATAACATTTACATGTTATCTAAAGAACAAACAAATGTCTCCCAAAGACATAAAATGCTTTGCTAAAAAACCGTTAAGTGTTTTCAAAAGATTTTTTGCAACTAAAGGATAAGTTGGGTAAGCCAACTAGTCCCTAAAACCCTAAAAAAGCTTGGAGTACTAGACCAACGTAGTACCCCCAAATAAATTGTCTCGGCTCTTATGAGCCATTACAAAATAAAAACCTTGTTTTGGGGACACTCCCCCCATTTGTTGCGCGTACCAACAGAGGTACGACAAATAAAAGCAAAAATTGTTTTTGTTCACCCAAAATACCCAACAAAGTTTTAAACTGTTTTTAAACTTGGCCTACTGCCGCCGGTGTTGTATTCTCCCCTTGACCATTTTGAGCTACCACTAGGGTACTCAGGGTTCTATCAGTGTCCTCAACCAGAGCTTCCAGAGCCGCAGAATTCACTTCCTCTGCATCTACCGGCTCACCAATAAAATCTTCCAAAGCCCTTTTCTCTGCTTCCACATCCCAATCCGGAGCCAGCCCATTCTTGTACTCTTTCATAAGTTCAATCCTGGCTTCAAACACCACTTTGGTAGCATTAAACGTGAAGTCCTTTGTCGCAGCATCAAGTTCCTCCTTGTGGGCTTCATGTTCTTTCACTTTCTCGGCCTTAACAACTTCCAACTCCTTCTTCTCAGCTTCAAGATTTTTCTTCAACTCCTCCACCTCCCCAGCATTCTTGGTGGCTTGTTTCTTGTATTCCTCAGCTTCATAATTGTATTTGGCTGCTTTAATCTTCAAAGCATCAAACTGGTCCATGATAGGACACATGATATCCGCTACCTGGATAAAAGAAATATTAGCACTCATCAAAACTCTTGGGCAAGGTTCAAGTTTTCTTACCTTGTCAACAAAGCATGCTATTGCATCTTTTAGCTTCTTCTGTGCTTTCACCGTATCACAAGCCTCGTTCCCATCCGTAGCCTCAATTTCTGACAGCTTCCTTTTCTTAGCTTCCTCCTTCTTCTTGGAAGCATTTAGATCAGAACTAGAGGCCATAGACATTGGAGTTGGAGGTTTACTTTCCTTCTTGGCAACCTTCTTTGCCTTAGCAGCAGCCATCAAGTCAGCAGCACTCACATTGGATTTAGATCGTGTAGCTGCAATATGGAAATAAGGAAGTGAGGTAACTGGAAGACTTGCGAAAAATATGAAGATTTTTGAGGTGTTAAACCTGTAGACATCTCAAGTAAACTTGGGGGTAGATCTTCTTCAGCTTCAACCTCTGCCTCACCTGCAACCTCTTCAACAAAAAACTCAACAGGGAATGCCTTAAAGGTCCTGTCAGATACGCCCAACTTGAGAAGCTGGTTTACGTTTTCTTGTGTCCCTTCTTGCTCCGGAAACAAGTCTGACAACTTAGCAACTTCTACAAAGGAAATTTTAGTAGTTAGCTATCAGAGTATTAAGAAGCATTCATAAAATAGAGAAAACTATTTTCACTACCTTGAAACCTCCATTTGGAAAAAACACCCTCCTCGTGACCCAAGGTGTCCCTCCTTGCGAAGAAAAATTTATTCTTCCACCCTCTATCCGCAAGATCGTGATTGGAGATTAAAATAGGCTCACCATTCTTAACCCTAAATCCGAACCTTCCTGGACCAAAACCCCTTAAGTCCACAGTGTACGCCAATTCTTCTAAACCAACAATCAAATCGGCCCTCTCTCCTAACTTAACTAGGGTTTGCAAATATCTCCACCCTTGAGGCATCAGTTGGGCATAGTTGAGTTTGGTGTAGGAAAGAACTTTGTGATCAAGTTGGGGAAAGGGAATTTTAAGCCTATAACAAAGGGATACTCCGGGAAGCATACCCAAGTAGGAGAATAACATTCGGAAGTCAAGTCAGAATGGGTAAAGAAAACTGTTTCGTAGGGCATGGCGTGATTCTTCTTAATAACCTCTAGGTTAGCCTTAGGCATCAAACATTTCTCATTATCAGGTTCCTTCAACAAATTTTGGGTTATGAATCCCTCGGGCAAACCCTCGTCACTCTCAATCACGACTAACTTCTTCCGACCCATTTTTTCAACTTAAAGCAAGAAATCAGAGATGGAATTGAAAAGAAAATAAGAAACTCACCGTAAATCTCTACTTGATTTTCCTCTCCGATCGTCTTCCCTGGTTCTTCTTCTAGAAACTCTGTGAAAGCTACGTTTTTGATTTGGTGAAAGGGAGAGTTGAAGCAAGAGTCTATTTATTTATGGAGATTGAAGGTGGTTGGGACTCTAAAACAATCATGTCTTTTTGCCTTGGGAAACTACTTAAAAACCGTCCCATTGCGTCCCTTTGTCTCATTTAAAACCGTCGTTCTTTTCTTCCGTATTTGGCAAACTTTTTGAATCTTTTTGTCTCTTTATATTCTACATTTTAAAATTCAAAAAGTTTGGGGGCAATTGTTGGGCCCTACATTTTTCAGTCAACATGTTTACAACTTGCATTAAAACAACTTGGTACTAACAACTTGAGTTGTTCTGTTTTTACATCTTGATCATTTGCAGGTTGAGCTCCATATAACGTTAATCCTATTTTTTAGGAAATATGTCAACAGAAACGAAGACTGTTTCAACCACGTTTCCTCAGCAACGGATCATTATCTTTTCCTCAACAAACGATTGCGGATAAATCTCACCAGATCGGCATCACTCCCGAGATTTTAGGCTTATTTTTCTTTTTTGTTAATTAGCCGTTATTTGAGGTATAAAAGGGATCAAACACTGTATTTTCACACACGTTTTTTCACTAGCCTAAGCTCCCTTTTTCATACGCTCTTAGCATTGTAATCCCTAAGAACATTTAGTAAACTTTCGGTCAAGGTAGGAGCCAAATCCTCCCGGGGTTTTATGCCGGCGAACAAGTTGTTCAAGGGCTTTCCCTAGTAAACAAACCACTTGTGTCCATTTCTATTCAACTTGATAATCATTGTACCTAGATTCATATCACTTTAGTCACTTTTCTTCTCATCGAAATTCACTTGTTGAAATTTGACCAAAACAGTACCCACCAAAACAGCCTACATTTAGGGTTTTTTTTTCATACATATTTTGTTAGAAAGTTTGATTTTTGGTCCAGATCTTAGCTCAGTTTGTTCGATTTTGTTAGAGCTTTTTCAAAAAGCTCTAAACTCCCCCCAAAATTTACCGGGAAAATTCTCACACTTTTAGAATTGAATTTCCATCAAAATTCTTTTCGCTGGCCCCTTCACCAAAACCTACAACTTCTCCGCTATCGGACCATGTTTACATTTTGCTGTTTTGCTGGAATTTGCCTCTTGCCAAATTTTAGGGCTTTGTGAACAAAAATACGATGCCGGTACTGAGCTGGAGACACCATACCCTTGTTCAAGCTTTGCTATCGAGAGGTCCACTCTTGGAAGCGGATTTCCACTCCTTATTTTCAGAGATCACCGGAAAATCTCCAGGTTTTATTCCCATTTTTCTTTTTCTTATTTTTTCCTTCAAAATCCCTAAAAAATTTACTCTATTATTCATGTTATTTTCTTATTATTGATTGTTTTACTAGACTTGGAAACTGATTCCGAAACAAACTATATTTTGTTGTGTAGCTAAATTTTTTGTTTAGTATTCTAAGGGATAAAATTAGGGCTTCATGGAAATTGCAAGCTTAAATTATCTCCTGAAGCTGGACTCTAATGAGGAATGATTATTTTCTCTATGAGTGCTACAGAAATGGAGTCATTTGTTAGGTTTTAAACATACATGCTCCTGATTCCATCAAGAAGTCTTAACTTTCTTGTTAGTTATCCCACCAAGAACGGTGCCGGAGCCATGATTTTTTGTATAAGGGGTCAAAACTGTTTTGAGTTTGCAAAATCATTTGAATGTAATTTAAAAGGGGGCAAAAATTATAGCAGTGTACTTTTTCCTAGAAACAAAGGCGGATCAAAATCGGTAAAAATGTGGTTTTTATATTAACAATTCATTTTTTCTTAAAACTGTTGGTACTAATTTGTATTTTTTTTTTTTTGGGGGGGGGGGGGGACGGGCAATTGCCCTCTTAATGCGAAGGGTTGCTCCGCCTGTGACCAAGAGGTCACAAGAGAATTATCTCGAAAGAATAATTTACTCGTAGTTCAAAAGAATAATCGAAATTTGAAAGGCGTTCTCTGTTTGACACCTACTTGGGTGAAGATCACTCCACTCACACGGTCACACCTAGTTGTTGCGCAAAGATCTTTTAAGTATCCATTTCAATTCAGCAGCACCAGTCAGAGAAACAATGTGTTCAAGGTTAGATCAAATTAGCATATTACTACTATGAGTACTTGCAATAAGGAAAATAAGTTGCCCTTTTAAAGAAGTAGTTTGCACATCTTTTACAGAGTTGTGACTGGTTGATCTTATTTACTTTATACGAAATGAGTTGTTATGGTGATTGATTGTGATACCAATAGCACGTTTCTTGTGTCACTCTTGTTGTAGCCTCTTCTTGATTAATCCGTCAATGCATTGGAAAGAAATTGACTTTGCTTTGAGTTTCATTTTATTCTACAATGCATGCAAATGGAAAAAAAATTGTGGTATATGCTATATTACCTGGACTCGCCTAAGTGTATTGGATGTGGGTACAGATTCAGGTGTTACATCCACCAAAATTTTAACATTTTACACCAAATAGTATAAAACAACGACACACATACACATCCATGTCGTGTCGTGTGGACACTGGTACTTTGGCTGATATTTCTTATACCAAAAGTTTATCATTTTATACCATTAAATTATGGATCACTTTTTGAAGGATCAATTCCTTAAAGAAGTCAATTCGCCATTTAGTCTCTCTAAGTATGTGTGTGTATCTATATACACACATACATATATGTGTGTGTGTGAGAGAGAGAGAGAATGCATGCTTCTTCAAAACATATCATGTGACTCTGTTTTCAATAGTCATCCTGTTTTTCTGATCTCATTTCATGTCTCTGCTAGACTTCACTTGACTGATATGAGATAGTAAAGAATATTCTTGTTATGCTAATGATCAACATCAAAATTCCCATTTGAAATTTCTATTTCAATTTCAGGTCTATGCCCGGTATGTTATTTGCTTGAGTTGTATTTATTGTTGTTTTTAGGTGGCGTTATCCTCCCCCACGAACTGATGATTCAGTTAGTTAGAGAAGAAATATATACTCCCTCCGTCCCATTATAAGGGGTACAATAGGTGTTGAGTATGAAAGTGAGGTAGGGGAGAGAAAGTGGGTAGGGAATAATTATTGTGAGTATGACAACTGAGTCCCATTTAATAAACATGTATCATAAAATGTTTTTGGGTAATGAGACTTATCAGTGGGACACCCAAAATGGAAACCTATGCCCTTTATTATTGGATGGAGAGAGTATTTGTTTTCTTACGGAGTTCCTAGAGGGGAATATAGACTTTTTGAAGGTCGAAATATTTAGGGATATCATTTGGCACGCAGAGCAAATTCATTCATGTCTGGTGAGGATTATGAACTAAATCACTATATTTAAGGAACTCATATATGCTCTTTTCAGGTGCTCATCAACAGCTGTTCAATGAGTATCGTCGCAAGATAAACATGGAACTATCATCGTACAGTTTGAGTTACGGGCATGTAGAAATCAATATGATGGAAAGGTCTATTATGGGGTAATCAACAATGTTGCGGATGAACATTCAAAGCTTGGAACAAAGTATACAGTTCCTCAAATTGCGTATTATAAGAGCATTGTAAGTTGTCGCCTATTAACAAAATTGGTTTTAACTCACTGATAAGTTCATGTGCACCTGAGTCGTAACCGACTCAGTTTTATGTTATCTGTGAGAGATGATCTAGGTTAAGAGATAAAAATCAAGGAAGAAAGTAAGTTCCATGTAAATTGTCATGATGTGGTATCACCTTGGACCTTTGGAGAAGAACATGTGTTGTAACTTGAAGAACTAACGGTTATCTAAGAAACTAAAGTAATATAGTTGAAGGAGCAGCAAATAGTTACTATCTGAATGCCCAATCCGAAAACATAGCTTTACAAAAGTTCTAGTCTCATAAGTGCATTTCTCTCTCAAATCAATTAGTTGAAAGAAAGTTGTTTTTAGTACTATCGATTTTATGGGACTCTTTGCTCCTAGATAAATATTTGGTATGAAAGTTGGTGTCTCTTATTTATTACTTTGAGATGGCATTGTTACCATTTTCTTCTTGTGTTTAATATTGTATTGATATCAAAACAGATAGAAGCCATAGTCCAAGATGCCACAGCAAACGGTAGCATTTCAAACATCGATGCTCTCAACATTCGGCTGGATAACCAGGTCTTCACTTGTTTTAACGGTAGCATTTCAAACATCGATGCTCTCAACATTCGGCTGGATAACCAGGTCTTCACTTGTTTTACCTGTAAACTAAGCTTTATTTGAACAACATCACATGCCAATTTTCCATTTATAACCTGTTACACTTGCAAGCAATTTTATCTTTTTGTGTATCATAATGCCTGTTTTTATCTTCTATCTTATCTGTATTTTGGTTATCCTATATTTTCTGTTATTTTCAAACATAAACCAACCTAGATAATCGTTTGCATGTCGATACAGCATGCCCCAACTTCAATCTTCTATATATGATGTTGAGAGTTTGTTCTTTCCATTTTAGGTATTAATCTATTGCGGAGTCCTAATGTTCTCTGTTTTCGTCTTCAGTAATGATGGTTCTAACATGAAGTTAATTTATGTAAATTTATCAGTCTTATAATTTTGGTCTGCTACAGGCATCTTACTATAGGGTGACTTGGCATCTTACTATAGGCTTAGAACAATTATTTGGCCTCACAATTCGAAGGCATTCTTTAGTTGAAATAACCTCCCCTGTTTTCTTTTCTCGTTTGTCTCGCTCCCTATCTTGTGCATCCCTTATCCATTAGGTTTCACATCTGATCTCTTGCTTGTAATTCTTTTGGTCAAATGCAGGTTCTTTCTGGAATGGGATCACAATAACAGGGTGGTCCATCCATTGTCCCTCCAGCATTCAGGAATTTCTCACTGGCTCAAAAGGAAAAATATGTGGAAGAATTTGTACAGGATCAGTGGTTATGTTTAACCTCAGATGATAATATTGGACTTGGTGTTGGATCCTTCCTGGATCTACGAAGTTGGTTTCATAATAACGAAGTTCCTCCATGTGACGTTTGCAAAGAAGCAGGAGTGAAGGTTCTTTTTAACTCTGCTATAACATTCACACATGCTCTGATGCTCATGACATTATTTTGTAATAAGACGAGTCTCTTTCTCATTCCATGCGGTCACTTCTGCTTTGCACTTATTACCCCAATCACCCTTTGTCCGAGAATTCCTCATCGTTGGCTCAAATTTGGGAAGTTCAGGAATATCTTGACGCATTTGTTCGGGTTTAAGATACAGCTTCCTATGGGCCTTATGAGGATTGTATGAAAAATTCTCGTTGAAACAAATAAGGACGCTCGCACAAAGGGATGCACATAACTGGGACCTCAAATAGAGGGGGATATGTTGGTGAAGAGCATCGTATGGCTGGCGTTTAACCTAGGAAGAGAAAAAGAAATCAAAGTCAGAATAACATATAATATAAAATGAAAATTTAATTAGTTACAAACATACGTGTCGAAAATAAATCAAACTCGAATAACACATACCATACTTCCAAATTTCAATGTCAGTTTTTCATCTAATAGACATTCTGAAAAAGTTCACATTTGATCAATTTAAGCAGCAAAGATTCATGAATGTTCTTGTTATTCACTTTAAACTTTTAATTTTGCCAATGAAAGTTGGAGTGTGGTAAAAAATCATTTCGAGACAATGTTTTACCCAAAAAAAAGGACATTCATTTAGGGACAAAATTTCTTAGAAATTGACATTGAAATTGGGACGAGAGGGTAATAATATAAATCAATTTACTTACTTTTCCTTCAAAAGCTGTTCTGACCATATGAGAAGTAGGAGAACCGCTGGCAGTGGCAATGACGTGGCTGTAATACTGGGCCAGGGGGAATTCTTTTACAAGTAGGTCCGGCTGTGCGTTCGGGTACAATGTGCTCAACATGCCTGACATGTACTCGAAGAAAAAGGACTGCAAAAAACAAAACAACTCTAACTAAATTTAGCCTACGTTTTAATAAGAAAAGTAAATATACAATATTTTACCGTCAAGAAAAATGTATTCAAGGCGCAGATCCTCCTATTCTTGATCTTCATCAGCTGGAGCTGGAACAATGTGCGTGCCAAGAACGCAGCCCCCCAAGCATAAGACTTTATGTTTTCTACGTCTCTGAGCAAGCCAAGGTACATAGAGGGTACTAGGCCTACACTTTTTGTAGGAAATAGAAAACTACCAATCATGTAAAGCACATAGGCTCTAGCAGCCTTATCAAGATCCTCCTTTGAATCACATTCTTTTGCATCCATATATAAGCGTTTGAGTTTCTTCATTGAGAAATTACACCTTGACTTCTTATCGATAACATTCTCGGTCAAAATCTCGGCAGCTAACAATCTAGTGCCCTCTACATCTAAATCTTTTCCTGTTACGGGCTTCCATCAATTGGAAGACCTAATATCCGTGCCACATCATCTAAAGCTGGCACCAGTCTTTTTCCATTAATCTTAAGATACCCCCGTTCAGGTAAAAATTTATTTATAACCTTTTTCCTAAAGCGATTGCTGGTTCTCATCTTAAGATTATATCTACCCATTATATCAAATCCTGTATTTTTAACCAAACTTTGTACAACCGGGGATAGCTTCCATTTCCCAGCTATTGATGTCCTCAATCTACCAATTGTCATTGCAGTGAAAGCTGAATATGGCACTGAAAATGTCTGACCTAATACCATAGGTCTAAAATCACGACGACACTTTAATTTTATTGCTATTGAAAAGTCTTCCTTCCACATTACCTTGGTGTTAAGTGGTTCAAAACTCTGGAGCTTAAGGAGGAAAAGTTAAGCGTTTCCTTCCCTTTCCTTCCGTACTCTAGAGCATGTTAGGAGGATATTAACTTCCCTCCCCTTCCCCTTCCCCTCCCTTACCTTTCTCTCCCTTAAAAACACTGGAGCAGACCTAAGACTACCTATAACTTCATATTCTCTAACAGCATCTTTAGTCCTATGGCGTGGATTTGGGTACTAGTAGGAGCAAGCCAATGCCCTGAACCTATGACTCATTATTCAGAGAAGCGCATGCAGCAAAGTGAAGGAAAGTTTCATTCTTTTTACCTTCTTGCTAGGTCCTCAAGCTACATCTTTGCTTAGTTCATTTGGCATAGGTTAGATTGTCGATACTAATTCATGTTCTATTTAATAGTGAAATGAATGAATTTCATTAACAGGCCCCTTTTTGTTATGTTTTCATTTCTCAGAAACATATGTATGGATTCATTAACAGCCCCCCCCCCCCCCCCTTTTTTTTTTCATTTTCAGAAACATACGTATAGTTTATCAACCAGGCTTCATTATTATGTTCTCATTTTTCGGAAACATCCCGGCAGTAGTAGTATATTAACTCGTCAATTACCTCTCCCTTCTCATTTTCAGTTACAACCAGGTGAATTAATTGCATCTAAAGAAAAAAAAAATATACCTATGTGGTCGGCTGAATGTCATGTTAAATACAAAAGTTTAGTGTCTCTTTGTTATAAGTTCTTTGTTCAAATGTTATACCGTACTCTTTTTTTATTTTTTTCATTATTTGATAGTAAATCTGAAACCTTTAGCAGGATTGAAAATGAAAATTGGTGGAATTTCTTTACATTTACCGTGCTTATTTCAGGATTGAAAATAAGTTGTTTGTTTTCAAATGTTATACTGTACTCTCTTTTTTCATCATTTGATAGCAAATCTGAATGTTCTTTTTCTTCTTCTTTAGCTCATGCAGAATAGCAACAGAGGCAGTACTATATATCATGTTCTAAATTCAGTTTTTTGTTGTGGCTGTCAGGTTGTTGCTCATTTTTGAAGCCTGCAAATGATGAAGATTTCTAAGAAACTTGTGGTTGCTGCTATTTTAATTTAGTTGTTATTTCTAAGAAACTTGTGGTTGCTGCTATTGATGCAAAACTGAAAAAAGGTGAATTAGAAATGTGTATTTATTGAGCTAGTGGTTTTACTAGCCGTTGGGTATTTAATGACATTTAGAATACAGTTATTTCCCTATTTTAAATTATGGTTAGGATGAACTAGCCGTTATGATACCCGGTTTTGGGATTTTATATTGAATGTTAATGATATTTTTATGAATGGAAATTGGGGTCGTTACAGAAATTTTTTGGCCCTGATAGAAACCCCTTCTTTAGTTTGTTAAATTGGGACACTGGTCAGATCTCCCGTTTTGTTTCTGATGGTCTGGGAGTCGGATCTCCCGTTTTGTTTCTGATCGTCTGGGCTAGTGATGCAACTTTTTTCATGGTAGTGAACTTTTGTTGTTTTCATTGAGTTTTATCTCTATTTGAAAGGACCTCCGCTTCTATAATTTATTTATGCAGTAAAAGAAAGCTAGTAGATAGTATGTTTGCTCACTCATTAAGCGTGAGTGTGTGGCTTAGTGGATGTATGTGCTAGTTGAGCTCGAGCTCGAGCCGGCTCGGTCGTGTAACAGTGAGTGTGTGGCTTAGTGGATGTGTGTGCTAGTTGAGCTCGAGCTCGAGCTGGCTCGGTCGTGTAACAGCCCTACAAATGGACTAGTTTTTAATGGTAATTAGTTTTTTAAGGGGCAAAATGCAATGTTTTAAATATTAAGTGTTAAAAAAAAAGCTTTAACTGATTATACACAAAAAGTGGGGGATGGACAAAAAGATACACACACAATTTGCTGGTTTCTCTCCAAGAAAGACTAGCAAATCACTCTAAAACAACACACAAATTTGTCCATCAACCTTGTTGATTGACGAGCACCAATATTCAAGCCTAGAATCAAGGCAAAACTTTGCCAAAATCAAGACTCATTACAAGGTAAACTCCTATTACTCTCATATTAGAATCTTGCACAAAGCCTGGAACAGTTTCGCGATTGATGAACTATCGCGCTTCAGCATTCGGTTGCTTAAAATATTTATAAGCTTCCTAAGAAGTTTTTCTGGAAATATTTTTAAGCTTACCTAGCAAGACTTCCAAAACTTCTCTCCTTAAATAGTACTCCTCCGTCTCATTATGTTTGGCCACATTTCTATTTTCGTTTGTCTCATTTTGTTTGGCCACTTCTAAATATAATGCAAATTTATACCTAATTTTCCCACAATGCCCCTATTTAAATTTGGATGTAGGAACTCTTTATGGTAATACGTGTAGGTGAATTTTATAACTTCTTTGACTTTTGGCAATTTCCACGTGTAACGATAATTTATTACTTAATTATGGAAGGGTTTAATTGGAAATGTATTAAATTTCTTAATCTATGAGATTTTATGTTGTGGCCAAACATAATGAGACTGAGGGAGTACATGAAACTTGAGGAGAATGACCATCAGAATTAGGTTGATCAGAAGATTGGACCGAGGGTGGATTAGATTGTGAATGAGAAGTCGGGAGGGATTTGTGGACACAAGTTTCCAACCTCTACTTCCCCCTAAAAATTCATTACTCTAATAATACATATGTAAATATATTAAACTACATTTACAATATTTACAACAAGACCCTTGATTTCCTTATATCATTTCCACTTATCCTCTGAATATATTTGTATGGCAGATTGGTACCTTTTGACTTCATGTTTGATCTCCATTATAACCCCTTCATAACAACAGTTAACTTTCTTTGATGTATCCATGTGTGTATCTGCAATACCCTCCCCCACAAATGGAAGAGAAAAACTCAGTAGCTCCAAATTCCTCATCAACCATCCAGATTCAGCAACATTGAGATTCCGCACAGGACAACCAAACTCCTTCAATTGTGTATCAAATTGAAGATGGAGAACGATCACAACGTCTCATTTCGTTCGATTATCCATTGAAAACGGATATTGATCTTCAAATGGATCACATTGACTATGATTTCTTTCATCAGCAATTCTCCAATGTTATTAGCATAGTGATCGAGGATTTTGCAAGATTTTCTCACTCCTACTTTACTTTTTATACTCAACATTTTCTCCCACTATTTCTCTCTCCTACTTTCCCTTAATTCTTGTGTTCCAAGATTTGGTATTAAGTGAAGTACGACGGAGGGAGTACTTTATAAATTTATTACATATAATGAATTTAAGTATTATTTTCATGCAATATACATTATAATTTTGACTCAAATAATGTAACCCCATTGCATTTTTGTAACACGATTAGAAATTGCATTGCATTGCATTATATTATTACTAGATAATACATTTTTAAATTTATCCTTTGCGCTTAATAGAATTATTGAAATAAACTCTTTGATATACTCTATGTTCCAAAAAAAGGGTATATTTTTTATTTCGGTTTATGTCAGAATAAAATAAGTTGTAACAATAAAAATATTTTTCATATAATTTGAACAAAATGCAAATAAAAAAAAGGGAAAATTGCATTTTGGACCCCAAAGTTTAGGGGGTGTTCCTAAGTTGGACTTCAATCCCTATTTTATAGTTTTCCCTTCCATTTTAAAAATCATCGACCCGGAGTAGGAGTCCTACTTTCCTTATTGATACGTTCAATTTTAAAAATGACAAATGATGAATAGTATGTTGTGCAATCGCAGCGGAAGCAAGAGAACAATAACCAAAGAACACACACAAGCAATCAATAGGGAAATCTAAAGAGAAAGATAAGAAATTAATTTGGGGTTTTGAACTGCTTTTTCTATTGATATGTGCTATGATCTCATCCAGTTTTACATAGGGTTACAAGCATGTATTTATACCACAACCCTAGCCCAAAACTAAGACCTAAAACAATAGAAAAGCCCGTCAGCAAAACCCTCCCGCTGGGCCTTGAGGCGCCCGCCCCAGACCAGCCATGCGCCCGCCTCAAAGAAGCCTCGCCAAGACCAACCTTCTGCCGCTGAGGCGGCCGCACCAAATACTCCAGGCGTCCACATCAAACCTAGGTTGCCAAAGCTTGACTCCACGATCTTCGGTGGCGCCGCCACTTGCCAAGGCCATAGAAGCTGCTCTCCCGGGCGCACGCCAAGCTCCAAGTGGGGCGCCCGCCTCACCAGAACACGAGCCACATCCTACAATCTCCACCTTCGCGAGTGTTCACCCAAGCCAACAGAAGATACATGGAACCAGCTCGAACCTCCCCATCTCTAACAGCTAGAGATGTGCAACAAGTCCAAACAATGCTTGAACTTGTCAGTAGTAACCGGCTTCGTCAACTTATCCGCAGCATTCTCTGTAGTGTGAACCTTCTCCAGCACAACCTCACCCATATCAATCAACTCCCGAATCTTGTGAAATAGAACATCAATGTGTTTCGACCGTTGATGATAAATGTGATTCCTCGCTAGAAATATCGCGCTTTGGTATCCTGGCAAGCGGCTTCACTCCACTTGCTCTACATGCAACTCGTTGACCAAACCTCGAAGCCATAAGGCCTCCTTTGCGGCTTCAACGCTGCCATATACTCCGCTTCCGTTGTAGACAAAGCAATGATAGATTGGATCATAGATCTCCAACATATGGGTCCACCACCAAGAGTAAACGCATAACCCGTAGTCGACCTCCTCCGATCCAAGTCACCCGCATAATCAGAATCAACATACCCTATAACAGAAAGCTCCTCACTCTTACCTCAAAACATGATGCCATAATCCATAGTGCCCTTGAATATCGAGAATCCACTTAACTTGCTTCCCAATCTTTGTTTGCCGGAGTTCGCCATATACTTGCTAACCACACTAATGGCTTGCGCCAAATCTGGCCTCGTGCAAACCATAGCATACATGAGACATCCCATTTGTGCTTGCATAGGGAACCTTTGACATTCTACTGAGATTTCTTCGGTCGAACTCGGGAATGCGAGGTAGATAGACTAAAATGACTCACCAATGGTGTCTTGCGGGTTTTGCATCCCGCATATTGAACCTCTCCAACACCTTCTCTACATATCCGGCTTGAGACAGCCACAATCTCCTAGATTTTCTATCTCGGCGAATCTCCATCCCAAGAATCTTCTTGGCTTCCCCCAAATCTTTCATGTCAAACTCTGTACTCAACAAGGCCTTTAACTGATTGACCTCGTTCTTATTCCTTTCCGCGATAAGCATATCATCCACATACAGTAACAGAAAAATAAAAGAACCATCATCAAGGCTCCTCACATAAATGCAACAATCATACTCACAACGCTCGTAGCCAATATGTACCATGTAGGAGTCAAACCTCGTATACCACTGCCTTGGAGACTGCTTCATCCCATAAAGTGACTTCTTCAATCTACAAACCAAACGCTCTGCCAGGGCTCCGTGAACCCATGTGGTTGCTCCATGAAAATCTGCTCATCCAACTCACCGTGTAGAAACGCAGTTTTCACATCCATCTGCTCCAACACCAAATCATAGTGCGCTACAAGACTCAACACCATCCGAATGGAAGTATGTCTCACAACAGGCGAAAAATTTCATTATAATCCACCCCCTCTCGCTGCGAATACCCCTTTTCTACCAAACGAGCCTTGAACTTTTCCCCTCTTTTACGTCATGCCTCCTTGCGCTTGAAGATCCATTTACAACCAATAGCACGCTTCCCTTTAGGAAGCTCCACCAAATCCCATGTATCATTCTTGTACGGTGACTCCATCTCCTCCGCCATAGCGTTACCCACTTGTCCTTTTCAGGATTTGTTTATAGCCTCCTTAAAAGTACTCGGGTCTCCACTACTAAGAACAAGAACATATGAAGCCATGTCTTCAAATCCATACTGACCGGTGGCTTGATTACTCTCTTAGGTCTCCCAATGGAAGTACTAGCCACTTCTTGTGTAGTTTCCTCTGACTCCGGAAGAGTGAGATCCGCATCAGTATTATCCTCACGTAGCTCCACCTCAATAACATGCTTCTCTCCCTCCTTGCTTTCTGCCACCTTCTCCTTATCTTCATGAGTACACTTCAACATAACCTTTTCATCAAAGACTACATCCCTACTGATCACCACCTTGCTTGACTTGGGATCCCAAAGCTTGTATCCTTTAACACACTGTTTCATGCAGAAAGACACACTATTTTGACTTTGGATCAAGCTTCGACCGCTCTTCACCAGGAATATGCACATAGGATGGACACCCAAACACCCGGATATCGGTGAAGTCTACCTCATTACTGTCCATTACCTCCTCCCTGAGCACTGTTATCCAAAGAGACTCTAGGTGATCGGTTAATCCAAGAAACATGCCATACTCACCGCATCGGCCCAAAAATTCTTTGCCAACCCCGCATTGAATCGTCGACACCTAGCCCTCTCCATGATAGTTACGTTCATCCTCTCGGCCACACCATTTCTTTGTGGTGTCTTGCGTACCGTGTAGTGCCTCTTGATTCCATGCTCTCTGCAGAACTTCTTGAACTCGCCATCTGTGTACTCTGTCCCATTATCACTCCTCAAACACTTGATTTTCCGCCCCATTTGGGTTTCCACTTCAGCTTTCCACACCTTGAACTTCTCAAAGTCTCGACTTGTGCCTCATGAAGTAAACCCAGGCCTTCTTCGAAAAATCATCAATGAAAGTCACGAAGTAATAATGTCCTCTTCTAGACTACATTACGACCAGGCCCCAGCACATACGAATGAACATAATCGAGAATGCCCTTTGTTGTATGCTTACCGTCTTGAAGTGCACTTTATTACGCTTTCCAAGAACACAATACTTGTAAAACTCCGGTTTACAAGTCTTCACACCCTTGACAACTTATGTTTATGAAGTTCCCGCTTTCCCCTTTTACCCGTGTGACCCAAGCCTCATATGCCATAGAAGGGCATCGGTATCGACCTCAGGCTCAACGGATGTGACTCCACCTACAACCGTGCTCCCTAGCAACTTTGTAAATGTTCTTGGAGCCCTTCTCACCCTTCATCACAACCATAACACCCTTAACTACTTTCAATACTCCACCTTGTGCTTTATAGTTCATACCGTTAGCATCCGAGGTACCCAATGTAATGTCAGTTTTTAGAAACCTCCAGAACATGTCTAACATCACATAACGTTCTAACTACACCATCATACATCTTAATTCTTATAGTTCCTATGCCAGCAATTTTACATGTAGCACCATTACCCATAGTAACTATACCAGAATTAACTGACCTGTAGGTATCGAACCAATCACGAATCGCCGTCACATGAAATGAACATGCTGAATCCAGAATCCAACCATCTGTCGGGTGCTCCACAGCTGATGAAGTCGTGAGCATATCTCCATCCACATCATCCGAGCAATCTTCAACCACATTGACTGACTTTGAAGATCCTTCCTTGCCTTTACCGTTCCCCTTCTCCGGACAATTCTGCCTCTTATGCTCCTTCTGCCCACACTTGAAACAATTCCCCTTGTACTTCTTCTTTGGTAGAATGAGAATTACGCCTCTGCGAGTTATCCGGGCCCGAGATCTCCCACGTTCCTGATTTTCCTTCACAAATAACCCCTCACCCGCAGGTTCATCAACGGACTTCTTCCATTTATGAAACGCTATAAGAGCTTCTGTGACCGGTTGCAATTCCAAAGTCTCCTTCCCCCACATCAACGTAGTCACAAGGTTTTCGTATGTTGAAGAATTGGGCAACGAATTCAACAGCATCAAAGCCTTGTCCTCATCCTCGAACTTCACCTCTACCCTAACCAAATCATTGAGAATTTGGTTAAACGCGTGTATATGAGATTCTAGGTCAGCACCCTCTACCATCTTAAGCCCATACAACCGTTTCTTAAGATGCAATTTGTTCGAAACGGATTTCGACAAATACCTAGCCTCCAAAATCTCCCAAACATTCGTTGGTGATTCCTCATCGATCACGTGATACACCACCTCATCCGCAAGGCACTGCCGTATCGAAGAAACATCCCGCTCTTGCAACTCCTTCCATGGTCCTTCTTCGACATCATCGGGTTTAGTCGAATGCCGAAGAACTTTTCCCAAGCCTGCTTGAACCAGAAAATCCATCACCCTCCGTTGCCACAACGCAAAGTTTCCATGACCATCAAACTTCTGAACGTCGGACTTCACGGTGATGGAATTCCCCCCAGACATCGCAGCCGTGCTCTGATACCAGTTGTTGTGCAATCGCAGCGGAAGCAAGAGAACAATAACCAAAGAACACACACAAGCAATCAATAGGGAAATCTAAAGAGAAAGAGAAGAAATTAATTTGGGGTTTTGAACTGCTTTTTTCTATTGATATGTGCTATGATCTCATCCAGTTTTACATAGGGTTACAAGCATGTATTTATACCACAACCCTAGCCCAAAACTAAGACCTAAAACAATAGAAAAGCCCGTCACCAAAACCCTCCCGCTGGGCCTTGAGGCGCCCGCCCCAGACCAGCCATGCGCCCGCCTCAAAGAAGCCTCGCCAAGACCAACCTTCTGCCCCTGAGGCGGCCGCACCAAATACTCCAGGCGTCCGCATCAAACCTAGTTTGCCAAAGCCAACTCCCTGATCTTCAGGCGCCCGCCACTGCCAAGGCCATAGAAGCTGCTCTCCAGGCGCACGCCAAGCTCCAAGTCGGGCGCCTGCCTCACCAGAAAACGAGCCACATCCTACATAGTATTTTGGAAAACGTTGTCCTTATAATGCCTGTGTTATTATATATGTATAAAAAAACAATTTTAGTTTATATCAACTTAGAACAATAATTTTGATTACCTTTAATTATCCTAATGAGAATCTAATAATTGTATTTATAATATTTATAATGATGTATCAATAACAAGTTTTTTATTTTCATTAGGTAATTTATAAGTCGCCTAAATTATTTCTGCAACAGGGGAGAAACTTTCATGATAATCAATCCTTTAGATTGTGAATGAGAAGACTGTGAAGAAAAATGAGTAATGATTTTGAAAGTTTCATGTAGCTAGGAAACTTAATCACACTATAGGCAACAGATGTGAGTACAGATGTGTCTCACAACTGTCCACACATCCACAGATAATGCAGCGGAATAAAACAATTAAAAGCAAATAACTCAAGAATTATTTATGCTTACTGATCTGTGTGATCAGCAAACTAGGCTTACGCTCAAAAACTTTTCACTATAAAAACTTTTGTTTCTTACAAAAACAAAGAAGTAAAAAACTAAAATATGAAAATACTAACGAGCTCTAATCACCTTCTACGACAAGAACAATCCCCTTTCCCAAGTAGGACCTATTCTAGTCAGAAGTAAAACAAGAGAACTCTATTAAAAGCTAGATGTGAGTTACGGATGTAAGGCACAACATTCACTCACAACCTAAAAACACAATGTCGAATACTATGAAGAATAAGTGATTTTCTCTCTAAAATTCCGTGTCTTCTCATGTGCTGAATGCCTTGTATTTATAGTGCACCATGGAGAAGATCTTCATGCAATCAACATCTTCCTTTGTGAGATCTCTTTTCCTATAAGAAAACATAAACATTCTCACAAGGAAATAAACTATTAGTAGGTTAGTCCTAATATAAAACTATTTACATAAATAAAAGATATTTACATATTTACAATCTCCTAGTCAAAGTAGGATACTTATAAATCTTCCATGAAAGTCCCAAAATCTTCTTACCATGTAGAAGTATAATGAAATAAGGAAACATGATTATGTTCCCACAAAACTCACATTTTCAATCTCCCCCTATTTTGGACTTTCTGGTCAAAACCGAAGATTTATAGAAATCACATTTTATGACCACAGAAAATAAATAAAAACATAACTCCCCCTGAATGGATATGTGTCCAGATGTGTATACACATCCACACATAAAAACTGCATAAACAAAGTTGGAGCAGAAAACAACAGTTCATTAAAAAACAAAACACAAACCATTCAGCAACATCCTAATTAAAAGCTATTACAACCCATTGTTTTAAAAACTAAAACTAAAGCAGAAATTAAAATATTGTTTAGCAACCATCAAAGACAAAAACAGCAAAAAAAAACTTTCTCCCCCTTTCTTCAGAGTTCCCAACTCCTCCAGCCAACAGCAGACACAGCAGCATCCCATTTTCTATTTCCAGTAGCAGCAGCAGGTACAGAGCTTGATTCTCCCCCTTTTTGACTAGAAAGTTTAGCATGCCACCTGTGAAGTCTATCCTTAAGGGCTTTAAGGTTATTGGCATGAGCAGTGGAGGATTGAACTTGGGCTTCAGCAAGGGCAATTTCAGCATCCAAATCTTTTATTTGAGCCTCAAAGGAATCATCAGCTGTGGGTTCAGATGTGTCCACATCTGGCATAGCAATTTCAGGTACATCACCCACAGGGAGATCAACATGTCTTTGCTTAGGGTCTAACAGAGTTTTGGTCTCCTTAAACAAGGCAAATTTATCAAACTTTTCTTCTCCTTTCTCAGGCTTAACTCCATTGGCAATTAGGATTTGAGAGATCAAAGAGGGATAGGGTAAAGACCACTTCTTAGATGGGGATTCAGCATAGTCACAAATTTTTCTAAAAATGAAATCTCCAAAGTTAATATGTCTCTTAATGCCCACGATACGCCAGAAGGAGAGCTTGCACCCTAGTAACTGAAGTTTTGTTATTTGAGGGGCAAAGATTGGCAACAAGAATTGAATGGAGAAAACAGTAAAGAGAAGATAAAGATCCACTTCCCAAATCCTTTGGTTTCACTGGCCAAGAGGTCACCTTTCCATGGGTGATAGCAGCCACAAGCTCATCATCATCAATAGCAACTAACTCATCCAAGTTATCATTCAAACCAAGAAGGTCATTTATCACAGATGGGGAAAAGGGGACAAATATTCCTCTAACATAAACAGAGAGGGGAGAGGAGCATCTATCTAGTCCCTTGGTCAAATTGGCATAAAATTCATACACCATCTTAGGATAAAAAGGGAGGGGATGATCCACAGTTAAAAACAGTCCTCTTTCTTCAAAAAATTTGTCCATACCAAGCTTAAAGAAGGTTTCCCTATCTCTTTTCATTTCCACAACAAAGGCCTTAGAAGAAATTAGGCCAAACCTATCAGAGGCCTTTTTGGTTAAAAATTTCTTAGAGAAGGGTTTTGGGGTAGGGGCAATGGAAAGTGTTGAAGACATACCCTTATCAGATTTCTTCCTTGTAGATGTGCGTCTGGATGTGTGCACATCCTCAGACACATCCTTTGCAGGGAATGGGACTTTGATGGACTCTACCTCAGTATCATCATCAGGAGAGGAATCTAAATCTTAGTCCTCTTTCTCTTGGTCAAACTCATCTCTCCCTAGCTTGAAGTTCTCATCAGATGCAGTGTCATCACTGTCATAGCTTGAATCAGATTCATAGGCTTCATCAAGAATAGGCTTTAAATCAGTAGCAGTCACCTTTTTCTTTCCCCTCAACTCCATCAAAATATTTGCCAAGGGTTCTTCATCACTAAAAGTAATAAGGTCTTCAACAGGACTTGAAACCACAGGGGCAGGAATATCAACAATAGGGACAGAAGCATTATCCACAGGAGATGAAACATCAATGGAAGGAGTAGTAATGGGGATAATGGGATCAGATGACACTATAGGAGATGATGGGATAGGAGCAGTAGGCTCAGCATGGGAAACAGACTCAACATGGGGAGGAGTCTCAATAGGATCAATGACAGGGGCAATCACTGAGGGAGGAGAAATAACGGATTTAGCCCTAGTTTTAACAAGAGGGGCAATTACCTCTTCTTCTTCTTCAGCATCATCACATGCTATGGCGGTAGAAGGTTTACCACCTGGTTTCTTCAGGTTCTTCAGCTTGTTAGACTCTGACAATTTTCTAAACCTATGCGATCTTCGAAGGTTACGGTTGAGGAGCCGGGATCGCAGCTTGTTTCAGGGGTTTTGCAGGAGAAAGCTTCCTCTTCTTGGTTGAAGAAGGTTCTACAGAAGAAGGAACAGGGGCGACAACCGATGGTGGAATCACCGGAGAAGTTGGAGCCTTAGGGTTTTCAGAAATTGATTCCAATGTAGGTGATTTCGAAGATGGAGCTTCCATGGTAGGATCAGACGAAGGCGATGGGGAAGAGAATTCAGCAAGGAATTTTGAAATTGCAGGGTTTAAGACAATGGAAGAATCGCCTTTGGCTACAGAAATTGGGGCAATGTCGAGAACGTCCTCTTCTCGAATATTGGAATGATCCGCCATTAAACTTGCAAAAACTAGTTAGGTTGAACAGTAAGGGAGAAATTAATGCAGTGTATGTGTGATTGTGTGCAAAACGAAGGAAGAAAAAGAGGTTTTATCAAGGGTTTATGGGGGATGGGACGGATGTGAGGGCTCTTAAATACTCACAGCTCCCCCTTTCCAACTGAAATTTGGAAATCCTTTTCCAAAAAGGTCTCACATAACCCAAATACCTTAGGAGTCCTCCAACGGCTAGAAACCTTTGAGGTTACCACACACTGTTGGAAAAATTCGTTATATGTGAAGGAAATTGTGTATTTTCCTTACATGAATCGTTTGTCGTTTGACAAAGATTATTGTGGGTTCATGTTCCATGTTGTGAGAACATGAAAATGAAATATCTAGATGTCCAATTTGGTATTGGATAAGAAAGATATGATAGCTCAAAATTGGTGGGTTGAAAGTGTAACTTTTGAAACTTCATCAAAATATTGATGTTCCATAAATCCAAATTATTAAGGGATTAATTGGATATTGATGATGTTCCATAAATCCAAATTATTAAGGGATTAATTGGATATTGATGTTCCATAAATCCAAATTATTAAGGGATTAATTGGATACATACCAAGAGTCTTGGGGTTACAAATTGAAAGGACTTTCATATAAAATCCTAGGACTTTTGGTGGAGCTAGATGAGAGTTACCCACAACAAGAAACTAGAATATTTTTCATCAATCTTTCCACCCTCCCTCTTGCAATTTGTTATCTTCTTCCTTTGGCCTCCTAGAGAAATATCCATGGTGATTTTGTCCAAGCATAGGGAAATTCGCCGAAAAACTTTAAGTGCAAAGTTGTTCCGGTTCATCCGTTTTATCCTGGGAGACTAACGTCCATTGAAGACCTCGAGCACTCGAAGTGAGGGGGCGAATTAGTCTTAAGGAGAGTGTGTCACACACGACTCGGATTCAAGCAAATTCAAGATGACGATTCAAGGAGGTTACTGCACGGATTCAAGCAAACTCAAGATAATGAATTTACGGTTTTCTCTTTATTAATTTTATGTTGTATATTATATTTCAATTCATTGTAATTCTTTTCTCATTTAAAAGAATTACAATGAATTGAAATATAATATACAACATAAAATTAATAAAGAGAAAACCGTAAATTCATTATCTTGAGTTTGCTTGAATCCGTGCAGTAACCTCCTTGAATCGTCATCTTGAATTTGCTTGAATCCGAGTGTGTGACACACTCTCCTTAAGACTAATTCGCCCCTCACTCAGTGCTCGAGGTCTTCAATGGACGTTAGTCTCCCAGGATAAAACGGATGAACCGAACAACTTTGCACTTAAAGTTTTCGGCGAATTTCCTATGCTGGACAAAATCACCATGGATATTTCTCTAGGAGGCCAAAGGAAGAAGATAACAAATTGCAAGAGGAGGGTGGAAAGATTGATGAAAAATATTCTAGTTTCTTGTTGTGGGTAACTCTCATCTAGCTCCACCAAAAGTCCTAGGATTTTATATGAAAGTCCTTTCAATTTGTAACCCCAAGACTCTTGGTATGTATCCAATTAATCCCTTAATAATTTGGATTTATGGAACATCAATATCCAATTAATCCCTTAATAATTTGGATTTATGGAACATCATCAATATCCAATTAATCCCTTAATAATTTGGATTTATGGAACATCAATATTTTGATGAAGTTTCAAAAGTTACACTTTCAACCCACCAATTTTGAGCTATCATATCTTTCTTATCCAATACCAAATTGGACATCTAGATATTTCATTTTCATGTTCTCACAACATGGAACATGAACCCACAATAATCTTTGTCAAACGACAAACGATTCATGTAAGGAAAATACACAATTTCCTTCACATATAACGAATTTTTCCAACAATCCCCCACATGAAGGAAATTAATGACGAGTTTGGTGATAGAGTCCGGCAGACGAAAACTTGCATACGATAGGTGTGGGAATGCCCATTGAACCTTCGCTCGTACAAGCATATTTACTCTACTCGCAAGTCGGTAGACGCGATGTCCTTGAACCGTTATGCTTTTTGTGTAGCCGATCATATACTTGACACAAGTAACGTCCTAACATAGTTCAATTCTCATAGCTATGTTCATTCATGGCCCTGAACATTTTGCCTGGTTCTGTGAGAGGGTCTAAGAATTGAGCCTCACACAATTCTCCTCGAAGCGGCCCCACTTCTCTCTCACATAGGTGATTTCTTAAAGGTAACCCGTATTACCCCGCTCGAATTTTCGACGCGTAAGAATCATTAAAAGCCATAAGCTTATCCTTGTCCTTTCGGGATGTCACTAATAGGAATGGACTTGAGGTTGATTCCCCCACAATGACGCTACAAGTCTTTTAACAGTTAGGTTGTCCCATTGAATCTAGTTCTTGGGATCTCCAGTCATCTAGATTGGGTTTTCCGCTGTGTTTAACTTTTAAGAGGCTTACGTCTCATTCCCCTCATCGAACTTTCAACTAACTCTCTATTTAACCCTTTAGTTAACGGATCCGTTTTTCATTTGACATCACATTGTCAAATTAGTTGAGAGTAGTTGTTTAATGGTATTATGTCTTAGACATAAATGTCTAGACTACCATTACACACATTGCTATATATCTTTTCAATCATAAATTGACTTTAGCAATATACCATCTTGCTAACACAAGCTTTATCCATTTGATAATTATTAACTCAAATTCATTTAAATTCCAGCTATTCCAAATTGATCATTTCAAAAATTTCAAGAATATCCACCTAATGACTTGTTTAACAACAAGTCTATTAGTTTTCCTTGAATTTGAATCAATAGATCAATTTGACTAGAATTTTCCTTAGTTAACATATCGTTTTTGGATTTAATTAACAAAGTGACGTAGTCACTCTTGTTTAAATCCACACAATCGAACCTTTGATGTCTTTATCTTTGTACTTGTCTCAAGTCATACAATGACTTTACAAACTAGCACATTTTCTTCTAGGTTCTATTTCTTGAACCGTTTCAACACTTTGATCTATTTCACTCAAAGTATCACTTATTCACTTCCATGAATTTGACATCAATACTTGGTTTCCATTGATTTTATTTTCTTTTGATTTTTATATATATTCAAACTTATTGAATCATATATAACAAACCAATATGCACAATTGTTATGAACATAACTCTTGAAACATAATCCACAATTTTCTTTACTAATTGGACTTGCTACTTTGCGAAAAACACCCCCACATTCACAAGTGTACGTAGGCCTACGTTTCCATACTTCATATGGACATCTCATTGTTTTCTTGGGGAAACCTCTCCAAAAGGTAATTATTTTCCAAAGTATACCCACCCCCACATTTTCGGAGTAGTCCTAAAATTAGCAATAATGCCAATTTTCATTATTAACACCATTTGATCATGATGTACATTGTGGACACTTGGTTTCATTGCTCATGTACAATAAACCCCTCGGGTTGTTCTATGTAAATTTTCTCTTCTAAATCGACATTTAGAAGGTTATTTACATCCATTTAATGTATTTCAAATTTTGCTATGCAGCAATTGCAAATACAACTCTTTATTCTCGTGATGAGAGAATAAGTATAAGAGTAATCAAGGTCTTCATTTTTCTTGTAATCCTCAATTACAAGTCTAGCCTTGTACTCATTGATTATTTTTCCATCGGTCTTCATTTTCTTTTTGAAAATTCACTTATATGCTAGTGATTTACTACACGGAGATAAATCTACCAGTTTTCAAATGTGATTTTTCAAGATGGAATCAATCTCACATATAATAGCCTCTTTTCACAAAGATCATTCAAAAGAGTTCAATACCTCTTTATAACTTTGTGATTTACATTCTAGAATGTAGGTTAGAAAATTTGGGCCATAAAATTTTCTCATCCTACCTCTTTTGCTATGTTGAGGTCCAACCTCTTCTTCGCTATTTCATCATGATGAGTTTCTTCTTCTTCTATTGAATCATGTATCCGTTTAGATGAGTTTGCCTCATCTCTTGATGTACACGGAAACATATTCTCAAAGAAAGAGACGTTTCATGATTCCATTATAGTATTTTGTGCGCATACATTGAATCTTGGATTCATACACATGAATTCTATAAGAAGTACTACTATTTTATGCATACTCTACAAATATGCCACCAGTAGTCTTTAGTCCAATTTATACACAAACTCCACTTATTTGTGTTTTATCACTATCTCTTTAGTAAGTTGGTTTACAACTTTTCCTTTTAAAGAGATAAGACTCATCATTTTGCTTTTTAACAAGCAATGATAAAGGTAATAGATTACATATTACCACCATTTGTTTGAATCATCTTCACATTATAACCATCACTATGATTATTTAATTCAAAACACATTTTACATCTTAATTGAATTTCTTTTTGAATGAGGGCATATAATCCAATTAACGAGACTTATTCTCATTATTGATTACTACCTCAACTCACCGATTAATTCAATTTCCATTTTTATTCATTCACATAATGAATATTATGATTGATGACATCTACAAAAGATTGTCTCTTAATCCACAAGGTATATGTTTGACTTTTCAAACAAGTTTGACCAACTTTGTCTTTGCCTTGAGCATTTCAATATGCTCCATCACATTTTGCTTTCACCACAAAAGTGTTAGAAAGTTCTTCTCTGAATCTCTATTCTCTTTTCCAACACAATACGAATAGCAAGCACCTTAACATTCATTTTACTCATTAATGTTTAAGGTGATTCTTGAAATCTTTCCAAGTAGGAAGCGATTTCTCAATTATTTCCGTCACTTGGAAATTTCACTCAACACCATTCATCGACATGGTTTTCAAGAAAAATATTTTCAATTCTTCCATTAACCTTTTCTGTTTCATGGAGTCCATTATTTTAAAATCAAGAAAACGACCTACAAAGAATTTCTTTGCACCAACATTCTCGATTTTATATTAATAGTCCAAAGACTCTCATCATTCCTTTGCCGTTTTCTTATTACTATACACATTACATAATGAATTCGACAATTCATTAATTATATAGTTTCGGTAAAAGAGATTTGCATTTTTCAACCATACCCATGGCTTGAAAACATTCGTCTCATTTTCACCCAACTTTGTAAGATTTTCCAAAAGAAATCTCTCTAAGTTCAAGGTGGTCAAGTAGAACATATTTTGTTGCCATCACTTAAAGTCAAGGCCAACAAAATTTTCTAACTTTTTACTATGGTGATCCGATATATTTGGAACAACCACATTCCATTAGAGATTTATCTCCACACAAAGAGCCTTTAATTTTCAACAATTATCACTTTGTTGTTACAAATATAACTCTCTAACTTAATTAGAGAATTCACTTTAAGAATAAATTGCTAATTCAATAGGAGAATTAACACAATTTATTTCTCATAACCACTCATATTTATAAACCTCTAAATTTCTTAATGGAATTGTAATTAAAGGTTAATAATTCCAAAACATTAAAGGTCTCATCTTGGAGCCTCTAGATTAGAGAAAAATCACATTCTCATTTACAAAATACACAATTTCTTTTAGAAGTTCTCATTCTAAATATTTTGTGTTATTTGTCATCATCAACAATAATAAGATTTAACAACTTCCTTCAAGAAGTCTTATTGTTTTTATCTTTATGACATTAGTCACATATTTCCCCAATAGGTTTTAACAACTTCTTTCAAGAAGCCCTATGGTTTTAGTTCTTGTAACATTTTTCAATGTTCACAACAATAGAATTCAACAACTTCTTTCAAGAAGTTCTATTGTTTTTATCTTTGTGACTTTTGTCACTATTAACAATAATAGAATTTAACAACTTCTTTTATTTCAAGAAGCCCTATTATGTTAACCTTTGTGACCTTTATCACCAATGCAACTAATAGGTTTTAACAACTTCTCGTAAGAAGACCTATTATCTTTGTCAACTAAACGTTAAAGACTTAATCTTCCAACGTTCTTAGTTTCAAAGAACTTTTCAATCTCTTTACATGATGTATAACCACTACATGAGGCTTAGCCACAATTGGTTTATACAATCATTGTAACATAGTTGATGTCACGGAGCATCAATCTTTCCATCTTTATTAATCTCATTAAACAGAAATTAAAAAAAATGTTTTAGTTCACAAAAACTGCTCTGATCCGAAATTTTTATCTTCACTTTCACCTTATAGATTCCAATCTCCACCGTTCAGAATCTTCTCCTATGAGTCGTGAACATGCACACCAAATTTCAGCTCGATCCAACGGTTAACGAACCGGGAAATGAAGTTTTTCCACATATGGTCATAGAAAATCTGTGCTGGAAATTTGCTTCTTTTCCATCAATTTTCCGTCTCTTTTTGCCATCTCTTTACATCTTTTCTCTTGTGGTCATTGATCCACCGGATTTTTCAAATCTGTAATTCTTTCTCAAATAGGAGAATTAGTCTTAAGATTGTTAGACAAAATCTATACAATCGAGCACAAATGAGAAAAGAATTACAATGAATTGAAATATAATATACAACATAAAATTAATAAAGAGAAAACCGTAAATTCATTATCTTGAGTTTGCTTGAATCCGTGCAGTAACCTCCTTGAATCGTCATCTTGAATTTGCTTGAATCCGAGTCGTGTGTGACACACTCTCCTTAAGACTAATTCGCCCCCTCACTTCGAGTGCTCGAGGTCTTCAATGGACGTTAGTCTCCCAGGATAAAACGGATGAACCGGAACAACTTTGCACTTAAAGTTTTTCGGCGAATTTCCCTATGCTTGGACAAAATCACCATGGATATTTCTCTAGGAGGCCAAAGGAAGAAGATAACAAATTGCAAGAGGGAGGGTGGAAAGATTGATGAAAAATATTCTAGTTTCTTGTTGTGGGTAACTCTCATCTAGCTCCACCAAAAGTCCTAGGATTTTATATGAAAGTCCTTTCAATTTGTAACCCCAAGACTCTTGGTATGTATCCAATTAATCCCTTAATAATTTGGATTTATGGAACATCAATATCCAATTAATCCCTTAATAATTTGGATTTATGGAACATCATCAATATCCAATTAATCCCTTAATAATTTGGATTTATGGAACATCAATATTTTGATGAAGTTTCAAAAGTTACACTTTCAACCCACCAATTTTGAGCTATCATATCTTTCTTATCCAATACCAAATTGGACATCTAGATATTTCATTTTCATGTTCTCACAACATGGAACATGAACCCACAATAATCTTTGTCAAACGACAAACGATTCATGTAAGGAAAATACACAATTTCCTTCACATATAACGAATTTTTCCAACACACACAACCACCTTCTAAGAAATAGGAGATTAAAATAAAACAAGATTTTGATAGATTTTTATGGAAACAAAAATATTTCAGCCATATCTTTATTTAAAAACAGAATCCCAATCAAAATTTCCAACCTTTTCAAACAAGGAATGATACACACCTTTTTCTTTCATGAAAGATATTGGAGATCAAAAACCTATATAATCACAGAATGAATTAAGAAAGAAAATTAATTAACTAGCATATTTACAAACCTCCTATATGTCCTAAAAAATGCAGTATGCCTAGCATGATGCAAACACACAGGTGATGGAAATATTCTCAGCTTATGGATGTGGTATAAGATGTGAGTCACATTTGGGGACACATTTAGATCACAAAAAGTCAATGAGCAATAATTCAATCTCGCACAAACCTCTAGGATGCATCCACCAATTTTTTGTTGTGGATTTTTGCATTGTGAGTAGCTTTCACTTTACTTGATCCCAAAGATAGCCCTTTTTCCCAATGATCTTGTCAAGTTTGATGCCAAGTTTTCTTATGAGAATCACTTGATCACAATGGTATGGCTTCATACTAAGGGTGAAGCAGCTGTTTCTCACACATATATATATATTTTTTTATAGCACCCACTGTGAGATACCTAGGAAGGTTATACCAAGTCATCAAAAGATGACATGGACAGGAAGTGCTCACAATTAAGTGATCAAAAACAATGTCAAGATGAAGGCTCACAAGTGACCACACTGAGAAATTTCGTGCTAATGCATGAATTTTTTTTTTTTTTTTTGATTTTTTTTTTTTTTGTATTTTTTTTCGCTTAATCTAATATACGAGATGTGTTAGAGGATGTGAGACACATTTGGTCTCACAACCTTAGATATCACACAAGCCAAGAGACTTCCTCAAGGAGGAAAATCTCTCCAAATCTAATGCCTTTGTAAATATATCAGCCAATTGATTTTCAGTCCCAACAAATTCCAGACACACAGTTTTTTGTTTCACAAGATCCCTAATGAAATGATGTCTAATATCAATGTGTTTTATTCTAGAATGTTGGACAGGATTTTTAGATATGTCCAAGGCACTTTTGTTATCACAAAAAGCGATCAAAACTTTGCTATTCAATCCATAATCTTTCAACATTTGATTCATCCAAAGCGGTTGTGTGCGTGCAACTCCCAAGGGCAACATATTCAAATTTCAAAGAAGGATAAGGACACACAATTTTGCTTTCTACTATACCAAGACACAAGGTTATTTTCTAGGTAGAAACATCCACCAGTGGTACTCTTTCTATCATCACTATTTCCATCCCAATCAGAATCAGTGTACACAACCGGGTTGGTGTTTGTTTCTTTAGAGTAATGCGGTCCTAGGTTCACGGTCCCACTCACATACCTAATAATTCTTTTCAAGGCTTTCGGATGGGACACCTTAGGGTTGGCTTGGTATCTAGCACGAGGCACACACTATACATAATGTCGGAGTCTACTTGCGGTGAGGTAAAGCAGACTTCCTATCATACTTCTATAAAGGGTTTGATCAACACTCACCATCCGAATCATGACTTAGCTTTTGGGAAGATCCCATTGGGGTTCTTTGATGTGAAGAGTGTTCAAGCTCAAACTTTTTCACAAGATTCTTGGCATACTTAGGCGTGAAATGAACATGCCATCTGTGAATTGCTTAATCTGTAAGCCTAAGAAAAAGTTCAACTCACCTACCATACTCATCTCACATGTGGAAGTCATGCTATCCACAAATTCGGCTAGCATAGGGTCGGGAATTTGACCCAAACACAATATCATCTACATAGATTTGTGCCACAAGAATCTCCTTTTTATTTTTCCTCACAAACAAAGTTTTATCAACCTCACCTCTCTTGAATCCTAGTTGAAGCAAATGGTCAGTCAACCTACCATACCAAGCTCTAGGGGCTTGCTTTAGCCCATACAGAGCTTTCTTCAGCTTATACACATGATTAGGATACTTGGAGTTCACAAAGCCTTTAGGTTGTTCAACATAGGCTTCCTCATTCAATATCCCATTTAGAAAAGCACTCTTAACATCCATTTGATGAAGAGTAATCTTGAGGTAACAAGCAATGGCTAACAAAAGCCTAATGGACTCAATTCTTGCAACAGGAGCAAATGTCTCCTCAAAATCAATTCCCTCAATTTGAGTATAACCTTGAGCAACTAACCTAGCTTTATTTCTAGTGATTACACCTTGCTCATCAGTTTTGTTCTTGAAAATCCATTTGGTTCCTATGACATTACCATGTGAGGGTCTAGGAACAAGAGTCCATACTTCATTCTTTTCAAATTGGATCAATTCATCTTGCATAGCAAGAATCCAATCAGCATCTTTCAATGCTTCAGCAATATTCTTAGGTTCAATCTTAGAAACAAAACAACAGAAGCTTACTTGGGAGTATGCTGAGGAGCAACTCCATAAACCAGCCATCTTTCTATAGTCAACTTTGTCCTTTTGTCTAGTTCTCACTTGAGAATGCACATCTCCCACAACTTGTGAAGTGGGGTGGTTTTTCCTGATTTTAGAAGGAATATCCTTTGATCTATCCACACACCCATTCACATTACCTTACGGAGCATCATCTGATCGAGAATCGAGAGGAATTGTCCTCGATTACGGGAGTTTGAGTGGATGTGGGAGCGGATGTGGGTTCGAGATGTGGAGCGGATGTGTCCACATCCTTGGTTACATCCTTATCGGGTTCAACATGTTTATCGATCTTGGGAGTTTCTTTTGCTTTTTCAAGACTGTTTCATCATCCTTCCGAGTCAAACAGCAACCTGAAACATCATTCTCGGCGGTCTTGAGGTTAAGATCAAGTGAGTCATCAAATATAACATTAGCAGATTCCATAATGGTCTTATTTTTGAGATTAAAAACTCTGTAAGCTCTACTATTAGTGGAATAGCCCATGAAAATTGCTTTGTCACTCTTGAAATCAAACTTGGACAGGTATTCTCTATCATTGAGAATGTAACAAACACATCCAAACACATGAAAATATTTTACAGTTGGTTTCTTTCCAAGGAGGATTTGGTATGGAGTGACAAAGATTGCTACTAATCCTTAGAAACACCCTATCGCTAATGTGGCAAGCAAAGTGTTCAAAGCTTACGCCCAAAATCTCTTTGACAAGTTTTTAGAACTTAGCATGACCCTAGCCATTTCTTGCAAGGTTCTATTCTTCCTTTCAGCAATTCCATTCTGCTGTGGGGTGATTGGTGCAGAAAACTCATGAGTGATTCCCTTAGAATTGCAAAAATTAGTGAATATTTGGTTCTCATATTCTGTGCCATGGTCAGACCTAATCCTCACATCCTTAAGACCATAAAGATTTCTAACCCTTTTGTACCAATTTTTGAATTCACCAATAGTTTCAGATTTCTCTCTTAAGAACATTACCCAAGTGTACCTAGAATAATCATCAACACACACAAAAGCATACTTTTTCCTACCAAAGCTTTCTACTTCAATAGGTCCCATTAAATCAGTGTGAATCAATTCTAAACACCTAGCAGTGGAGCATTGTTGGACCTTTTTATGTGAAGCTTTTGTTTGCTTTCCCTTTTGACATGAACCACAGACATCAGGGTTCTTGAAGTTCAGTTTAGGGAGGTCTTTAATAGCTTCAAACCTTTGAAGTTCTTCCAGAGTTCTACAGCTAGCATGCCCTAATTTTTGGTGCCACAAATTGACATCATTAGCTTTTGAGCTTAGGCAAGAAAGATTGTCACCAAATTGATAACAATTATCAGCAGATCTTGGACCAGTAAACACACATTTATTATCCTTATCAAATACTTCACACAAGTGCTTATCAAACTTTACAAAAAGGTCATACCATTCAAAGAGTCCTGCTCATAAAATTAATCTGAAAAGTATATATGTGCGTGTGTATCTGAGTGTATGTGATCATAATTGTATTTACATTAACCCAACACTTTGTCAAAATTCTTCCTTGTAGATGGTTCTGGCTTACACAGAAAATGGAGTCTATGTGGTTCAAAAATGAGGTACAAACTGTACGGATCTTATTTTGCCTACATGTTATTCCTATTTGTGGAGAACGTTTACTACCTGCTGCATTTAGATTCTTGTATCCTTAACATGAAAACCATAGGTCTAAAATCACGACGACACTTTAATTTTATTGCTATTGAAAAGTCTTCCTTCCACATTACCTTGGTGTTAAGTGGTTCAAAACTCTGGAGCTTAAGGAGGAAAAGTTAAGCGTTTCCTTCCCTTTCCTTCCGTACTCTAGAGCATGTTAGGAGGATATTAACTTCCCTCCCCTTCCCCTTCCCCTCCCTTACCTTTCTCTCCCTTAAAAACACTGGAGCAGACCTAAGACTACCTATAACTTCATATTCTCTAACAGCATCTTTAGTCCTATGGCGTGGATTTGGGTACTAGTAGGAGCAAGCCAATGCCCTGAACCTATGACTCATTATTCAGAGAAGCGCATGCAGCAAAGTGAAGGAAAGTTTCATTCTTTTACCTTCTTGCTAGGTCCTCAAGCTACATCTTTGCTTAGTTCATTTGGCATAGGTTAGATTGTCGATACTAATTCATGTTCTATTTAATAGTGAAATGAATGAATTTCATTAACAGGCCCCTTTTTGTTATGTTTTCATTTCTCAGAAACATATGTATGGATTCATTAACAGCCCCCATTTTTTTTTTCATTTTCAGAAACATACGTATAGTTTATCAACCAGGCTTCATTATTATGTTCTCATTTTTCGGAAACATCCCGGCAGTAGTAGTATATTAACTCGTCAATTACCTCTCCCTTCTCATTTTCCGTTACAACCAGGTGAATTAATTGCATCTAAAGAAAAAAAAATATACCTATGTGGTCGGCTGAATGTCATGTTAAATACAAAAGTTTAGTGTCTCTTTGTTATAAGTTCTTTGTTCAAATGTTATACCGTACTCTTTTTTATTTTTTCATTATTTGATAGTAAATCTGAAACCTTTAGCAGGATTGAAAATGAAAATTGGTGGAATTTCTTTACATTTACCGTGCTTATTTCAGGATTGAAAATAAGTTGTTTGTTTTCAAATGTTATACTGTACTCTCTTTTTTCATCATTTGATAGCAAATCTGAATGTTCTTTTTCTTCTTCTTTAGCTCATGCAGAATAGCAACAGAGGCAGTACTATATATCATGTTCTAAATTCAGTTTTTTGTTGTGGCTGTCAGGTTGTTGCTCATTTTTGAAGCCTGCAAATGATGAAGATTTCTAAGAAACTTGTGGTTGCTGCTATTTTAATTTAGTTGTTATTTCTAAGAAACTTGTGGTTGCTGCTATTGATGCAAAACTGAAAAAAGGTGAATTAGAAATGTGTATTTATTGAGCTAGTGGTTTTACTAGCCGTTGGGTATTTAATGACATTTAGAATACAGTTATTTCCCTATTTTAAATTATGGTTAGGATGAACTAGCCGTTATGATACCCGGTTTTGGGATTTTATATTGAATGTTAATGATATTTTTATGAATGGAAATTGGGGTCGTTACAGAAATTTTTTGGCCCTGATAGTAACCCCTTCTTTAGTTTGTTAAATTGGGACACTGGTCAGATCTCCCGTGTTGTTTCGGAGGGTCTGGGAGTCGGATCTCCCGTGTTGTTTCTGAGCGTCTGGGCTAGTGATGCAACTTTTGTCATGGTAGTGAACTTTTGGTGTTTTCATTGAGTTTTATCTCTATTTGAAAGGACCTCCGCTTCTATAATTTATTTATGCAGTAAAAGAAAGCTAGTAGATAGTATGTTTGCTCACTCATTAAGCGTGAGTGTGTGGCTTAGTGGATGTATGTGCTAGTTGAGCTCGAGCTCGAGCCGGCTCGGTCGTGTAACAGTGAGTGTGTGGCTTAGTGGATGTGTGTGCTAGTTGAGCTCGAGCTCGAGCTGGCTCGGTCGTGTAACAGCCCTACAAATGGACTAGTTTTTAATGGTAATTAGTTTTTAAGGGGCAAAATGCAATGTTTTAAATATTAAGTGTTAAAAAAAGCTTTAACTGATTATACACAAAAAGTGGGGGATGGACAAAAAGATACACACACAATTTGCTGGTTTCTCTCCAAGAAAGACTAGCAAATCACTCTAAAACAACACACAAATTTGTCCATCAACCTTGTTGATTGACGAGCACCAATATTCAAGCCTAGAATCAAGGCAAAACTTTGCCAAAATCAAGACTCATTACAAGGTAAACTCCTATTACTCTCATATTAGAATCTTGCACAAAGCACAGAGCAGGTTTCGCGATTGATGAACTATCGCGCTTCAAAGCATTCGGTTGCTTAAAATATTTATAAGCTTCCTAAGAAGTTTTTCTGGAAATATTTTTAAGCTTACCTAGCAAGACTTCCAAAACTTCTCTCCTTAAATAGTACTCCTCCGTCTCATTATGTTTGGCCACATTTCTATTTTCGTTTGTCTCATTTTGTTTGGCCACTTCTAAATATAATGCAAATTTATACCTAATTTTCCCACAATGCCCCTATTTAAATTTGGATGTAGGAACTCTTTATGGTAATACGTGTAGGTGAATTTTATAACTTCTTTGACTTTTTGGCAATTTCCACGTGTAACGATAATTTATTACTTAATTATGGAAGGGTTTAATTGGAAATGTATTAAATTTCTTAATCTATGAGATTTTATGTTGTGGCCAAACATAATGAGACTGAGGGAGTACATGAAACTTGAGGAGAATGACCATCAGAATTAGGTTGATCAGAAGATTGGACCGAGGGTGGATTAGATTGTGAATGAGAAGTCGGGAGGGATTTGTGGACACAAGTTTCCAACCTCTACTTCCCCCTAAAAATTCATTACTCTAATAATACATATGTAAATATATTAAACTACATTTACAATATTTACAACAAGACCCTTGATTTCCTTATATCATTTCCACTTATCCTCTGAATATATTTGTATGGCAGATTGGTACCTTTTGACTTCATGTTTGATCTCCATTATAACCCCTTCATAACAACAGTTAACTTTCTTTGATGTATCCATGTGTGTATCTGCAACACCCTCCCCCACAAATGGAAGAGAAAAACTCAGTAGCTCCAAATTCCTCATCAACCATCCAGATTCAGCAACATTGAGATTCCGCACAGGACAACCAAACTCCTTCAATTGTGTATCAAATTGAAGATGGAGAACGATCACAACGTCTCATTTCGTTCGATTATCCATTGAAAACGGATATTGATCTTCAAATGGATCACATTGACTATGATTTCTTTCATCAGCAATTCTCCAATGTTATTAGCATAGTGATCGAGGATTTTGCAAGATTTTCTCACTCCTACTTTACTTTTTATACTCAACATTTTCTCCCACTATTTCTCTCTCCTACTTTCCCTTAATTCTTGTGTTCCAAGATTTGGTATTAAGTGAAGTACGACGGAGGGAGTACTTTATAAATTTATTACATATAATGAATTTAAGTATTATTTTCATGCAATATACATTATAATTTTGACTCAAATAATGTAACCCCATTGCATTTTTGTAACACGATTAGAAATTGCATTGCATTGCATTATATTATTACTAGATAATACATTTTTAAATTTATCCTTTGCGCTTAATAGAATTATTGAAATAAACTCTTTGATATACTCTATGTTCCAAAAAAAGGGTATATTTTTTATTTCGGTTTATGTCAGAATAAAATAAGTTGTAACAATAAAAATATTTTTCATATAATTTGAACAAAATGCAAATAAAAAAAAGGGAAAATTGCATTTTGGACCCCAAAGTTTAGGGGGTGTTCCTAAGTTGGACTTCAATCCCTATTTTATAGTTTTCCCTTCCATTTTAAAAATCATCGACCCGGAGTAGGAGTCCTACTTTCCTTATTGATACGTTCAATTTTAAAAATGACAAATGATGAATAGTATGTTGTGCAATCGCAGCGGAAGCAAGAGAACAATAACCAAAGAACACACACAAGCAATCAATAGGGAAATCTAAAGAGAAAGATAAGAAATTAATTTGGGGTTTTGAACTGCTTTTTCTATTGATATGTGCTATGATCTCATCCAGTTTTACATAGGGTTACAAGCATGTATTTATACCACAACCCTAGCCCAAAACTAAGACCTAAAACAATAGAAAAGCCCGTTAGCAAAACCCTCCCGCTGGGCCTTGAGGCGCCCGCCCCAGACCAGCCATGCGCCCGCCTCAAAGAAGCCTCGCCAAGACCAACCTTCTGCCGCTGAGGCGGCCGCACCAAATACTCCAGGCGTCCACATCAAACCTAGGTTGCCAAAGCCAACTCCCTGATCTTCAGGCGCCCGCCACTGCCAAGGCCATAGAAGCTGCTCTCCAGGCGCACGCCAAGCTCCAAGTGGGGCGCCCGCCTCACCAGAAAACGAGCCACATCCTACAATCTCCACCTTCGCGAGTGTTCACCCAAGCCAACAGAAGATACATGGAACCAGCTCGAACCTCCCCATCTCTAACAGCTAGAGATGTGCAACAAGTCCAAACAATGCTTGAACTTGTCAGTAGTAACCGGCTTCGTCAACATATCCGTAGCATTCTCTGTAGTGTGAACCTTCTCCAGCACAACCTCACCCATATCAATCAACTCCCGAATCTTGTGAAATAGAACATCAATGTGTTTCGACCGTTGATGATAAATGTGATTCCTCGCTAGAAATATCGGTCTTTGACTGTCACAAAGCAGCTTCACTCCACTTGCTCTATGCCCAACTCGTTGACCAAACCTCGAAGCCATAAGGCCTCCTTTGCAGCTTCAACCGCTGCCATATACTCCGCTTCCGTTGTAGACAAAGCAATGATAGATTGGATCATAGATCTCCAACATATGGGTCCACCACCAAGAGTAAACGCATAACCCGTAGTCGACCTCCTCCGATCCAAGTCACCCGCATAATCAGAATCAACATACCCCATAACAGAAAGCTCCTCACTCTTACCTCAAAACATGATGCCATAATCCATAGTGCCCTTCAAATATCTGAGAATCCACTTAACTGCTTCCCAATGCTGTTTGCCCAGATTCGCCATATACTTGCTAACCACACTAATGGCTTGCGCCAAATCTGGCCTCGTGCAAACCATAGCATACATGAGACATCCCACTGTGCTTGCATAGGGAACCTTTGACATCCTCTGAATTTCTTCAGTCGAACTCGGGGAATCTGAGGTAGATAGACTAAAATGACTCACCAATGGTGTCTTCACAGGTTTTGCATCCCGCATATTGAACCTCTCCAACACCTTCTCCACATAGCCGGCTTGAGACAACCACAATCTCCTAGATTTTCTGTCTCGGTGAATCTCCATCCCAAGAATCTTCTTGGCTTCCCCCAAATCCTTCATGTCAAACTCTCTACTCAACAAGGCCTTCAACTGATTGACCTCGTTCTTACTCCTACCCGCGATAAGCATATCATCCACATATAGTAACAGAAAAATAAAAGAACCATCATCAAGGCTCCTCACACAAACGCAACAATCATACTCACAACGCTTGTAGCCAATACGAACCATGTAGGAGTCAAACCTCGTATACCACTGCCTTGGAGACTGCTTCAGCCCATAAAGTGACTTCTTCAATCTACAAACCAAACGCTCCTGCCCGGGCTCCGTGAACCCATGTGGTTGCTCCATGAAAATCTGCTCAACCAACTCACCGTGTAGAAACGCAGTTTTCACATCCATCTGCTCCAACACCAAATCATAGTGCGCTACAAGACTCAACACCATCCGAATGGAAGTATGTCTCACAACAGGCGAAAAAATCTCATTATAATCCACCCCCTCTCGCTGCGAATACCCCTTTGCTACCAAACGAGCCTTGAACTTTTCCCCTCTTTTCGTCTTTTGCCTCCTTGCGCTTGAAGATCCATTTACAACCAATAGCACGCTTCCCTTTAGGAAGCTCCACCAAATCCCATGTATCATTCTTGTACAGTGACTCCATCTCCTCCGCCATAGCAGTTACCCACTTGTCCTTTTCCGGACTGTTTATAGCCTCCTTAAAAGTACTCGGGTCTCCACTACTAAGAACAAGAACATATGAAGCCATGTCTTCAAATCCATACCTGACCGGTGGCGTGATGACTCTCTTAGGTCTCCCCACTGAAGTACTAGCCACTTCTTGTGTAGTTTCCTCTGACTCCGGAAGAGTGAGATCCGCATCAGTATTATCCTCACGTAGCTCCACCTCAATAACCTGCTTCTCGCCCTCCTTGCTTTCTGCCACCTTCTCCTTATCTTCATGAGTACACTTCAACATAACCTTTTCATCAAAGACTACATCCCTACTGATCACCACCTTGCTTGACTTGGGATCCCAAAGCTGTATCCTTTAACACCTGTTTCATACCCGAGAAAGACACACTATTTTGACTTTGGATCAAGCTTCGACCGCTCTTCACCAGGAATATGCACATAGGATGGACACCCAAACACCCGAATATCGGTGAAGTCTACCTCATTACCTGTCCATACCTCCTCCACAAACCTGTTATCCAAAGAGACTCTAGGTGATCTGTTAATCAAGAAACATGCCATACTCACCGCATCAGCCCAAAAATTCTTTGCCAACCCCGCATTGAATCGTAGACACCTAGCCCTCTCCGCAATAGTTCTGTTCATCCTCTCAGCCACACCATTTTGCTGTGGTGTCTTGCGTACCGTGTAGTGCCTCTTGATTCCATGCTCTCTGCAGAACTTCTTGAACTCGCCATCTGTGTACTCTGTCCCATTATCACTCCTCAAACACTTGATTTTCCGCCCCATTTGGTTTTCCACTTCAGCTTTCCACACCTTGAACTTCTCAAAAGTCTCTGACTTGTGCCTCATGAAGTAAACCCAAACCTTCTTCGAAAAATCATCAATGAAAGTCACGAAGTAATAATGTCCTCCTCTAGACTCTGTTCTGACCGGCCCCCACACATCTGAATGAACATAATCGAGAATGCCCTTTGTTGTATGCTTACCCGTCTTGAAGTGCACTTTATTCTGCTTTCCAAGAACACAATACTTGTAAAACTCCAGTTTACAAGTCTTCACACCCTTCAACAACTTATGTTTATGAAGTTCCCGCATTCCCCTTTTACCCATGTGACCAAGCCTCATATGCCATAGAAGGGCATCAGTATTGACCTCCGACTCAACAGATGTGACTCCACCTACAACCGTGCTCCCTAGCAACCTGTAAATGTTCTTGGAGCCCTTCTCACCCTTCATCACAACCATAGCACCCTTAACTACTTTCAATACTCCACCTTGTGCTTTATAGTTCATACCGTTAGCATCCAAGGTACCCAATGTAATCAGATTTTTAGAAACCTCCAGAACATGTCTAACATCACATAACGTTCTAACTACACCATCATACATCTTAATTCTTATAGTTCCTATGCCAGCAATTTTACATGTAGCACCATTACCCATAGTAACTATACCAGAATTAACTGACCTGTAGGTATCGAACCAATCACGAATCGCCGTCACATACTGAATCCAGAATCCAACCATCTGTCGGGTGCTCCACAGCTGATGAAGTCGTGAGCATATCTCCATCCACATCATCCGAGCAATCTTCAACCACATTGACTGACTTTGAAGATCCTTCCTTGCCTTTACCGTTCCCCTTCTCCGGACAATTCTGCCTCTTATGCTCCTTCTGCCCACACTTGAAACAATTCCCCTTGTACTTCTTCTTTGACTGAGAACGAGAATTCTACCTCTGCGAGTTATCCCGGAACTAAGATCTCCCACGTTCCTGATTTTCCTTCACAAATAACCCCTCACCCGCAGGTTCATCAACGGACTTCTTCCATTTATGAAACGCTATAAGAGCTTCTGTGACCGGTTGCAATTCCAAAGTCTCCTTCCCCCACATCAACGTAGTCACAAGGTTTTCGTATGTTGAAGAATTGGGCAACGAATTCAACAGCATCAAAGCCTTGTCCTCATCCTCGAACTTCACCTCTACCCTAACCAAATCATTGAGAATTTGGTTAAACGCGTGTATATGAGATTCTAGGTCAGCACCCTCTACCATCTTAAGCCCATACAGCCGTTTCTTAAGATGCAATTTGTTCGAAACGGATTTCGACAAATACCTAGCCTCCAAAATCTCCCAAACATTCGTTGGTGATTCCTCATCGATCACGTGATACACCACCTCATCCGCAAGGCACTGCCGTATCGAAGAAACATCCCGCTCTTGCAACTCCTTCCATGGTCCTTCTTCGACATCATCGGGTTTAGTCGAATGCCGAAGAACTTTTCCCAAGCCTGCTTGAACCAGAAAATCCATCACCCTCCGTTGCCACAACGCAAAGTTTCCATGACCATCAAACTTCTGAACGTCGGACTTCACGGTGATGGAATTCCCCCCAGACATCGCAGCCGTGCTCTGATACCAGTTGTTGTGCAATCGCAGCGGAAGCAAGAGAACAATAACCAAAGAACACACACAAGCAATCAATAGGGAAATCTAAAGAGAAAGAGAAGAAATTAATTTGGGGTTTTGAACTGCTTTTTCTATTGATATGTGCTATGATCTCATCCAGTTTTACATAGGGTTACAAGCATGTATTTATACCACAACCCTAGCCCAAAACTAAGACCTAAAACAATAGAAAAGCCCGTCACCAAAACCCTCCCGCTGGGCCTTGAGGCGCCCGCCCCAGACCAGCCATGCGCCCGCCTCAAAGAAGCCTCGCCAAGACCAACCTTCTGCCCCTGAGGCGGCCGCACCAAATACTCCAGGCGTCCGCATCAAACCTAGTTTGCCAAAGCCAACTCCCTGATCTTCAGGCGCCCGCCACTGCCAAGGCCATAGAAGCTGCTCTCCAGGCGCACGCCAAGCTCCAAGTCGGGCGCCTGCCTCACCAGAAAACGAGCCACATCCTACATAGTATTTTGGAAAACGTTGTCCTTATAATGCCTGTGTAATTATATATGTATAAAAAAAATTTTTAGTTTATATCAACTTAGAACAATAATTTTGATTACCTTTAATTATCCTAATGAGAATCTAATAATTGTATTTATAATATTTATAATGATGTATCAATAACAAGTTTTTTATTTTCATTAGGTAATTTATAAGTCGCCTAAATTATTTCTGCAACAGGAGAGAAACTTTCATGATAATCAATCCTTTAGATTGTGAATGAGAAGACTGTGAAGAAAAATGAGTAATGATTTTGAAAGTTTCATGTAGCTAGGAAACTTAATCACACTATAGGCAACGGATGTGAGTACAGATGTGTCTCACAACTGTCCACACATCCACAGATAATGCAGCGGAATAAAACAATTAAAAGCAAATAACTCAAGAATTATTTATGCTTACTGATCTGTGTGATCAGCAAACTAGGCTTACGCCCAAAAACTTTTCACTATAAAAACTTTTGTTTCTTACAAAAACAAAGAAGTAAAAAACTAAAATATGAAAATACTAAACGAGCTCTAATCACCTTCTACGACAAGAACAATCCCCTTTCCCAAGTAGGACCTATTCTAGTCAGAAGTAAAATAAGAGAACTCTATGAAAAGCTAGATGTGAGTTACGGATGTAAGGCACAACCTTCACTCACAACCTAAAAACACAATGTCGAATACTATGAAGAATAAGTGATTTTCTCTCTAAAATTCCGTGTCTTCTCATGTGCTGAATGCCTTGTATTTATAGTGCACCATGGAGAAGATCTTCATGCAATCAACATCTTCCTTTGTGAGATCTCTTTTCCTATAAGAAAACATAAACATTCTCACAAGGAAATAAACTATTAGTAGGTTAGTCCTAATATAAAACTATTTACATAAATAAAAGATATTTACATATTTACAATCTCCTAGTCAAAGTAGGATACTTATAAATCTTCCATGAAAGTCCCAAAATCTTCTTACCATGTAGAAGTATAATGAAATAAGGAAACATGATTATGTTCCCACAAAACTCACATTTTCAATCTCCCCCTATTTTGGACTTTCTGGTCAAAACCGAAGATTTATAGAAATCACATTTTATGACCACAGAAAATAAATAAAAACATAACTCCCCGAATGGATATGTGTCCGTATGTGTATACACATCCACACATAAAAACTGCATAAACAAAGTTGGAGCAGAAAACAACAGTTCATTAAAAAACAAAACACAAACCATTCAGCAACATCCTAATTAAAAGCTATTACAACCCATTGTTTTAAAAACTAAAACTAAAGCAGAAATTAAAATATTGTTTAGCAACCATCAAAGACAAAAACAGCAAAAAAAAACTTTCTCCCCCTTTCTTCAGAGTTCCCAACTCCTCCAGCCAGCAGCAGACACAGCAGCATCCCATTTTCTATTTCCAGTAGCAGCAGCAGGTACAGAGCTTGATTCTCCCCCTTTTTGACTAGAAAGTTTAGCATGCCACCTGTGAAGTCTATCCTTAAGGGCTTTAAGGTTGTTGGCATGAGCAGTGGAGGATTGAACTTGGGTTCAGCAAGGGCAATTTTAGCATCCAAATCTTTTATTTGAGCCTCAAAGGAATCATCAGCTGTGGGTTCAGATGTGTCCACATCTTGCATAGCAATTTCAGGTACAGCACCCACAGGGAGATCAACATGTCTTTGCTTAGGGTCTAACAGAGTTTTGGTCTCCTTAAACAAGGCAAATTTATCAAACTTTTCTTCTCCTTTCTCAGGCTTAACTCCATTGGCAATTAGGATTTGAGAGATCAAAGAGGGATAGGGTAAAGACCACTTCTTAGATGGGGATTCAGCATAGTCACAAATTTTTCTAAAAATGAAATCTCCAAAGTTAATATGTCTCTTAATGCCCAATCTGTAGAGAAGGAGAGCTTGCACCCTAGTAACTGAAGTTTTGTTATTTGAGGGGCAAAGATTGGCAACAAGAATTGAATGGAGAAAACAGTAAAGAGAAGATAAAGATCCACTTCCCAAATCCTTTGGTTTCACTGGCCAAGAGGTCACCTTTCCATGGGTGATAGCAGCCACAAGCTCATCATCATCAATAGCAACTAACTCATCCAAGTTATCATTCAAACCAAGAAGGTCATTTATCACAGATGGGGAAAAGGGGACAAATATTCCTCTAACATAAACAGAGAGGGGAGAGGAGCATCAATCTAGTCCCTTGGTCAAATTGGCATAAAATTCATACACCATCTTAGGATAAAAAGGGAGGGGATGATCCACAGTTAAAAACAGTCCTCTTTCTTCAAAAAATTTGTCCATACCAAGCTTAAAGAAGGTTTCCCTATCTCTTTTCATTTCCACAACAAAGGCCTTAGAAGAAATTAGGCCAAACCTATCAGAGGCCTTTTTGGTTAAAAATTTCTTAGAGAAGGGTTTTGGGGTAGGGGCAATGGAAAGTGTTGAAGACATACCCTTATCAGATTTCTTCCTTGTAGATGTGCGTCTGGATGTGTGCACATCCTCAAACACATCCTTTGCAGGGAATGGGACTTTGATGGACTCTACCTCAGTATCATCATCAGGAGAGGAATCTAAATCTTAGTCCTCTTTCTCTTGGTCAAACTCATCTCTCCCTAGCTTGAAGTTCTCATCAGATGCAGTGTCATCACTGTCATAGCTTGAATCAGATTCATAGGCTTCATCAAGAATAGGCTCTAAATCAGTAGCAGTCACCTTTTTCTTTCCCCTCAACTCCATCAAAATATTTGCCAAGGGTTCTTCATCACTAAAAGTAATAAGGTCTTCAACAGGACTTGAAACCACAGGGGCAGGAGTATCAACAATAGGGACAGAAGCATTATCTACAGGAGATGAAACATCAATGGAAGGAGTAGTAATGGGGATAATGGGATCAGATGACACTATAGGAGATGATGGGATAGGAGCAGTAGGCTCAGCATGGGAAACAGACTCAACATGGGGAGGAGTCAGAACAGGATCAATGACTGGGGCAATAACTGAGGGAGGAGTAATAACAGATTTAGCCCTAGTTCTAACAAGAGGAGCAATTACCTCTTCTTCTTCTTCAGCATCATCACATGCTATGGCGGTAGAAGGTTTACCACCTGGTTTCTTCAGGTTCTTCAGCTTGTTAGACTCTGACAATTTTCTAAACCTATGCGATCTTCGAAGGTTACGCTGGGGAACCGGGATCGCAGCTTGTTTCAGGGGTTTTGCAGGAGAAAGCTTCCTCTTCTTGGTTGAAGAAGGTTCTACAGAAGAAGGAACAGGGGCGACAACCGATGGTGGAATCACCGGAGAAGTTGGAGCCTTAGGGTTTTCAGAAATTGGTTCCAATGTAGGTGATTTCGAAGATGGAGCTTCCATGGTAGGATCAGACGAAGGCGATGGGGAAGAGAATTCAGCAAGGAATTTTGAAATTGCAGGGTTTAAGACAATGGAAGAATCGCCTTTGGCTACAGAAATTGGGGCAATGTCGAGAACGTCCTCTTCTCGAATATTGGAATGATCCGCCATTAAACTTGCAAAAACTGGTTAGGTTGAACAGTAAGGGAGAAATTAATGCAGTGTATGTGTGATTGTGTGCAAAACGAAGGAAGAAAAAGAGGTTTTAGCAAGGGTTTATGGGGGATGGGACGGATGTGAGGGCTCTTAAATACTCACAGCTCCCCCTTTCCAACTGAAATTTGGAAATCCTTTTCCAAAAAGGTCTCACATAACCCAAATACCTTAGGAGTCCTCCAACGGCTAGAAACCTTTGAGGTTACCACACACAACCACCTTCTAAGAAATAGGGGATTAAAATAAAACAAGATTTTGATAGATTTTTATGGAAATAAAAATATTTCAGCCATATCTTTATTTAAAAACAGAATCCCAATCAAAATTTCCAACCTTTTCAAACAAGGAATGATACACACCTTTTTCTTTCATGAAAGATATTGGAGATCAAAAACCTATATAATCACAGAATGAATTAAGAAAGAAAATTAATTAACTAGCATATTTACAAACCTCCTATATGTCCTAAAAAATGCAGTATGCCTAGCATGATGCAAACACACAGGTGATGGAAATATTCTCAGCTTATGGATGTGGTATAAGATGTGAGTCACATTTGGGGACACATTTAGATCACAAAAAGTCAATGAGCAATAATTCAATCTGCACAGCCTCTAGGATGCATCCACCAATTTTTTGTTGTGGATTTTTGCATTGTGAGTAGCTTTCACTTTACTTGATCCCAAAGATAGCCCTTTTTCCCAATGATCTTGTCAAGTTTGATGTCAAGTTTTCTTATGAGAATCACTTGATCACAATGGTATGGCTTCATACTAAGGGTGAAGCAGCTGTTTCTCACACATATATATATATTTTTTTATAGCACCCACTGTGAGATACCTAGGAAGGTTATACCAAGTCATCAAAAGATGACATGGACAGGAAGTGCTCACAATTAAGTGATCAAAAACAATGTCAAGATGAAGGCTCACAAGTGACCACACTGAGAAATTTCGTGCTAATGCATGAATTTTTTTTTTTTTTTGATTTTTTTTTGTATTTTTTTCTTCGGTTAATCTAATATACGAGATGTGTTAGAGGATGTGAGACACATTTGGTCTCACAACCTTAGATATCACACAAGCCAAGAGACTTCCTCAAGGAGGAAAATCTCTCCAAATCTAATGCCTTTGTAAATATATCGGCCCAATTGATTTTCGGTCCCAACAAATTCCGTGACACACGGTTTTTGTTTCACAAGATCCCTAATGAAATGATGTCTAATATCAATGTGTTTTATTCTAGAATGTTGGACAGGATTTTTAGATATGTCCAAGGCACTTTTGTTATCACAAAAAGCAGTCAAAACTTTGCTATTCAATCCATAATCTTTCAACATTTGATTCATCCAAAGCAGTTGTGTGCAACAACTCCCAAGGGCAACATATTCAGCCTCAGCAGTGGATAAGGACACACAATTTTGCTTTCTACTATACCAAGACACAAGGTTATTTCCTAGGTAGAAACATCCACCAGTGGTACTCTTTCTATCATCACTATTTCCATCCCAATCAGAATCAGTGTACCCAACCAGGTTGGTGTTTGTTTCTTTAGAGTAATGCAGTCCTAGGTTCACAGTCCCACTCACATACCTAATAATTCTTTTCAAGGCTTTCAGATGGGACACCTTAGGGTTGGCTTGGTATCTAGCACAGAGGCACACACTATACATAATGTCAGGTCTACTTGCAGTGATGTAAAGCAGACTTCCTATCATACTTCTATAAAGGGTTTGATCAACACTCTCACCATCTGAATCATGACTTAGCTTTTGGGAAGATCCCATTGGGGTTCTTTGATGTGAAGAGTGTTCAAGCTCAAACTTTTTCACAAGATTCTTGGCATACTTAGACTGTGAAATGAACATGCCATCTTTGAATTGCTTAATCACGTAAGCCTAAGAAAAGTTCAACTCACCTACCATACTCATCTCAAATGTGGAAGTCATGCTATCCACAAATTCGGCTAGCATAGGGTCGAATTTGACCCAAACACAATATCATCTACATAGATTTGTGCCACAAGAATCTCCTTTTTATTTTTCCTCACAAACAAAGTTTTATCAACCTCACCTCTCTTGAATCCTAGTTGAAGCAAATGGTCAGTCAACCTACCATACCAAGCTCTAGGGGCTTGCTTTAGCCCATACAGAGCTTTCTTCAGCTTATACACATGATTAGGATACTTGGAGTTCACAAAGCCTTTAGGTTGTTCAACATAGGCTTCCTCATTCAATATCCCATTTAGAAAAGCACTCTTAACATCCATTTGATGAAGAGTAATCTTGAGGTAACAAGCAATGGCTAACAAAAGCCTAATGGACTCAATTCTTGCAACAGGAGCAAATGTCTCCTCAAAATCAATTCCCTCAATTTGAGTATAACCTTGAGCAACTAACCTAGCTTTATTTCTAGTGATTACACCTTGCTCATCAGTTTTGTTCTTGAAAATCCATTTGGTTCCTATGACATTACCATGTGAGGGTCTAGGAACAAGAGTCCATACTTCATTCTTTTCAAATTGGATCAATTCATCTTGCATAGCAAGAATCCAATCAGCATCTTTCAATGCTTCAGCAATATTCTTAGGTTCAATCTTAGAAACAAAACAACGGAAGCTTACTTGGGAGTATCAAGAGCAACTCCATAAACCAGCCATCTTTCTATAGTCAACTTTGTCCTTTTGTCTAGTTCTCACTTGAGAATGCACATCTCCCACAACTTGTGAAGTGGGGTGGTTTTTCTGGATTTTAGAAGGAATATCCTTTGATCTATCCACACACCCATTCACATTACCTTCTGGAGCATCATCCTGATCAGAATCAAAGGAATTGTCCTCGATTACAGGAGTTTGAGTGGATGTGGGAGCGGATGTGGGTTCGAATGTGGAGGCGGATGTGTCCACATCCTTGGTTACATCCTTATCGGGTTCAACATGTTTATCAAGATCTTTGGGAGTTTCTTTTGCTTTTTCAAAGACTGTTTCATCATCCTTCCAGTCCAGCAAGCAACCTGAAACATCATCCTCAGCAGTCTTGAGGTTAAGATCAAGTGAGTCATCAAATATAACATTAGCAGATTCCATAATGGTCTTATTTTTGAGATTAAAAACTCTGTAAGCTCTACTATTAGTGGAATAGCCCATGAAAATTGCTTTGTCACTCTTGGAATCAAACTTGGACAGGTATTCTCTATCATTGAGAATGTAACAAACACATCCAAACACATGAAAATATTTCACAGTTGGTTTCTTTCCAAGGAGGATTTGGTATGGAGTGACAGTGCTACCAATCCTTAGAAACACCCTATTGCCAATGTGGCAAGCAGTGTTCAAAGCTTCTGCCCAAAATCTCTTTGACAAGTTTTTAGAACTTAGCATGACCCTAGCCATTTCTTGCAAGGTTCTATTCTTCCTTTCAGCAATTCCATTCTGCTGTGGGGTGATTGGTGCAGAAAACTCATGAGTGATTCCCTTAGAATTGCAAAAATTAGTGAACATTTGGTTCTCATATTCTGTGGCATGGTCAGACCTAATCCTCACATCCTTAAGACCATAAAGATTTCTAACCCTTTTGTACCAATTTTTGAATTCACCAATAGTTTCAGATTTCTCTCTTAAGAACATTACCCAAGTGTACCTAGAATAATCATCAACACACACAAAAGCATACTTTTTCCTACCAAAGCTTTCTACTTCAATAGGTCCCATTAAATAAGTGTGAATCAATTCTAAACACCTAGCAGTGGAGCATTGTTGGACCTTTTTATGTGAAGCTTTTGTTTGCTTTCCCTTTTGACATGAACCACAGACATCAGGGTTCTTGAAGTTCAGTTTAGGGAGGTCTTTAATAGCTTCAAACCTTTGAAGTTCTTCCAGAGTTCTACATCTAGCATGCCCTAATTTTTGGTGCCACAAATTGACATCATTAGCTTTTGAGCTTAGGCAAGAAAGATTGTCACCAAATTGATAACAATTATCAGCAGATCTTGGACCAGTAAACACACATTTATTATCCTTATCAAATACTTCACACAAGTGCTTATCAAACTTTACAAAAAGGTCATCATCACACAGTTGACTGATGCTTATTAGGTTGGCTTTCAAGCCTTCCACATGGTACACATTGGGCAATTATGGGAGACCCTTGACATCTAGGGTTCCTTTCCCAACAATTTTTCCTTGAGCACCTCCACCAAAATTTACTTTCCCTCCATTAATCACTTCATAGTCTAGAAGGACTGCTTGGTTTCCAGTCATGTGCCTAGAGTACCCACTATCAAAATACCAAGAGCCAGAGACAGTACTCTTGAGGGAAGAGTAAACAACATTGCAGGTGGTAATTGGTTTGGCCACCCACTGTTTACGCTTTCTTTTGGGTTGCAGAGGTCTCAGATTAACAGGATGTGTGTTAGGATGTGCATACATCTTCTCACACATCTGAGGCTGATTGAAGTGACCAAATTTTTTATCAGCCTTGAGTTTGTAACAGAAGGGCCTAATGTGACCAGGAGCTAGGCAATAATGACAGATGTAGTGCCTCTTCCTAGGTCTCTTCTCACTCAAAAGGATATTTTCTTTAAAAACATGTTTTTTCACACTTTTTGAGGTAGAAGCCTCACATCCCTCCTTTACAAAATTATTTTCAAAACCCAAACTAGTTTGGTCACGTTGACCTATAGAAAAAGCTTCTTCCATTTTCATCTTACTTTTATTTAACTTGGTAAAAGTGTTTTCAGCCTTTTCACATTCATTTTTGAATTTTTCAAGGTCAACTTCCTTTTTGGTCACAAGGACTTCAAGTCTTGCAATAGTATCTTTTTGAGCATCATTTTCCTTTGAAAGTATAGCTTTCTCATCTTCACAAGTAGCTAATTTATCAGAAAGAGATTTATTTACCTTAAAAAGTACCTCAATCTTGTCCAATCTTTTCATCCAATCTGTGTGCAATTCCTTGTATGTTGCAAAAAGTTCCTCATAGGGGATGTCCCTATCTTCATCTTCATTATCAGAATCTCCTTTTACTGTGAAACAGTTCAGCATCAGGTCAGATGTGACACCAGATGTGTACACATCCGAGACCACATCCAAAGAGTTTTCAGGAACTTCATCTTCTATATCTGCACAGAAAGCATTAAACACAGAATGGCAATTGATAATAGACACGTTAGCCACTTCATCTTCATCATCCTCACTGTCACTAAGGGTAGAAATTAAGCTCATACCCTTCTTTTTAAGCGTGTTAGCACACTCATTGGCATAATGACCAAAGCCACGACATGCCCTACATTGGACAGATTCAGATGATTTGTTTTCAAAGCTTGGTTTCTTGAATCCAGTGTCAGTGGTAGGTTTTGGCTTTTCAGCAGCACTGGGAGTAGGTCTGTTAGGGAATTTGCTTATCCTTTTATTTTTCAGTATAGAACTGAATTTCTTTGAAATAAAAGCTACATCCTCATCTTCAAGATTTGACTTGTCAATCTTAGAGGATAATTCCACAAGCTCTTTTGGTAATGCATCAGCACTTTTGAGAGCAAGACTGTGAGTTTTGTTCTTTTTCTGAGCTTCAAGGTTTAGCTCAAACACAGTCAAGATTCCTACGATTGTGTCTAGACCAACAGTATTTGTGTCTTTTGTTTCCTCAATCACTGCTACTTTTATGTTAAATCTCTCTGGCAAGGTTCTTAAAATCTTACTTACAAGTCTTGCATTGGAGATAGATTCTCCCAGACTTGTGCACTCATTCGAAATCTCATGTATTTTAGCAGCATATGACACAATATCCTCAGTTTCTTCCATTCGAAGCAACTCAAACCTATCCATTAAAATTCTAAGCCTCGTAGCTTTTACACTTGGTGCTCCCTCACATTGAGTTTGCAAAATATCCCAAGCAGCTTTGGCTATACTCTCATTAGTTATAAGCTTGTACATATTCCCAGAAACATGGCTGGAAATAGCACCCATAGCTTTCGAATTATAATTTGCAGCTTGTATTTCTTCAAGAGTCCATTGATCTTCAGTTTTTCTTTCGAAAATAGACTCACCAACACCAGATGTAGGCTTCTTCTCCACAGTAGGAGGTTGCCATGCGACAAGGATACACATCCAAGCCCTTTCTTCAATACTTTTAATGTAATTTCGCATCTTAGACTTCCAAAGGGAATAATTCGAGCCATCCAAGACAGGAGGCCTATTTTGGTGATTTTGGCATTCCATAATGACTACACTTTCTGGATCAACACTCAGTAATATATCGAGAGTTAGCTTTGATACCAATTGAAAGTTTCGTGTAGCTAGGAAACTTAATCACACTACAGGCAACGGATGTGAGTACAGATGTGTCTCACAACTGTCTACACATCCACAGATAATGCAGCAGAATAAAACAATTAAAAGCAAATAACTCAAGAATTATTTACGCTTACTGATCTGTGTGATCAGCAAACTAGGCTTACGCCCAAAAACTTTTCACTATAAAAACTTTTGTTTCTTACAAAAACAAAGAAGTGAAAAACTAAAATATGAAAATACTAAACGAGCTCTAATCACCTTCTACGACAAGAACAACTCCCCTTTCCCAAGTAGGACCTATTCTAGTCAGAAGTAAAACAAGAGAACTCTATGAAAAGCTAGATGTGAGTTACGGATGTAAGGCACAACCTTCACTCACAACCTAAAAACACAATGTCGAATACTATGAAGAATAGGTGATTTTCTCTCTAAAATTCCGTGTCTTCTCATGTGCTGAATGCCTTGTATTTATAGTGCACCATGGAGAAGATCTTCATGCAATCAACATCTTCCTTTGTGAGATCTCTTTTCCTATAAGAAAACATAAACATTCTCACAAGGAAATAAACTATTAGTAGGTTAGTCCTAATATAAAACTATTTACATAAATAAAAGATATTTACATATTTACAATCTCCTAGTCAAAGTAGGATACTTATAAATCTTCCATGAAAGTCCCAAAATCTTCTTACCATGTAGAAGTATAATGAAATAAGAAAACATGATTATGTTCCCACAAAACTCACATTTTCAGATTTGAGGGTGAAAAGTAGGTTGTTCAATGTCAGACCAAACAGGTAAAGAACAAGGAGTAGATGATGTGAGATAAGGAAATGTAGTTTCGTGAAAAACTACATGTCTAGACATGAAAACTTGATGAGTCTCTAGGTTATACAATTTGTATTAACTTAGAACGATAATTTTGATTACCTTTAATTATCCTAATGAGAATCTAATAATTGTATATATAATATTTATAATGATGTATCAATAACAAGTTTTTTATTTTCATTAGGTAATTTGTAAGTAGCCTAAATTATTTTTTAAAGTTTATTCAAACTAAAAACCAAAAAAAAAAAATCCGGAACGGAGGGAGTAGTCTGTAACAGGAAATAATTAGTCAACTTTCTCCATTGAATACATTATCAAATGTGTTATATGAGATCGGCTCAAAGTAACTCGAAGTCAAGTGAGCTCGAATTGTTACTCGACTCGAGTTTAAACAAGATTTTAACGCGTTTAGTTTTGAGTGGATCGTGCACGACTTGTGTATTTGACAAATCTCTTTTGCGATCGACTTGTGTCAAACTCGACCCGAGAAAATAAAAACTTGATAATTTCTTTGTTCCCTATGAAAAAAATTCGAACTCGCCTCTGTTAGTTCATTAAAAACTCAATCTTTTCATTGTTGCAAATCTCAAGCTCGATTCAAGAATAGCGTTATGAACTCAATTTTTCATAATTTTTAAGAAAATCAGCAAAAGCTCAAGCTCGGCTAGTTAATACTCGAATTTAATAACGGCTCAAGCTGTTCATGTGCAACTCACGATCAACTCCAAACTCGATTCGACTTTGGAGCACTATCTGGTTCAAACTCGAACTCAATATTTCTTAAATAAGCTCAAGCTCAAAAATAAAAAAACTCAACCGAACTCGAGTCATAGTTGAACCATTCCAATATAAATAACTTCCAAGGCTATTGTTTAATTTGAAGCGTACACATCAATTTCTATTAAACTGATGGATGAGAATTGTATTAAAAGCAAACTACATTTGGACCATGAAAAGAAAATAGCTCATTTCCCCTTAGTAGACGTTCTCAAATGTGTTAGTCACATCATTGTCTATCCAACTAGCAAACACCCTCGTGTGTTTACCCGTCTTGAACTGCACCTTATTCTGCTTTCCAAGAACACAATACTTGCAAAACTCAAGTTTACAAGTCTTCACACCCTTCAACAACTTACGTTTGTGAAGTTCCCGCATTCCCCTTTCACCCATGTGACCAAGCCTCATATGCCATAGAAGGGCATCAGTATCGACCTCCGACTCAACAGATGTGACTCCACCTACAACCGTGCTCCCGAGCAACCTGTAAATGTTCTTGGAGCCCTTCTCACCCTTCATCACAACCATAGCACCCTTAACAACTTTCAGTACTCCACCTTGAGCCTTATAGTTCATACCATTAGCATCCAAGGTACCCAATGAAATCAAATTTTTAGAGACCTCCGGAACATGTCTAACATCACATAACGTTCTAACTACACCATCATACATCTTAATTCTTATAGTTCCTATGCCAGCAATTTTACATGTAACACCATTACCCATAGTAACTATACCAGAATTAACTGACCTGTAGGTATCGAACCAATCACGATTCGCCGTCACATGAAACGAACATGCTGAATCCAGAATCCAAACATCTGTCGGGTGCTCCACATCTGATGAAGTCGTGAGCATATCTCCATCCACATCCTCCGAGCAATCTTCAACTACATTGACTGACTTTGAAGATACTTCCTTGCCTTTACCGTTCCCCTTCTCCGGACAATTCTGCCTCTTATGCCCCTTCTGCCCACACTTAAAACAATTCCCCTTGTACTTCTTCCTTGACTGAGAGCGAGAATTCTGCCTCTGCGAGTTATCCCGGAACTGGCATCTCCCACGTTCCTGATTTTCCTTTACAAATAACCCCTCACCCGCAGGTTCATCAACGGACTTCTTCCGTTTATGAAACGCTATAAGAGCATCTGTGACCGGTTGCAATTCCAAAGTCTCCTTCCCCCACGTCAACGTAGTAACAAGGTTTTCGTATGTTGAAGAATTGGGCAACGAATTCAACAGCATCAAAGCCTTGTCCTCATCCTCGAACTTCACCTCCACCCTAACCAAATCGTTGAGGATTTGATTAAACGTGTGTATATGAGATTCTAGGTCAGCACCCTCTACCATCTTAAGCCCATACAGTCGTTGCTTAAGATGCAATTTGTTCAAAACGGATTTCGACAAATACCTAGCCTCCAAAATCTCCCAAACCTTCGTCGGTGATTCCTCATCGATCACGTGATACACCACCTCATCTCCAAGACACTGCCGTATAGACGATACAGCCCGCTCTTGCAACTCCTTCCATGGACCTTCTTCGATATCATCAGGTTTATCCGAAGATCGAACCCAAGCCTGCTTGAATCAAGAAATCCTTCACCCTCCGTTGCCACAACGCAAAGTTTCCATGACCATCAAACTTTTGAACGTCGGACTTCACGGTGATGGAATTCCCCCCAGACATCGCAGCCGTGCTCTGATACCAGTTGTTGTGCAATCGCAGCGGAAGCAAGAGAACAAAAACTCAAGAACACACAAGCAATCAATAGGGAAATTGAAAGAGAAAGAGAAGAAATTAATTGGGGTTTGAACCACGTTTTTCTGTATATTATTTGTGCAAAATATGTACCATGTTTTCCTAGGTTACAAAGGAGTATATATATATATCCCTACAAACCTAGCCCAACAATGATTTAAATAAACCAGAAAAACCCACGGCCCAAACCCCCTACCAGCTTGAGGCGTCCGCCTCAAGCCTAACCATGCGCCCGCCTGACAATGTGCAATGCCAGGCTGCACGTTCGGAGTTCGATGCGCCCGCCCAGGATCCCTCCATGCGGCCGCCTCAAACCTGGATGTCAAGGCTCCATCTTCTGCCTTCAATGTGCACGCCTCACTCAGAATGGGGCGCCCGCCTCAAGCCAAAGACCCAGCCATCATATAAACGAGCCACATCCAACATGACTAAAGCTTGTGCCCTATTGAATTATTGATATTCTCAATCCCATAGCTATATATTTGGACTTCACTTTTTGAAATCGTAATATCACTGCAGTTGGTACATTTGCAGGTTGTTGTTGTTGTTTTTTTTTTTATGATCTCCCTTTGTGTTCCTATCATTATTTCTGTAACTTATAAAACCATGAAATAATTTCTTTTATATACGTAATTGATTATCTCAATGTTTATATCCTCTTATAAACGATTACTGTTTATCTCTGACATACTCCGTATTTTTTTTGTTGTTCTGCTCATGTTTAACCTACCTTCTTTTGTGTTTTTTTCCATTGTTCGATTTATTGCTTAAGTGTATGTGTATATCTATCTATAAGGTTGTGGTAATAAAAGGAGGTTTGAGGAGCATTTTAGTCTTTTCACGCCATGGCAAAATTGAAAAAAAAAACGGCTGAAATGAACGGTGGCAAACTGTGATTGGGGGATAATTTTATTTTTTATTTTTTTTTGGAATTTTGGACACGTGTCGTCATTTGGATGAAGGGCGTTTTGGACAATTCCATGGCGCGTGCGCGACACTCGTCAACAATGCCGCGTGAAGACCGTGAAGACAGCTGAAGTTTGTTTGTTTTTTTTTTTGTTTTGGGTTTGGACACTTGGCGGCCTCTTATTGGCTGGTTGGATTTCGAATTTTTATTTTTCACCCATTTCTTTTACCTAAAATATTTTATAATAAATTAATTTTTTTAAAATATTTTTTACACTAAAATTCATAAAAAAAAATCTCTTTAAATAGAGACTATTTTCATTTGATTTGGACACAGAAAAAAAATCTTTATTTTTAAATATAAATTGCTTAATTATCCTTTGTTAATTTTCTTTTTTAATTTTTCAATATGTTTTTTGTCAAAATTAATTAAGTGTCAAGTTTTTTTTAATTATAAATGATAATTATAATAATAATAATTTTACTAATTATAAAAATAAAAAATATAAAATAAAAGTGATGGGGTATAGGATAATGATTTGGAAAGGGTAATATGGTTATTGAGTTGATTTTAGTTTGATACATCAAACATTTTATTTATTTTATTTAAAAATAAATAAATCATAGTTAATAAAGTATTAATAAAGACGAATATCGAGAAAGATGGTCATCATTTTTAAAATTTTGATTGAAGTGCATGTCAATATTCTAAGAAATATAGATAGTATAAATTGGTATTTTAAAAGAGTGTGAGGAAGAAGTGAGTTGGGTTTTATGAGGGAGTGGATGGTTTGGGGAAATTTTTTTCATTTAACACAAATGTTCGTAATTTTAGGATTTTGATTTTTCTTTTCAAAATTAAATAAGATAAATTGAAAATAAATATCATAATTATGTTCATGATTAGTTAATGTAAATAAATATAACCTATTGTTTTCAAAATTTTATAATTTTTTCCTCTTTTTTCTTTCTTTCAATATATGTACTTATATAGTATTGTTTTCTTTACCATTTAATGTTGGGCTTGGAAATTATGCTAAATGGATATAGTTACTCGTGTTGTTTTCTTTACCATTTAATGTTGGGCTTGAAAATTATGCTAAATGGATATAGTTACTCATATTTTTTTTTTTAATTTCTCGACACGTGTCGACCAATCTTTAAAGGCCAATTTGGTCATTTCCATCAATTGCATAATTAAATTTAAAATTTAAAATTTAAAAAATTTAAAATTTAAAATTTAAAACTTAAAATTTAAAATTTAAAACTTAAAATTTAAAATTTAAAACTTAAAACTTAAAATTCAAAATTTAAAACTTAAAATTTAAAATTTAAAACTTAAAATTTAAAATTTAAAACTTAAAACTTAAAATTAAAAACTTAAAACTTAAAATTTAAAACTTAAAACTTAAAACTTAAAATTTAAAATTTAAAACTTAAAATTTAAAATTTAAAACTTAAAATTTAAAATTTAAAACTTAAAATTTATAATTTAAAACTTAAATTTAAAATTTAAAACTTAAAATTTAAAACATAAAACTTAAAATTTAAAACATAAAATTTAAAATTTAAAACATAAAATTTAAAATTTAAACCTTAAATTTTCAAATTTAAAACTTAAAATTTAAAATTTAAAACTTAAAACTTAAAATTTAAAATTTAAAATTTAAAATTTAAAATTTAAAATTTAAAATTTAAAATTTAAAATTTAAAAATAAAAGAGTTTTTTGTAATAATCAGGGAGTGTTGTTGTAACAATCAGCTTGTGTGGTTTTTTTTTTCTTTTTAATATCCATCTTTTAAAAGTTCTTTTTGGTAAATGGCCTTCTTATACAATTTTTACTTTCTAAAAACTGTTTATTTCTTAGTTTAGTGACTAATTTATTAGATTATATAATGTCTCATTATTGTCTGAAAAAAAAAATATTTAAAATTGTACGATATAGTGTCTATTTTATCATTTCAAGGTATTTGTATTATTGTAATCTTTTTATGCTATGACTATTAATAAAATTCAAAGGTCAATATTTATTCATTGTTGGCCTCTTTTTAAATCGATACTATGTCATTTGTCGTTTTCAATTTTATTTCACATTAAAAAAAGTTCACAATCCCGATAGTCCGAATATATTGATATGTAATGACGATCTTCCTTCCTCTTTCGAAAGTTGCGCCGACAATGATATCTTTTAAAGCTGTGTTTCACAATGTATAAAAATATTTTTCTCATTTAGTCATTTTATTTTATTTCCGTCTTCTTAAGCATCAATAATTCCCCTTGCATCGCACAGATGTAACACTAGATTTATTTTAGTGCCTTTCATATTCTGATAGTTGTATTAAGAATATAATTTTCAAAAAATTGTTTTACAATGTATACAAACATCTCTATTTTCTTTTGTATTTATTTCGATTTCGATAAATTATTCGTTAGTAACTTGCACGGAGGTCAAACTAGTTTATTTGAATTATAAAGATTTTTCCATCTGTGAGTAGTGGATGAAAATAATACAGTATTTGATATTTCTGTTGCTGCAAATTATTTTTTAATTATATTTTAAATCTTTCTTTAGAGATGTTCTGCTTTTTTTTTTCTCCGAAAAATAAAATAAAATTCTGATTTTCCCATTTATTATGGTGAAATTAACTGTTTTATGGGGTTGCATTTGAAATAGCAGGAAGAAGAAGAAGACCTGGGGACGGGGTACCTGGTTCAACCAGTAGGTGGGGGTCAGGTTGAAGAAGAAAGAGGAAGAGGATCCTGATTTGGAGGAAGAAGTGGAAGATGATGAGGAGGACGATGATGATGTAGCTCCTCCGCCATCTTTTTCAACTCACAAGAGGAAGAAAGGTGACGATGACAACAGTAGTGATGATAATGGCACTCAAACAAGTCATCAAGACATCGTTAGCAGTTACAAGTGGGGTATGGGTGTTTATACAAGATGATAACACATTGAGGAAGGGGGTGTTTAAATTTTTGACTGGTTTGGAGACACTCTGGTCTTTGGAGGGAGGGGGGAATGAAATGTGTGATTTGGAAGAAGGATGGATAGAGATTTCAAAAAGTCGTTATATGTTAGTATCGTTAAAGACTTTGGAACTTGTTCTCAAATCAACACATGGCGGTCTGTCTGTCTGTCTATTGTTCCCGCCTTCGTCGTACTTGCTTTAAAGATTGGAGGGAAATAATTTGAAATGTGTTTGCTTATGATGGGTAAATTTTATATACAAGGCTGCTTACATACAAGGCACCAATAATGGCCAACTATTCTTCGCGTGTTGTGTGCGAAAGGACGACATGAAGCCTTCATGTCGTGTACTTTTACACGACATCAACTAATTGTGTAAAATATTAGGTCGTATGAAATTATACGAAATTTAAATTTACTCTGCCATTAATGTCGTACACAACAACACGATATGATGTCCTAATATCGTGTATATTCATACGACATATCAAAATGAAGGTGTTCTTCGATGATTTGCAACACGATGTTAATGATACGCATATGCTATGTTATATTATTGAATTGTGTTGTTAATTGAGCAAAATTTATACACTTATACATGACAAGGAACAAACGTCATATTGGATCATACAATATCATATAACCTATCACATTTAAGTGATATCACTTTATTTATAATCACCTAACAAATGATTATAAATAAAGTCATAGAGATGAAAAACACTTTAAATGCCATTTAGAATGGAGAAAAAAATAAATGAGGTAGCCGTATACCATTTTTCACAAGATCGCGACACATAAAACCCTAAAAACCCTAAATAATGGCACATATTTGTAACTCAATTTCCATTTGGAATTGGAGGAAACTCGTAGAGATGAAAAACACTTTAAATGTCATTTAGAATGTAGAAAAAAATTAAAAAAAAAATAAACGAGGTAGCCGTATACCATTTTTCACAAGATCGGGACACATAAAACCCTAAAAATCCTAAATAATAGCACATATTTGTAACTCAATTTCCATTTGGATTTGGAGGAAACTCATGTAGATGAAAAACACTTTAAATGTCATTTAGAATATGTACCCTCACGCACAGATGCACCTCGGGAACGAGTGCGAGAAGATGAATCCTCACTAGAATATGTACCCTCAATATCCGTCTCTTCATCCACAAGCTGCTCAATCACGACATTCTTGTCGTTCTTCTTTTTGATCCGTTTATCTACCTGAGCTGCAGCTGCCTCCTCGGCCTTCCTCTTTCTATTAGAGGTCGTCGCAGGTTTACGTCCCTACAAAAAATTAAATAAGAGACAATTAATTTTCAAGAACCAGTTGACATTTCGTGTGGAAATACCCGAAATTTTGGTGATCATTTCGTGTATAAAGAAACGAGAAACCTCACCACATATCGTGTATTGGAACACGAAATGCAAACTGATGAATCAATTTACATTTCGTGTCCTAATATACGAAATGTGGAAAGTATCTCGTGTACTATAACAAGAATGGTCACCAACATTTCGGGTATTGGAACACGAAATGTAAACTGATGAATCAGTTTACATTTCGTGTTCCAATACCCGAAATGTTGGTGACCATTCGTATGTGTTCATACGAAACACACGCCGACAATTTCAAATTTTAGGCACACGAATTCGTATCCGATTCAAACAAAAAACCCAAATTTATGTTACGAAATCGCAATTAGAATCATTTAGGATAGGTTTAAACAACATTAAGCATTATATAATCCATTTTAGGCATAAAATTAATGTTGGGTTTTCAAATTGAAATTTTAGGTTAAAAAGAATTACTTTTGGAGCGGCGGAAGAAGAGACGGACTTTCCACCGATTTTAGGGAGGTTTGTCTTCATTTTTTTCGACGGTGGTGGTGTTGTGGTGGTCGCCGAGTTGTCGAGTAGAGAGAGAGAGGGATTCGGCGCCTTGGTTGAGAGAGAGAGATAGAACAGTCGACGTTTGAAATGAAGAGGAGGGGAAGAATTTTTTTTAAAAAAATATATATATAAACATTTTGATAATTTCATAATGTCTTGTACAAATGGTGCCTTGTATATAGTAATACCCCTTATCCTTATGATTATGATGTTAAAAGGACAGTTATTAAATTGGCCTCCTTACCAAAGCCTTCCTTCGCCTTTCATAAACGCAAGTGGGCTTGAAGCGGCGTCGTGTTGATGGAATGACACATGTAAATGTTCTAAGCCAGATCAGAAATGACACGTATGGATGCATGTGATGAATGAGCACATGATCTTCGCCTCAGCAATTCCAAAAGTTTATTTGCAAAGTTGAGGGGTGGTGGTAGCATAAAACGGTAAAGTTTGGGGTGCCGGGTGTTGAGATCTTAATTACTTGAGAAGAGAGCTTGGGTTGGGTTGAGCTGTGCTTGGCACTTGGCAGGCTAAAACAGTGTTTTAAAAGATCCCGTCTAAGGGAGTCTAGACCCCGCCTAGGCGTTAGACCCCTCTCCAACGCCTAGTTCTAAGCCCCGCTTAGGTCCCGACTAATTCCGACTAATCTCGACTAGTCCCCGTCTAGACGCTAAGCTCGGCTCCTTCGCCTATCATCCTGTAAGTACCCCAATCTGGATCACACCCTTTCAAACACACGGGAAGCACCGCAGACTCATCAACGCAGTCTCGACGACCCCTCTCACTCAAAACCCTCTCTAAACCCCCATCCAAACCAAGGGAGGAGCCTTTCTGGGATAAAAAGGGACAAAAGGACCTTTTGGGAATTTTCAGGAAATTGGAAAAGCAATAATGGTCCGTACGGACCTCTTTGCTTTAATAATTACTGAATCTTCTTAAAGTCCACAATATTCCCTCAAATTCCGGAGAAAATGATTACCCTCATGCTTAGTTGGTCCGTACGGACCTCTTTCAGATGCAAGATGGTCCGTACGGACCTTATTGCTCAGGGACACCATAATTACGTAATATTCACCATCATCACATATTCCCTCAAATCGAGGAAAACCAAAAAAACCGGATTACTGTGGAGGTCCGTACGGACCCTTTTGCACCAAATCTCGGCACTATAAACAGGGCTCCCCTCCTCATTTTCACACACCTCCCACTTCTCTCTTCCTTCCTAGGCCTTCCGCTTCCCTCTAAGTCCTTCCGAGGCATTCCCGGCCCCTTTCGGATCCTTTCGAGGCCTTCCGAGCCCCCTCGTGTGTGCTCCGGCCCTCCCGAGCGCTCCCGCGACGCTCCCGCGCTGCCCCGAGGCACTCTCGAGGTACTCGAGGCCCCTCGTGGTACTCCGAGGCCTCGCTCGGTCTTTCCACGGTGTCCCGGCTCTTTCCGAGTCAAACCGGCGATCCCAAACCACGCCGAAACTCTGCCCGAGTGACTCCTGCCACCCCAACGCACGCCGAACCTCTGCCCGAGTGATCCCGACGATCCCTACGCACGCCGAACCTCTGCCCGAACGCAGCCTGCAACCTCAACTCACGCCGAAACTCTGTCCGCAGACAACCGGCCCTTCCCGAAGCAACCCCGATCCGCACCGGAACGCTACTCCGACCCCAAACACTATTCCTCAGCGGAAGACAGACACGAACCAACATTGGTAAGGCTTCCTTCCATTACTATTTCAATACATTTCCATACATAGCATACAATGTAGACATCCGATACAGCATGCATTTTTAAAAGCACACACACACACACACAACATTTAAAGGATATTAGGGGTATCCGAAAGACTCGTTTTACGAGGCGACTCGGGTGAGCTCTAATATTCTAATATTCTCTTCCCGAGGAGTCATCTGACCTCCGAACTCAAAATCTCATCACACAAAAACAGTTTAAAATTATCTTTAAACTGATGCCCTTTTTCAATGTTTTGGGCTTAATAAAAATGGCGTGGCGACTCTACAAATGCGAAAACAAACGGCGAGACACCTCCAACGAACGAACCGCTGCAAGGCGGGGGGGAAATGCCAGATGCCGGGGCGCGAACGCGCTGCCTCTCGGATCCGGGCTATTTCAGTTGGCGACTCCGCTGGGGACAATTTTGTTTTAAAATCTTTTTAAACAAAACAAAAGATTTTTAAAACAATGATGAGGGTCAAACTTTCATTTTACCCCTTCCTTTAACTGTTGTGTGTGTGTGCACGTGCTTTGTTTTTATTTTACAAAAAAAAAAAAATACAAAAAAAATGCATCAATATACATCTCGTGCATACATTTAAAATTCTAAAAAAACTTCGTTTTACTCGTAAAAGAATTTTAGAGACCGCACACTACGCGCACTCCCCGCCTCGGTTACACCGCACACTACTCACACGGCCGCCTTCGGTTACACCGCACGCTACGCGCACCGCCGCCTTGATACACCGCACACTACAACCCTTAACCCGGAGTGGTCTCGCCAGTCCGTTTGGTCTTCCTAGGCCTCTTGACGCGCACGGATCATTTCAAACATCCCATCCTAGCCAAGCGTCAACCCCGCACGTTTGAGTCTTGAGTCACACTCGTCCGTACTCGGTTGGTTTTTACCTGGGCCCGTGTCATACACTCGGATACATATACCATGCCGGCCATTTTTCTCGAGTCAAGGCTCTAACTCAAGATCCTGCGCAAGCAAAGCGATGAAAGGTCATGCTAAAATCTTGACCTCGATCTTGATTTCCGGCTACACCTGCACGATGTTCCGTCCCGATATACATCCATGCTCACATGACATCATGTCATCACGCCTTTGATACGTCGCCCATGACAATATGACCACCTAACGCCTAACGTCACGTATCCTCTTGCGCAAGCAAGGTAAAGAGAGGTCATGCCGAACTCTCGACTCCGATCTTGACTTAGTGGCCGACTCGGCTCACTATTCACATGGCTAACGCATCAAAACGAACATGACAGGCTTGGTCCTTAGGTTCGATTTTTCTTTTAGGCCGGTGGAAACCGCTTGCACTATAGGACCCTCGCCTCGGGGCCGTCCACCCCGGGATGTCAAAATACAAAAAAACGAGGGGCTTATAGCCGCACGTATGGTCTCCTTCGACCCAGATCTAGCATAGTTGCGAAAAACAAGAGCAATCTTTTCCAACCTACCTAGGATTCTCGAGAAAATATGTTTTAAGTAAATTAAAACAACAAAAAATAATAATAAAAGAAACGGAAACCGTATGCCACGTGAGCTTTCCCCTTTTATCCCATTAGGCCATTCCCGTGTCTAAACCTTGCCCATCACCCCCTCCAAATAACCGAGAGTGGTTGAGAATACCCGGAGCCGCCTTTCGCATCGAGGTCACAAGGTCCGATAGCTCCTTCCAGCTTCAACGGCTCGCACCGTCCGCTACTCTCCCATGACGGATCAACAGATAACAAAGTGAGGGAAACGGAACCCCGCCACTAAGGAACCTCCGTGACAATGGAGGAGGTGCCGCGAGCCTTCGAAACCATCAAGAAGCGCCAAGAGGAACAAAGAAGCTCCGGATCGTAGACACTCTTGCGTCTTCGAGGAACAGCCGCAGCTTCCCAACCCGATGGAACCTTTGTTCTCATAGAGGACGAAGACATACCGCTCCCCCGGTTTCTCAAAGCTATCAAGTGTCCCACCTCCGCCTAAGCTACGAGATCCCAAGCAACGCAAAGCGCCTTCCGCTCAAAGCTCCTCAGCGTGCCGGGCCAAGCAGCCCGACATGCCCGCCAAGACAAGCTCGCTTCCTGCTCGCACATCAAGCTCGCACCAACAAAGACACATACGTGCTCGCTCCGCCGCATCCCAATGCATCTCTGCATCCCCAGATTCAATCCTTTGCCTCTATACGAGCCTCGCAACCACAACCAAAAGTCCCCATGCTTACTGTGTGGACAGTATCCCGAGCGTATATCCCGACATCTCAAGTTTGCCACCCGCTAGTCCGCCAATGGGGCTAACGAATCATTTCCCAGCTTCCCAAACACAACCCTTAGCGACCCGGCAATCACGCCTCAACTTCAACACCCTGTGGTATGGGTTGGTATACACTCAACTACCTCCCCAAGACTCCCGAATGGCGATCCCATCGCCCAATCCACCCCCATCTTCGCTTCCGTCCCCGAAAACGGTAACCCACCTCGCATACCGATCCTCACATGGCTTGGCCGATCGAACAAATGAAAGACATGCAAGGCAAGCTAGCTAGTTCTCAAGGACTCCCTCCCGCCACCGATCCGAACAAAGTGGTCCCTCTCCCTCCAAAGTTCAGGATGCCTAAATGGAAAAGTTTGACGGGACGTAATGCCCAAAACCCACATCGACACCTACGTCCCGGGTATGAGAGCCAAAGGGGCAACCCTCAACAGATGGCGCATCACTTTCAAAGATTCCCTCAAATCCACAAAGCACTAAGGTGGTTTCTCAACGTGAAGGCGTAAAACCGCTCCACATGGGATCAAATCGCGAAATCTTCCCGGAGAAGTATCGCGCCAACCTTGAATGGGAGACAAACCGTCATGACCTGCAAGCCACCGAACAAAAGGATGACGAACCAAATGGCGAGTTCTACAAAAGATGGAACCGGGAAGCTAAGCGAGATAATGGATCCACTTTCCAAAGAAGAGCAGATGGACATCTTTCCATTCCTCGCCTCAAGCCATCTTGAGGACCTTGATCACCACTCATTTCTATCCGATCTCCGTGCCACGGTCAACGCCGGACAAAGTTTGAAAAGACTCGAGTCTTCAAAAGGCAACAAAGAACCCCGCCTCATCTTACCGCTTATCGAACAAACCCGGCAACTTCAACTCCCGCCCGACTCAAGGGAAAGGAAGAAGCCTAATGTAAGACACTACATTCGTAACTGAGCTCAAGTAAACCGCGATCAAGCGTACCCCCAAAGAATAACAATCCCCCTCGCTTCCCACGCTCCAAAGATTTAGACAACCCGGAAATGCCCTCGGGTCAAGTATTTGAAGCTTGGGTGAAACGAAATCTTCTCAAACCACTCGAGAATTTCCAACCGAAGACTCCCAAACCCAACATGGATAATGAGCAAGCACCGGCGCCTTCCACAACTACCCCGGCCACACCACCGACAATTGCTTTGTACTCAAGCAGGTGGTCCAGTGGGCTCATTGAGGAAGGAAAATTGGAACGCCCTCGTGGTCCCAATACCATCGGAAATCCATTCCCCGAAACGACAGGTAAACTCAATAGCCCTCGACGAAACTCCAAGCGAGAGCGCACTCGTAATTTCCGAAACCGTCAGCATGCCGTCCCGCTACGATCGGGAGCGCGAAACAAGAGTCAAAAGGTCTCGTGACCGGGAATTCCGACAAGAACGCCCAAGGGCAATCAAGGTCTCCCTACGATCTTTGCCCCACCCTAAGGCATACAAATGGATGGATCGAACGTTCCCGTAAGAGACCGAGTCCAACGGTAGCACGGGAAGCGGTTTAGCCTTCACTGCACGATGACTTGCCAATATGTGAGAATCGGCACAACGAAGCCCTCCTCATCCTCATAAAGATAGAGATGTTCTTCCTCCCGAACGTCTTGATTGATAACGGCTCCGCAGCCAACATCATCGCTTTGAGCACACCGAAACGACTCCGCATCGACCGTTCTCTCGATAAGGCCTTCACCTCTGTAATCCGAGCCTACGATTCCACCGCACGACCAATCGTAGGAGTCATCAATCTGAGGATCCACCCGACGTACAACCGGAGCTTCCAGAGAGTTCCAAGTCGTGGAAATCAAACCAACCTTCTCTCGCTTTGTTGGGACGACTCGATACATCGATGAAAGCAAGATCATCTACTCTTTACCAATCCGTGAAATTCATCAATGCCAATGGAGCGATCGAAGTGATCCGCGGAAGCAAGCAGTAATGGCAAGTGCTTGGCCGAAGAAGCTTACGACCCGAAGAAGGTCCCGACATGACCGAATACTCTTCCCCGCATAATTCTCCTACCCCGTCCCGCTACGGCGGGATCCTCACATCCACGCTCCGAGCCGCGACGAGCCGGGAAATCGAAGAACTCATGGGTCGATGACAACTCGATATATGCGATCGTGAAGAATGCCGGAGAGAGGATCAAGAGATGGATGCCCTAACGGAGATTGATCGAGGAGTAGACCCTTACTTCGCCGAAAACCCTCTTGCAAACCGGCTCATCACCGATCCCCCCGATACAAGACAACCCTCTAGCCGACACTCTCGGATCTTACGGGGACACCATCACAAAGCTTAGTTCAATTCAAAATTCGATGTCCGACTGGATGAACAGTGGCGCAACCTCCTCCAATGCTTAATCGGGGAAGGAGATATAGCATGCCCCTCGAATCGGACATTGTAAATGTCGTCCAAGCAAAGATCCCGAGATAAAGGCGCATTCTATGAAAGTGATCAACATCGCAAGAATCAACTCCGAATCGCCGAATGCTTCGCCCTCCTAGAAGTAGCCCTCGGCGACTTCTATCATCAAAAACCCCCAAGGACTCGGTGGCAACACTAATGGAGGGACATCATCGTGGGAGCAGCCAAAAACCTCCGCGATCGGTTTGAAATCGAGCCGCATGCAAGCTACTTTTCGGGACTCATGCCAAGGGAAGATTGGCCACTCGAACCAAAGACCACTCCCTCTAGAGCTACGGCCATCCGAGAGTAATGAAGCTCGGTCCAATCCCTCGTCGCCTATAGTCTAGCCTCGAGTCTTGTTGTCTGTATTCACATCTTTTGAGTCTTTTGACGGCTTTACGCCCGACGATTGTGAATCTTTGATCAACAATGTACAGTCTTCACGCTTTCAATAAAAGGTCCGACCTTCCTAAAAAATCATGTCATTGCATCTTTAACAACTGATAAATTAACTAACACACAAATAGTTAATAACGATTCACTTGATAAAGAAGCAGACACATTAAACGAACAATACATTAAGCACATCTTTAAGCATGTTGTCAAACGAGAGAAAACCGGGCCCAAGCCGCCGAGAAGGTTTTAATCACAACGATTTGCAAGATTCTTTGAAGAGCCAAAGAGACGCAAGTCCGACGCCATTTCGGACAAACCGGATCTTCCAATACCTCAAGAACGGGAAACCACCTTCATGAACAAGGAAGACCCACACACAGGAGGGGTCAAAACCAAGAGCATCATGGCCCTAAAACGCCTTGCCTCTCACTTCGTCATCCTCGGGGACATGCTATACAAGAAACGCTACCATGGGCCACTCCTACGCTGCATCAGCCAAGAAGAAGCAAACATGTTCATGAACGAAGTCCACAATGGGGCTTGTGGTCCCCACATGAACGCCAGAGCCCTGATGCAAATCATTCTCGGGATGGGCTACTCTTGGATCTCCATGGAGCAGTTGCATCCACTTTGTCCGAAGCCGCGACAAGTGCCAACGGTTCTCCGACCTCAATCATCTACCTCCCCACGATCTCTACCGCATGACTACACCTTGGCCATTTGCCACTTGGGGAATTGACGTCATCGGGAAAATCGCTCCGCCCGGTGCGAAACGGTCACGAGTTCATCTTAGTAGCCATCGACTACTTCACCAAATGGGTTGAAGCCAAGTCCTACAAGGTACTCACCTCCAAGAAGGTCGCGCATTTCCTCAAGGAAAACATCATCTCGCCGATACGGCATCCCAAATGAGGTCATATCGGACAATGGCTCACACTTCGAAGGGGAATTCGACAGACCTGGCTGGCTGAATTCAAGATCACACGCCACAAATCTTCTCCCTACCGCCACAAACAAACGGCGGTCGTGGAAGCGGCCAAACAAAACCCTCGAACGGATCATCCGAAAAATGACCACCCGAGGACGAGATTTGCCCGAGAAACCGCACCTTGCACTTTGGGGCTACCGCACATCGGTCGGAAACGACCACGGAGAAACCCCATTTGCCCACGACATACGGGATGGAAGCAGTCCTTCCCATCGAGCTAGAAATTCCCTCGACTCCGAGTCTTTCTTTGGAACATGACATCAACGAAGTCGAATGGCTCCGAAGCCGACACGACGAATTGGCTCTACTAGACGAGCGACGACTAAAGGCCATGGAACACATCCGAGCCTATCAAAGCAGGATGGCTAGAGCTTTCGACAAGAAAGTCAAATCCCGAGACATCAGGGAAGGTGACCTTGTACTCAAAGAAAAGCCTCCCACTCGAACCAACCCACTGGGAAAATGGGAACCCACATGGATCGGCCCTTGCGTGGTTCAAAAGATCTTCTCCGGAGGCGCCATGAAGCTGACAGACCTAGACGGCAATCCCTTCATGAATCCAGTCAACTAAGCAAACTTCGCAGATACTTCGCCTGAAGAAGAACAACCGTGCATCTCTTGGCACTCCATGTAGTGTCGAACTACGCGGACACTGAGCCCTCTAGTCCAGGAACGTAGGCAACCTTAATTGGTCCGATCTAAAAATACACAAAAAAGTCAAAAGTTTGAATGTCAATCAAGACCTCCATCAAGCTACGCACTTTTCAAGAAACACGCCCCAGCAGTCACCTTGACCAAGTCAAACGACGGCGGCAACATCAAAGGACATCCGAGGGTCACTCAAAGCATCAAACGATCGACTCATGTACGCTTCCAAGCCATGGGCTTGTCTTAGCCTTCACGCGCTTCAAAAAAAAAAAAAGAGAGCTCGAGCAAGGGCTCACAAAAAAAAACAATAAAAAAAAAAAGAAGCTCAAGCAGAAGCTACAAAAAGAGGTCAAGAGCCCGACGCCAACAAGAGGCAAGGAAGCTGCAAAAAAGATCGTCAAAACGACTTGTCAGGAGATCACTCGACCTCTCAGCCAAGCACAAGGCCTAAGCAAAAGGGATTGCCGTCATGGCCTCGCTTCATCCACAAATGCAATGTAAAAGTCCAAGGACGGACGCCGACAAAGTGCACAATGAAGCAAAGGCAAACAAGAGATCTTGCATCTCGACAAAGCTTTAAAAGTAAATCACAAATCACTAACGGTTACAACATTTCTTGATGAGTTCAAGCACGGTCTACTCTCAAGTTCACAACATGCTAAAAGACAGCTTAATACATTTAACTAATAATGTGTTTGCAATGCAATGAATGGATACCTAGGAGGTCATTCCGCGCCGTCTGCGCTTGTCCCCTCGCCATTCTTTCCTTTCTTCCCTCGTCCCCGGCGAGTCTTCTTTCGCTCCCCGTGAACCAACTCTGCGTCTCTCGGTCAGAGATCGGGGTCCTCCCAGTAGAGTCAAACAATCCGGTAGCTCTCGGGGCTTCATTCGCCCGTGCTTCGGCTCGGATCTCCTCCCCCTGCGAGTCCGCAAAGAGGACCTCTCCCTGTCGGTCGGTCAACTCTAGTCTCGTAGTCAAACAAAGTGTCTCCCGTCACATCCAAAGGGTCAGACCAGGCTTCGACACTCCTAAGGCAATAGCTGCTACGGCAAACGGGTCCCAGAATCGCTACACGCCTGCTCTCCAAGACCACTTGGGACTGCTCAACACGCTGCTCATACCGGGCCGGGTGCGAGTCGTCAATACGACGCTCCCAGACGTCTAAGGAGTACCACAGAGGGAAAGCGGAATACTTCCATACCCTCGTAAAATACAAGAAGGCACCTGGAAGCCGCCATACAAAGAGGAACTACCTCCGCATGTAGCAAGGTCATCCCGGCCAACAAAGGCTCTGCTTCATCCCAAGCTGCCGGAAACAAGCGACGGAATATAGAAGGAGGACCAAGACAAACCTGGAACTCGACAACGTAGGACCCTTCCTGCAAGATCCTCCTAGTCTCAATCCTCCGGTGCGGAACCCACCGGCGGATCGATGCGTACCAAGGCTGTGCCATCCATCTCTCCCGGGCGGGTGATCCATATCCAACACAAGAGGTCGGCGAGCAAATGACCACGGGCTAAACGACGTCGGAGCCTCGGGCATGGCCTGAAGTCTCTCTCGCAGCCACAAGGTGAGCAAAGCGGGGCTTCCCCCTCTCATAAAACGATCCCCGGTCGCCGGACGGTCGATACCATGAAGAGTCTCCCCCGGCACCAACGGGACAATATCCTCTCCCGGTCCCTGCGGTGCCCAACCACATCTAGCAAAGCGCCATCGCAAATGCCAAGGAGGCGACCATGAAGAGCGTCGCTATCGTGCACAAGGCGAATGCATCCCAAGAGACGTCACTCTCATCATCAACCATGAACCGCTCCGGCGGCTCGAAATGTCGATATGACCCGAATCAAGGATCATGCCTGCACTTCTTCCAACGAAGTACGAAGAAAGCACCAAGCTTCACGCTCACCGCAAAGACCACCCATCAAAGGAAGCGAGATGGCCTCCACCTCCGGTCCTCCAATCAAAGCCCGAAAATCCTCAAAAGTGGGCACCATTTCATTATAGGAGAAACAATACACATGCCTCCTAACATCCCGGAACTTCGCGGCGGCCCGCAACAAATCCCAATCGGGAACCAACTCCTTAAAAGACCAAATCGAGCAAAGACGAAACCTTACCTCGAAAGCCCGTCTCGATGCCTCATACGGCGCCGCATCCACGTTTTCAGCTTGCTCAAGGAAGTGTGCTTGCCTCTCTGCGAAAGCCTCGGCAAAATTCTAGGGACGTACGAAGAATCCATGGCAAAAATGGAGGTTCCTAGAGAAAATGGGGAAGAAAGCTCGAAAATGGTGCAAATGGGGAAATGGGGAAGAACCCGGACAACTGGAAAGCATTTATCTCCTTCCCAAAAGCAAGGTTGGTCCGTACGGACCTCTTTGCATGCTAGGTATGTCCGTACGGACCTCCTTGCAAACAGAACCCATGTCCCCAGCAAACAGTACAACAACCATTTGTCCTCGGCGGGACCTTGCTCCAAAGCGCCCAAACAACGGCCAAAGCCATTCTAGGCAAACATACACTACCCACAAACGCACTCTCGGCTCACGTGGCATGCACGAAATAAAAAATAATAATAGCAACCATTTCTAGGACAAATCCCGGGAATCACAAAAATGACATTACATCTTAAAATAAAATGTTGTTTGCCGTGCAAATATGAGTGTTTTATTACAGGAATATCAAATGTCTGTTGCTAAACAAAAAAAAGAGAAGATATGGAAAGAGGGAAAGCAAATGGACCCTAATCCGACTCTTGACAAAGATCATCATCATCCTCGCCGAGGTCCTCCGGAGAAAAGTCGGGCATCCACAGTGAACTCGCCCGCCACGTCCTCGTCGTCGAGTACCGAGCCCCGCCGGAGGCTGCCACTCAAAGTAATCTGAAGGATCAAATCCGGCGAAAGGATCAAAGAAGGAAGGCTCTGACGGACCCTCGCCCTGTGCATCCTGAGGAGGGAAGAACTGATAAAAGGGCTGCTGCCCCGGAGCTCCAGAAGATGTCCCGGCATCCATACTATGCCGCCCCTCGAAGGTCCCTCTGCTGCGGCTCCGGCTCGGCTCTAGGCGGAGGAACGTCTACAGAATGCCTCGAAGGCATAGGCTCGTACGCCGGCACGAGTCGCGAAGACCGGCAAGAAATCTTCGACGCCATCTTCTTCGCAAATGACCTCATCGCCACGTAACGGCGAGTCAGCATATCATAGGCTCTCCCCGGGACTGCACAAGCAAGCGGCCAAGGAAACGCTCGGCAATACGGTTACACTCGACAACAAAAAAGAAAAATACGAGAAAAGATGCCAAGATGGAAAAGAGTCGGCACACTCACCGATCTATCGGGATCCGCTCGGTATGCGGCGGGGAACTTTTGCTCGGGAACGAGTCTGAGACACCCTCCTCCTCGATCCGTCCCCACGGACATACGTGAAATCCGGCCCCGGCATCGAAACCTGCAGGGGAGAACTGCGGGCCGGCCTCTCTCTCCCTCGCCGGTACTGCGGCGTCCTCGGCTTCCTCCTCACGAAGGCCCCGTACTCCTCTCCATACAAGATGAACTCCTCGGCGCCCACACCGCGAGGTACCTCTCAAAGTCAAGCACATCCATGTCCCGAGAATCAAGCATCCCAAAGGGAGGGTCCCTCGGAGCCACGGGAAGCACACCGGGGCCATCTTTGCCCGGAAGACCCGCTCCCCGGATACATAACATCGCGAGGTCAAGCCCCGCGGCATCTTCCATTGCTTGGCTGTCACCTCGGGAGCCCCCTCGAACTCATCACCCTCATACCGAGCCCACGGGAACAAAACAAACCCCTCAGGGCTACCCCTCTCCAGGACGGCTCTGCACACATCCCCGTGGCGATGGTGAGCTTCCCCCTGCTTGGTCCTCCTCTTCCTCGCCGTACGAGCCCGGCCCGACATAGCGGTACGCGGCAACGGCCCGGATCTCTATCCCACGGGAAACACCGAAAAACCTCATAGAACCACACACAGTGACAAAAACGAGAAAAGGCTCGGTGCAAAAGAAAACGGAGAAGCGACAAGTTGCTAAATCAAAACGGCAATAAACTCATACCTCCAAAGCGAAGTCAAAACGGGCCAATGGCGCCACCCCGGCTAAACCGGTCCAAGGAAAAGTAGAGCTCGGCCAAGCCTGCCTCGCCCCAAGCGATGTCACAAACTCTATCCGAGATCAATCAAGCTCTCCAGCGAGCAAAGGGAGCCGCAGTCGCGTGGTTCGAGAACAAAGTCTCGGAAAGTGCATACCACAAAAAGGAGCGCGCCCATTTGCTCCGCCGTCACTGGCCGGTACCCGGACATAGGCCCCAATCTTTGGGCGTGATCCTCGGCTCCACATCGCTATACAGACATCCCCGGGCCTGCGAGGACGAGGCTCAAAGCCCAGCGGCTCGGTCAACACACGGCATCGGAGATCATATCTCTCCACCGCACCGGCCCTCCTTTGAAGGAAAGCCCGGTGATCGCGGCAAAGTCGGTCGGCGTCACCGTCACCTCTCCCGGCTCGGATGGAAGGTGTGGGTGGTATCCCACCAATACTCGGAAAGGCCAAGGAAGTTCTCTTGTTCTTCCTCGTGTCGAAACTCCGGCCGGGTTCTCGACGAACACCCTCGGAGCCGAAGCGTAGACCGGCCTCACGGGACTCGGCCTACCGTCCACGGAAATATCGGGCATCCGGCCACGGCTCAACAACGGCCTCGAGCGATCCCGAGTCTTCATCCTCTTGGCCTTCCCGGCCATAAGCCCCGCATCCTGCAGGTAAACACAGCAAAGGTACGTCAATCACAGTACTTAATATAAAACAAAAGGCACAAAAGTCCGTCCCAACATGGAAAGCCATGAAAATAACTCGTCACAAAACACGACACACATTGCACATATTTTTCACAAATATCCCGTCACAAAACACGGCACACATTGCACATAATTTTCACATACATTATCCATATAATTTTTCCCATGCAGTCCGTCACAAAAACACGGCACACACTGTACACATTTTCTCAAAAAAAAAAAAAAAGGGGGGGGGGATTAAACCCTACACGACACATTTTCAAAAAAGTCCGTCCCAACACGGCAAAGACACATATAACCCGTCACAAAAACACGACACATATTGCACATATTTTCCCCACAAAGTCCGTCACAAAAATACGGCATAACACATTTTCAAAAAATCCGTCCCTACACGGCACACACTTTCAGACAAAACCCGCCACAAAACACGGCACATGTCACATTTTTTCACAAAAAATTGTCACTACACGACAAACTTTTCTCATAATGTACATTCATAAATAGCATACGGTACAAAACACCAAAGCATGCATTTCATAGAGAGGCACTTTATTTTCACAAATAAAAGCTAATCTACACATTTCTGCACAAAATACACATACCCACAATTTTTACATGTCCATTTTCAACAATTCATCAAGAATTTCACAAAAGACATAAAAAAAAAAATAATAATAATAACAAAAATTCAAAAATGCGAAAAACTAAAACCTAGTTCTAGCATTCAAAAATTCGAGCAGGGAATCAAAACGGAACGGATTTCTTACCTCCCCGACGTTCCTAGAACGACGATTGTGCACCTCCGGATTCGGATACAAGACATCCGGGTTCTTCGAAGATGGAACAAACGAAATCCAATTTCTTTGGAGCTCCATCCGTTGCTCGACCACCTCTTGACTGCGTTGACGACGACTCCTTCGAGATCCTTCCGCCATTGCAAGCGATTCAAGCGAAAAATGGAGGATTTTGGTTAAAAATGGAGGTTTTTTCTCTCTCTCTCGCTCGGTTCACGGGCGAGGAAGAAGAAGTGGGGGAGCCTCGGCATTTAAACCTGGTCAAAATTGGGAACTGTAAAAAACCAAGGTGGTCCGTACGGACCTCTTTGCAGCCAGGTTGGTCCGTACGGACCTCTTTGCAAGGGGTGGCCAAATTACTTTCCTGTCCTTATAATCTTTGCCCAGGCTGTCCTAAGGCCTTTTCCGGCAAATCCAAGTGCGAGAATGGTCCCTAACCCTTCAATTCAATCCGGCCGTCAACATAAGACCGGTCCTCGCCCACTCAGCGGCAATTCAATCCCCGGCCGTCAACGTAAGACCGGTCCTCGCCCACTCCAACGGCAATTCAATCCCCGGCCGTCAACGTAAGACCGGTCCTCGCCCACTCCAACGGCAATTCAATCCCCGGCCGTCAGCGTAAGACCGGTCCTCGCCCACTTCAACGGCAATTCAACCACCGGCCGTCAACGTAAGACCGGTCCTCGCCCACTTCAACGGCAATTCAACCACCGGCCGTCAACGTAAGACCGGTCCTCGCCCACTCAACGGCAATTCAACCACCGGCCGTCAACGTAAGACCGGTCCTCGCCCACTTCAACGGCAATTCAACCACCGACCGTCAACGAAAGACCGGTCCTCGCCCACTTCAACGGCAATTCAACCACCGGCCGTCAACGTAAGACCGGTCCTCGCCCACTCAACGGCAATTCAACCACCGGCCGTCAACGTAAGACCGGTCCTCGCCACTTCAACGGCAATTCAACCACCGCCGTCAACGAAAGACCGGTCCTCGCCCACTTCAACGGCAATTCAACCGGCCGTCAACGTAAGACCGGTCCTCGCCACTTCAACGGCAATTCAACCACCGGCCGTCAACGTAAGACCGGTCTCGCCACTCAACGGCAAGTCAACGTAAGACCGGTCTCGCCAGCTCAACGGCAATTCAATTCCGGCCGTCAACGTAAGACCGGTCCTCGCCCACTCAGCGGCAATTCAAGAAGGAGCCAACACCTCCCGGTACGAATATCAAGGCACGAGACGCCTCCAAAACGCCGACGGCAATTCAAGAAGAGCCAACACCTCCCGGCCACGAATATCGAGGCACACACGAGACGCCTCCAAACGGCTCAACGACAACTCAACCACCGGCTCCTCAAAAGAGGTCCGAAGTCATCTTCCCAATGAAAAGGGCCCCTACAAGGTCACGCATCCCCGGCAATTCAAGCACCGGCGGTCGGTGTAAGCCCGAACCTAGCCCACTTCAACGGCAATGCAAGCACCGGCCATCAAAGTAAGCCGAGCTCCTCCCCAACAAGTCAAAGGAAGTCATACAAGGCGCATATCCCAGCACCGACCATCATCCTTGCCCACTCAACGGCAAAACAAGCACAAGAAGGAGCCAACACCTCCGAGTACAAGTCCCAAGGCACGAAGCGCCTCCAAAATGCCAAATGGTGAAGCAATCACCGGCCGTCATCCTTGCCCACTTCAACGGCAACGCAAGCACCGGCAGCCATCGTAAGTCCAACCTTCTACTCAACATGCAAAAACACAAAGGCAACTACGCCTCTCGCAATCAAGCACACGAGCGGCCGTGCCTCCACAGCTAACGGCTAGAAGACGATTCAAAGTCCTCGCGCATAACATCAACTGCGGCTAGAAGACGATTCAAAGTCCTCGCGCATAACATCAACTGCGGCTAGAAGACGATTCAAAGTCCTCGCGCATAACATCAACTGCGGCTAGAAGACGATTCAAAGTCCTCGCGCATAACATCAACTGCGGCTAGAAGACGATTCAAGTCCTCACGCATGACATCAAACCTCAGCCAGAAGATGATTCAAAGTCTTCAAACATGGCGCAACCGCAATCAGAAGACGATTCAAGTCCTCACAACTATCTCCGGCCCGGAAGGCCTTAAACCACCCGATTAGGAAAATCGTAAAATTTCCATCCCAGGACACCACCATGTCCTCACAATTTGACATCGGCGGTCACCACATCTTAGGACACTATCACGTCCTTACCATTGACCTCGGCGGTCACACAACACTTCAGGGCACCACCACGCCCGCACTCACAATTTCACGACCTCTGAACTACGACCAGGCTTGATTCCCGCCAGGGATACGTAGGAATCCTATCACAGGGTCCAGCCATCGACCTATGCGGTCACCCAGGACACCACCACGTCCTTACCACTGACCTCGGAGGTCACACGACACTTCAGGGCACCACCACGCTCGCATTCACAAAACACTCACCCCACACCCGAACTACGACCAGGCTTGATTCCCGCCAGGGATACGTAGGAATCCTATCACAGGGGTCCGGCCTGCGGCCTAAACGGTCACACAATAGGACACCACCACGTCCTCACCGACCTCCCCGGTCACATTATCTCCCAAAGACGCGATCCAGATTAGGACCCTTATCTTATCGGCGACCCCACTTCTTTCATAAGTGACGTCGTCGAGGGGCTTCTGTAAGTACCCCAATCTGGATCACACCCTTTCAAACACACGGGAAGCACCGCAGACTCATCAACGCAGTCTCGACGACCCCTCTCACTCAAAACCCTCTCTAAACCCCCAGCCAAATCAAGGGAGGAGCCTTTCTGGGATAAAAAGGGACAAAAGGACCTTTTGGGAATTTTCAGGAAATTGGAAAAGCAATAATGGTCCGTACGGACCTCTTTGCTTTAATAATTACTGAATCTTCTTAAAGTCCACAATATTCCCTCAAATCCCGGAGAAAATGATTACCCTCATGCTTAGTTGGTCCGTACGGACCTCTTTGCATGCAAGATGGTCCGTACGGACCTTATTGCTCAGGGGACACCATAATTACAGAATATTCATCATCATCACATATTCCCTCAAATCGAGGAAAACCAAAAAACTGGATTACCAGGGAGGTCCGTACGGACCTCTTTGCACCAAATCTGGCACTATAAATAGAGGGCTCCCCCTCCTCATTTTCACACACCTCCCACTTCTCTCTTCCTCCCTAGGCCTTCTGGCTTTCCCTCTAAGTCCTTTCGAGGCATTCCCGGCCCCTTTCGGATCCTTCCGAGGCCTTCCGAGCCCCCTCGTGGTGCTCCGAAGCCTCCCCGAGCGCTCCCGCGATGCTCCCGCGCTGCCCCGAGGCACTCTCGAGGTACTCTGAGGCCCCTCGTGGTACTCCGAGGCCTTGCCTGGTCTTTCCACGGTGTCCCGGCTCTTTCCGAGTCAAACCGGCGATCCCAAACCACGCCGAAACTCTGCCCGAGTGACTCCTGCCACCCCAACGCACGCCGAACCTCTGCCCGAGTGATCCCGACGATCCCTACGCACGCCGAACCTCTGCCCGAACGCAGCCTGCAACCTCAACTCACGTCGAAACTCTGTCCGCAGACAACCGGCCCTTCCCGAAGCAACCCCGATCCGCACCGGAACGCTACTCCGACCCCAAACACTATTCCTCAGCGGAAGACAGACACGAACCAACATTGGTAAGGCTTCCTTCCATTACTATTTCAATACATTTCCATACATAGCATACAATGTAGACATCCGATACAGCATGCATTTTTAAAAGCACACACACACACACAACATTTAAAGGATATTAGGGGTATCCGAAAGACTCGTTTTACGAGGCGACTCGGGTGAGCTCTAATATTCTAATATTCTCTTCCCGAGGAGTCATCTGACCTCCGAACTCAAAATCTCATCACACAAAAACAGTTTAAAATTATCTTTAAACTGATGCCCTTTTTCAATGTTTTGGGCTTAATAAAAACGGCGTGGCGACTCTACAAATGCGAAAACAAACGGCGAGACACCTCCAACGAACGAACCGCTGCAAGGCGGGGGGGAAATGCCAGATGCCGAGGCGCGAACGCGCTGCCTCTCGGATCCGGGCTATTTCACATCCGCCTAGCGCTTTTTAAAACCTTTGGCTAAAGTCAGCTCGGGTAGTTTTGGATGGAACAAATTACATTAGGCGGCAGACACTTTGTACCTAATCAAATTCGGACTGCGTTCTCTAGCCTAATATTTTCCTGTGTATTTTAAACAAAAACGCATACTTCCTCCCTCCTTCCCAATATGAAAATTACCAAATGTGGATGACTTAGATTAAGAAATAATTTAGTATTGTGAATATGATAAGTCAAATACGAGAGAGAAAGTGGGATAACGAGTTTTTGTTGTGTGTGTGACAAATGGATTTATTGTCTATTTTGGATTAATAATTTATATATTGGGACGTCAAAAAAAAAAATTAGTTACTTTATATTGAGATGGAGGGAGTATGCAATTCAAAGTGCACTATTTTACTGGTGCTTGTTATTTTATAAATTAATTTAAGGATTCGTTTGTTTCGACGGAAAACATTTTTCGAAAAACGTTTTTCGAAAAATGTTTTCCTGTAAAATATTTTCCTGTAAAATGTTTTACGGAGGTGGGGCGTAAAATATTTTACGGAGGAAGGGTGTAAAATGTTTTCGGCTGTTTGGTAAGGAAAATATTTTCCAAAAGGGCGTAAAATGTTTTATTTTTTTATCTTTATTATTATAATTATTATTTTATTATTATTATTTATTATTATTATTATTTATTTTTTATTATTATTATATTTTTTTTATTTTTTGAATTTTTATTTTTATTTATTTTTATTTATTTATTTATTTTTTTTATTTATTTATTATTATCATTATTATTATTATTATATTTATTTATTATTATATATTTTTTTATTATTTTTTTTATTATTATTATTATTTTATTATTATTATTATTATTATTATTTTATTATTATTTTATTATTATTTTTTTTTATTATTATTATTTTTTTATTATTATTTTATTTTTATTTTTATTTTTATTTTTATTTTTATTTTATTTATTATTATTATTATTATTATTATTATTAATTTATTATTATTATTAATATTATTATTATTATTATTATTATTATTATTATTATATTATTTATTTATTTATTTATTTATTATTATTATTATATTATTATTATTTATTATTATTATCATTATTTATTATTTATTATTATTATTATTATTATTTTATTTATTTATTTTGTTTATTATTATTATTATTATTATTATTATTATTTTATTTATTATTATTATTTATTATTATTATTATTATTATTATTATTATTATTATTATTATTATTATTATTATTATTATTATTATTATTATTATTATTATTATTATTATAATAATAATAATAATAATAATAATAATAATAATAATAATAATAATAATAATAATAATAATAATAATAATAATAATAATAATAATAATAATAATAATAATAATAATAATAATAAAAAGTAGACTGTTGTACCTTGTGAAATATGAGTTGTACATGAAGGGCACATTTTCCTGAAAATATTTTACTTAGGACAAGGTCAGTAAGTCGTTTTACTTAGAAAGGGCGTAAAATGTTTTTCGGAAAACGTTTTCTCCATTTTTCGAAAAACAACCAAACAGCGAAAAACGAGTTATTTTTCAGAAAACATTTTCCAGGGACTCAACCAAACAACGGAAAACGAGTTATTTTACGGTGAAACAAACGGGACCTAAATTTCAACAAACTATTAAGTTACTCATGATAGTTAATTCAATTGTTATATAATGATACTCCTATATTTGATTCATTTCATAATATTATTTTGCTTTTAAATAAAATATAAAATTCATATTATATTAAAGTTTTAAAAATAAAATAATTATGTCATTTTATAAATTTCACAACGTGGGGAAAAAAATAAATTAGGACTTATCCAATAGGGTAGGGGTGTAAATTGTTCGTTAGTTTGATTTGGGCCAATTCAGACCGAAACACTAGTAATTGGTTTGGAAATTTTTAGACCAAACAGAACCATACCATACATGAGAAAGTTTAAACCGAATTGAACCAAACCGCTATGGCTCGATTTGGTTCAAACTGCGATTTTGTTATAAAGTTCAAACCGCGATTTAAGTCGTGGTTCAAATCGCAATTCAGACCATGATTTAGACTACGATTTAAATCGCGATTTATAATGCGTTTCAGACCCCAACTCATTATCGGGTTTGTTTTGAAAAAATTCGTGATAACAGAGAAAGAGTGAGGGATGGAAGTTGAAAAAGAAAGTAAAAGGAAGAGAGAGGTTGACGGAAGAAAGCACATTATAAAATGTCGATCGTGGAAAAAACTTGATTAGCTATGTGCCGCAATGAAGATAACAAATGATAAAATTAATATTGAATAATATGCAAAATGTGGGTTAAAATTAGTATAATGTAATGTGATTTTTTATTGATTTAAAATGTTACTTATAAATACAAATATATGGTTAATATATGTGTACGATAGTTTATTATAGTGGTTTGATATGTTGGTTCAATTGTGATTTGAGGTTTTTATTTGACGATTCGTTTTTTTACGGTCTCAAATCTCAATTTAGTTTAGTTTAGTTTAGTTTAGTTTAGTTTAGTTTAGTTTAGTTTAATTCGATTTGATTGAGCCTAGTAAAGTCAACCGCAAATTAAATCGAATCATATAAGAGAACTGATATTCACCTGAAAGTTTACTTAATACCCCTGCGTTATTATTTTCAAAAAAATGTCATTAATTGAAATGACTATATTATCCTTCTTCATATTATTTACCTGTCTACTAAATATACCCCCTCATTAAATTTTGCAAACCAACTTTGGCACCATCCACCACTGCCACCAAACTACCGCCACCGGCACTTAAACCACCAAAACACCAAATTTGTCGCTACCGCCATTCACCACCATGCAAACACATAATCCTCAACATTATCATCTTCATCCACCACCAACAGGTAAAATCAAAACAAAACCCAGATTAAAGTCATTCATAACCCAATATCAAAACACCAATTCTAAAATTTCTGAGATTTGACCCAGATTAAAGACACTTAAAACCCAAAATATTTTACCTAGATTCAAAATTAAAACAACCTCAACATCAATCCAGATTCATTTTTCTGCAGTAATGGTGGTGGTATGATATACCCTAGATCTAAATAAGATTTTCGAGCACAACAGAGGGAGGAAGGGTGGAAGGGATGGAGGGGAGAGGATGGTTCCGAAAGAGGGAGGAGGCAGGTTGGGGGGAAAGGAAGTCGAATTATAGAGAGATGAACTGAGTAAAGTACCTTTTCGGTCCCTGAACTTTTTTAGTTTTTACCTTTTAGTCAGTGGACTTTTTTTTTACCTAATAGTCCTTAAACTTGCCCATTTAGAATTAGTAGATCCTTCTATCAGTCAACCGTTTGTTTTCCCGTTAGTCAAAGCTGAGTTGGCATATTAGTAGCTCAATTTAACATGACGTGGTGTTGAGGTGGAGAAATACAATGGCACACGGATTGCACGTGATTAAGAATGGGAAAAGACTCCTACTACATGCAGGTTGGCAAATCATATCGCCAAATCAAACTCTCACTGGGCGAAAATCATATCGTCAAATCAAAGGCACTGGGCGACGTAGAAAGGCGACCTAAAAGGTACTTTACTCTCATCTTTCCCTTCTTTGACAAGTACGTATCAATAAAAACCCTGCACCATGTTAATTTTTACACACTTATGTGAATATTGGAATAAGGATTTTGATAAATATTTGATTTTTACTGCAGTTTTCTTGGGTTTAGGGATTTTTGTGATGTGGAATGGAGTTGTAGTAAAAAAATCTTGGTATAATTCTATGCAAAGAAAATGCCCATCTACTGTTTGTGGAATTTACTGTGAGAGTTGCATTTGCTGGTTAGTTGATTAGGAGAAAAGAAAATCTATACAAAAGTTAAGCTATGATAAAACATATTATTACTTTAGTCACATACCCATGTTATATGTACCTTTATGGGTGACCTAAAGTTGTATTGGTTTGTCTCATTATAGGTGAGAACAGGAGCTAGTACAAGTGTTCTTGAACCAAATTTCACAAGGAGAGGAAGATCTTTTATCACAGCTGAATCACTACAACAACAATTCAAAAACAAGTGAAATAGGAATTAAATTTTATGCTGGTGTTGGTTGTTGGTTCCTTTTTTATTTATATTTTGTTAAAGTCTATTGACAAACAACTATGGCATGCTTTTGTAAACAATTATGATGCTCTTTTTGATGTTTGGTAGCAAATGGATGTTTTTGTTAACATTTGAAGAGATAGTTTGGATAGTTATTAATCATTCACCAACCAAACCCGCCATTCTTGTTTCTCATATGTTCTTCCAATTATATGCATCTTTATCATGGCTAGCAATTAAATAGTATCTATGCAAGTGTATCCTGTTGAAGATTAGAAGGTTTGGTACTATATGATGTTGCAAACAGTTGAAGTAAGGCATAATAACAGGCTAATGGCTGCCCTGTTTGGCAGCTGTGAGCTTTCCTTCAGAAACCCCAACTCAGTTGAACCTTCCCCTGCATTCTTTTAACATCAGGGATTGCATTACACCTTCGAAGCCAGGTTGTGACTGAAATTAAGTTCTTACTTGATTACTTGTGTTGGCATAAAGTTACTCTGTTCTTCTGCAGTTGTTTGACTCTTTCATTGTCTCTCGAAGTGATAGTTGGATATATATTGCTTTGGTGCAGCATACATCACGTATTTGATTATCATGGTAGGATTTGGGAGCTCAAACTAATGCAAGTTAATCATTGCTGGATTTGGAGAATTATCCCAGTGAAGCTGTATAGTTTGTAATTATAATGCTAGTGGCTTAGTATTCGTAGTATTAGGAGAGTAATACTAGAGTATAAATACTCAGGAAACAAAAATATAACCAAAAATTCACACACATCCAAAAAAACAGTAATAGAATGACCACAGATGAATTTCTTCAGTAATTCTACTTAGTTTAGAGATAGCATGTCGATCATATCAAATGAAGAAGTAAAAGAATTTCTTATACAGCAATCCTCAAATGAATTATTTGCTTCAGTCAACTTCTTAATTTATGAAGAACATCTCCCTCTCTCACTTTAAATTTATAATAGATCCTAAATAAAGCAATTGAGATATTTGAGCTCTTATAAAACAGAGAGGAACAATAGTATGGGAGATGACAGTTACATAAAGTAAATATTTGTTTTTGCATCTTTGTTCAGTCAGACATTTAATCGAACAACTTGTGAGCACAAAGCCTGTGGACTCAAGCTTCAGCAAAACAAGCTGCTCATGTACCTCTTTCTCAAGCATTTCATCAAACACTTGGCGTGCTTCTCCCCACGTCCTTCTCAAGCCACCCTGATTAGGTTCGACTTTTTTAATAATGAGACCAAACAATCCCAAGCAACTGAAATTGTGCCTTCAACTTCAAAAAGAGGACAATTTCCAGGTCCTGAATCCAACAATTTCGGTGAAGACAAAAAAAAAATTGGCCGAGAGATTTAGGCGTGGCCGGGCAAGGAAAGAGCATAGCCGAGGAAAACAAGACGCAAGGGATGGGCGACCACCGGTGAGAAGCTGGGCAACCGCCGGCAGAGAAATCTGAATTGCCATAAGTTGCTGTACTGATGGGCGACCGCACATCCAAGGTGGGCGACCGCACAGCCAGGATTAGGGCGATCGCGCAAGGAAGTTGGGGCGCTGCATGACGAACTCAAGCGGACGCCATTGCTGGATTGGTCGCGGATTGGAGTGGTTCCAGGCTGTGAATTTGTATTTCTCCTAATCATTACCACGTCATGTTAAATTAGCAACTAATTTGCCAACTCAGCTTTGACTAACGGGAAAACAAACGGTTGACTGACTGAAGGATCAACTAATCCTAAATGGACAAGTTTAAGGACTCTTAGGTAAAAAAAATAAGTCCACTGACTAAAAGGTAAAAACCAAAAAAGTTTATTGACCTAAAAGGCACTTTACTCGAGTTGAACTAAGGAAGTTTTTTTTGCAATGGATTGTACCAATCGACGTAACCCGAGCATGATCAAGCCAATTCCGCTGACAAAGCTTCAATTTTTGAATCGGCCATGGAATCTGTGCTCAATCCATTAAATTACCAACAGGGTAGAGGATTAATCTGACTTGGCTTAAAACCCTAATATTGATTATTGGTTTAACACTAATTTTGGGAAAGTCGTTTGGGGTTACTGTACTAAGAATGAAGCAGATTTTGTTGAAGAACTTGAATTTTTTTTATACAGACGTAGTTTCCAAGCTTGTTGGTTTGGCTTATGATGAGAAGATTGCATTGAAGGCTATACCAACGAATGAGCATTGTTATAGTGGGAATGATGTTTTGATGCCATGGTCATGGGGAAGAAGGAAAATCAAATGAAGAAGATGAAGAGGATAAAAAAGAGAAGAGAATTGTTATATAAACCCGTAAAATTGTTGAGTAAACCCGTAGAACTAAATACACCCCAAATAAATTAAATAAACCCCCCCTTTTCCCTTTATACCCCTTGTTTTTAACCCACACCCACACCCACCCACACCCACACCCACACCTACACCCACCCACCCAATTACTTCTCATTTACTCTCTCTCTCTCTCTCACTCATCCCCACCCAAAATCAAACCTAGAGAGAGAAAGAGAGGAAACGACGGTGAAATAGAGAGAGAAGAGAATGCAAATACCGCAGAGAGAGAGAAGAGAGACACGGCTGGCTGAGAGAGAGAGAGAAGAAAGAAGAAGCAAAAACCAAAGAAGAAGAAGAAGAAGAAGAAGAATAACCATTTTCAATTTCAAGATGTCAAACCTTGAAAAATCTGGTAATTTTTCTTTCCTTTGTGCTAAAATTAGTTTATTTTTCCTTCAATTTGAGATTTGAGAGATTTTCATTTGAGAATTCTGGGTTTTGAGTGGTTCGGCCACTACTGGCCGATTTATTACATCTAGTCGGCCACACCCTGTCGAAAAATGTCAAAATTTCGGCCACCCCCGGCCGAACCTGCTCAAATTTTCGGCCATGACCAACCGAACCAATCCCAAAATTTCGGCCACAACTGGCCGAACCTTGCTCATGAGATGGACTAACCCACTGTAACGTAATTCTCAGTTTATTTGGTGCCATTCACCTTTTTTACTGTTGTTTTATGGGTTGTATATTTATGTACCATTGGGCTTGTTTGCACATACATCTTTCTGACTATATGTTAACCAATTTGCGAACCGTAAAGTTTAGAAGATGTTCTTTATTTGTGCGTATTAATGAGAATTTGATTTCCTCCATCGGATCTCTGGTTGTTGCCATTTATGGATTTGTGGTTTTTATAATTTCATTGCACGACTAAGATAGTTTTTATTTGAGTTGGGGTGGCTACATTTACGGGATAGTGATTCTTACCATTTCAATGCATTTTGACGTGGGAAAACTTTCTTTAATTGTTCGCTTTTGTTACTTCTCCTTTCTTATGCGCATGCATTTCTTATATGCAAAACATATTATGAATGCTTGTAATCCCTGGTATTTCAGATTTTTGATTGTTACTATTTTTATGTAGTTATTAATAATACTCCCTCCGTTCCAAAATGATCTTTCCACTTTTTTTGGTCATTATAATTTCATTGCACAACTATGATATGATATAAAATTGTATTGAGTTTGATTTTTTGATGTTTTATTTGCAGTTAAACAAATGTTTTCAAGAAGGCGTCCAACTGCTTCCGAAAGGACTTCAAAAGTTGCTTCACGTACTCAAGGTCAATCTTCACAGAACCAAGAGCCAGTTGAGGATTTAAACGTTGATCCTCACTTGTCGGTCTACAATGAGCCTATGGAAACCTCACCTGAGCCTCAGATAGACCTTATTCCGGCTCAAAATGATAGTGACCTAGAAGATGAACGGGAATACGAGCCGGAAGATGAGCCGGAAGTTGAGGAAGATGAGGATGACGAGGATGATGAGGATGATGAGGAGGGAGGTGGGGAGGTAACGTCTTATCCCGGTGGGCCTAGGTACAAAACATTACTCCTTTCCTATGAAACCCATATTGCTAAATCAATTTGGGAGGGTAAAGATGATAGAATTTTAAAATGTATTAACCATATAGAAAAATTGAAAAAATGGGAATTGGAGTTGAATAAAGTGTCAGAGCCGGTTCAAATGCTTATCATTAATTCCGGTCTCTTGTGCTTAGTTAATGGAAGTGGAGCGTATGACAACGTAGATAAAACGTTGGTCAACGCTTTTGTTGAGCGATGGCATCCGGAAACTAATAGTTTCCATATGCCATTTGGGGAGATGACCATCACTTTGGAGGATGTGTCTTGTCTTACATTGCTTCCGGTAGTAGGTGCACCCTTATTTGAGAGTCCCGCTTATGCTAGTCAGCCACCTCTTAATAAGGTTTGTGAGGTTTTGGGAGTGACCAAAAAAGTTGCTAAAGATGGAATTCCTGCCAAGGGGGCATTGGTCAATTTAGAATGGCTTAGATTGAAGTTCTCCCCTCAGTTGTACTCCTCAGACCCCCAAAAAGTTGTCTGTGCTGCTAAGGCATATCTTTTATATTTATTGGGGTGCACAATCTTTTCTGATAAGACCGGGACATGTGTCAACGCTAGCTATCTAGATTTTTTGAGAGATGATGGGGCAATAGGGAATTATGCTTGGGGAGCCGGAGCGTTAGCTTTTCTGTACCGGCAACTAGGAAAAGGATCTAGGTTTAACTGCCATCAGATTTCCGGGCACTTAACCTTGTTGGAGGCTTGGGTTTATGAGAGGTTTCCTGCGTTTAGGAACGGTTTCAACAACTACTATCTACCCAATTTGCCGCTCACATTGAAGTGGCTACCACCTCGGGCTCAACCAGCGACAGTTGCCTCCGTGCAAGTGAAGAGGCAACATATTGACATTATTCAGGACACGGAAGTAAGTATTATTTTTTAGTAATAATTTTCACATGTATTTTTGTTTTCTTAAATGAAACTATATTAATATTTTTTTATGTTTTTATTGTAGGTGATTTGGATGCCGTATGAAGGTATCCGCGCTCAATTTCCTTTTCCTAAAGTCGCGCTATATCAAGGTGCCATAATTGCCGGTAATGTGGTGGAACCACATCTTCCTGATCGGGTCTTGCGACAGTTTGGGTACATGCAGACAATACCTCACCCTCCACTTGGTCTTGGGATGGCGAGAGGACATAAGAAGTCTCTAATGGGGTGGATCATATTTGCCCAGTCATTCTATGACTGGAAGTCGAATTGCGTCGATAAACGCAAGTTACCGGGATGTAGAGTGCCTCAACATGCTGCAGATGATTATCTGCAATGGTACTCTGAATATTCACACCCCATTGTGCACTCCATTACTGAGCGGTCTCACGCTGTCAGGAGGACAACTGAAGTTGTTGCCCCTAATCCGTGGGATATGCTTATGAATGTCCGGAACATCATTATGCATATTGCTGAGAGATGGACAAATGGAGACCAATCATTTAGTTTAGAGGAGGCTATGGACGTCATGTTTAGAGCATTGGCAGAAACTCAAACTCAAACTCAAACTCAAACCCCAGCGCGGACATCAACTTCTCGGGGTGGTAGAAGACGACAATAGATTTGTAGTTTTGGTTTTTTTTGAACAATTATTTTTGGTTTTGTATTTGATGTTTGAAAATGTGGTAATTACATGTATGAACAATTATTTTTGGTTTTATATTTCATGTTTGAAATAATTGATTTATGGATTTATGGTTTGTGTATATATGGAGTAATTGGTTGGTGTAAGTATGAGGTGGGTTTGTATATGGGTTAATGGTTTTATGTGTATGGGGGGGGTGATTGGTTGGTGTATGGATTTATGGTTTGTATATATGTGGTTTATGGTTTGTATATATATGTGTGTATGGTTGATGGTTGCAGCATAGACGAGTCGGGGACGTGCCCTGGTTAGTGCAGAATACAGCAAGTACATGTCGAAAAACTGGAAAAAATCCGGCCAGTACTGACCGAACCAGTCAATAAGTTCGGTCAGTACTGACTGAAAACCTTACTACTGTTCGGTCACTACTGACCGAGACCTAGAATAAGTGTGTTTTTTTTTTGAACCGTTCACGAAAAAACATTGTTACGTGTTCTAAGCATTGGCTGAAATTTTTAATTTTTTTTGCCATAGTTACAAAGGTTCGGTCAGTACTGACCGAATTTTCTTTAGTTTTTCGGCCAGTACTGGCCGAAATATTTGACAAAATTCAGCCACTACCGGCCGAACCATTCCAAAAATTCAGCCACTACCGGCCGAACCATTCCAAAAAAATAAAAAATTCCATTTTTTTTTGTTTATTAAGACGGAATGTAACAATGTGTTTCCCGTAATTAAAAGTGTGGCCTATATCAGGTTGTTCAATTAAAGTCATAGTCAATGGAATAAGGATTAAATGGATTCATATGCTTAATTCATATTGTGATCGTGGGGACAAAATGCTTCCTAAAGCATTGTTCAACTATGACTGTAGAGAGTTGCCCTAAGAAGTGAATGTAATAATAAATGAAAATTATTTAAAGATATGTAACACCACAAATCAAAATATTTAACATAAATAAAATTATTTAATATCAATTACATAAGTTGATGTTTCGGGTACTTCTATTAATCGATCTTGATAAGAATCTAGCCATCCGGTTACACATTCAGCTCGACAATCATACCATTTGTATGGTACGGGTGGCAATGGACATCCTTCCTTCAACTTGGCATGAATGTAATGATTGCCGTTGACAAGCATATACAAATCAATTTTGGGTTATGTGGCATTGATATTCGTAGAGGAAGGAAGGTCAAAGACAAGGTGTTACTCAAAGTCACCAACGCAACGTTGAATGCATTTGCAACAGCGTAACCCATTTCTGCAGAGTCAAACCAATTTTCTTCTCCGCATGGTCCATCAAACCAGTGGATAGCAGAAAGGACTTTATCCACCCTATCCTCGGCCATGAATAACTCAGCATACAACTTTTGATTTCCAAAAACCTCCTGATATAACACTTCCCGAACCCACCGCCAATCATTTGAATCACGGCCAAGTAACTCCGCAATACACCGAAAGCCACAATTCCCATCACCCCGCACATCAACTGTTTTCTCAATATAATCATGCATGAAAACCGAAAGTTGATTAAGATATTTGATTGCATGTTGACTTTTTCGACGAATGGGCTATAAGATAAATTCAAAAAAAGAAAAAATAAGTTGAAATGACTAAATATTTCATGATATAAAGTTTAACTGAATAATATAAATAGTTTTGAGGTTACCTGTAACTTAGCTTTTGCAGATAACATCGGAGACCCTTGATTTGCATCGGTGTTGAATAACACTTGGTCAGGTATGGCCTCCACGTACTCAAATGCGCTAGGATCCTGCTTCGTGGATTTGAGGAACTTAGCATTCTTTGCTTTAGGACGACCCTTATTATTTGTTTTAACTGCAGGTTCATTGGCCATTGTTGTTGCAGGATGACAAATCTCGATCAATCTCCGAACAATCAAATTCTTTCTGGTTCGTGGAGCTGCCTCAAATCTTAAATCAAGAGTATTACGAATCTCATTGTACCGATTTCGAATCTCTTCTTCAATATCATCATCGTAACTCATGATCGGTAGGATATCTAGCTTACGCCAAAATGCATGAACTTTATCAAGTGGGATGGGCGAGTTGAATTGCATGAATTGTGCAAGCTCATGTGATGCCGATCTCACCGCACACCCACACAACAATGGATCTCGGCTACCATCATATAGAGAATCCAGTGAATTGAAAATCAAATCCAATGCATTTATAGACACCATGCCTCTAACCTCACTCCATAGCGATGACTTGAATTTGTGTTGAACCACAGTCCTGCTTTTCTCAAATGAGGCAATGATTGCAATATGGGAGCATTCGATGAGTTTATGAATCTGTTTCCAACATGTCTCAAATGCTCCCTGGCTCGATCCAAGTTGTTTCTTCAATAAGGCATGTTAACTCTCCACCCTAACATAGGTTACGCAATTTATTAGCATATAATTAACAAAACATCAAAACATATGACAGAAACATAAAGTTCCCCCGATATACCTGTTTGTAGTCAAGTTGTCAAAGTGAATAATATGGTTTGTCCAACACGAGACAAATCTTTATTTGTAAGGCACAATCCACTGGTTCAGGACATAATTGACCGCATTGGGATATTGACTGTAATCTTCTGATAATCGCCGTAAATAGTCATCAAACGATGCCTCTGTATCAGCTTTGACCATTACATTCCAATGAAGAATGAACGCCTCCCAAATCTCTTGCATATCAAACATTTTCTTGCATTTTGCTAGAATATTCCTGTTGATATGCCATCGACAGAGCAAATGAGTTGTCGTTGGGAACGTCTCACGAATTGCATTCATCAAGGCAAGCTCCCTATCGGTCACGATAACATTAGGAAGACATGATTGATCCATCAAAGATTTCAACACTTCGCATGCCCACGTGTAGTTTCCTTCTTTCTCAGCCTCTAGGTATACAACAACAATTAAGAAGGTCATTTTGGTTGAAGTCACGCCCACAATCTCAAGCAAAGGTAAGTTGTACCTATTTGTCTTGTAAGTGCAATCCATGAACAAGACGTATGGAAATGCCTTCATCAATTCAATGCTTTTCGAATGAGCAAAGAATATCTCCTTAATGACATTTGTATTCTCGCATTGCCGATATTCGAAGTGATAAGCATGATCGGTCAATTTAAACATGAGCTGTCGGATTTGAGAATGACCCGCACACTCAGTTGCCCTGTTCTTCACTCGCGCATTATAAATAGTCCGTATTATGGACTTGTTTTCCGGAAATTTCTCTTTTAATCCATATAAAATATCCTTCGGCTGGCTATTTGCATGTGACAATTCTATCACGTACTCCTCCTCTGATTTCAGTAATCTACCGGCATAAGAGTGACCCAACATGGATTCGCAAATCAGATGATTGTGAAAGCCACAAACCACTTTTAATTGCCATTCACCATCAACCGTGACTTGTCTGGCGTTCAACTGAAACTTACAACCGCATTTCTTTGTTCCGCTCTCTCTATTTTTTTTTTTTTTCCCAATTCCAATATTTCAAGGTTGGCAGTTCCTTGAGAGGACAGAGAGATTGATTTTTCCTTGTATTTTCCCCAGCGATCACAAACAAGCGTCATTCGAGGAGCGGAATTACGGCTCCCGTTATCCGACCGACCGACTACGATGACAAATCCATGCTCTTCCCCCTTTTTACGCACCCATTCAAACATTATTTTTCGGTCTCGAAAAAACAATGGCATTGTGAATTCTGGGGTGTAGTCTCGCAAAACGCTTTCAAAATCAACCGAGACATAGTTGTTGTCACCCAGGGGATAATGAACAATTAAATAAAACAATAAGGGAGGTGTAAGCAGAAAAACAAAGGTTCGGCCAGTGGTGGCCGAATTTTCTTCGACGGTTCGGCTGGGTGTGGCCGAAAAATTTCAAATATTCGGTCACTACTGGCCGAAAAATAGCCCAGATTCGGCAAACCAGAGCCGAAAATTTTTGAAATTTCGGCCGGGTGTGGCCGAACCATAGCTGAATTTCGGCCGGGGGTGGCCGAACCTGAACAGATTTTCGGTCACTACTGGCCGAATTTGAGCTACGAAACAGAAATGACATTTTTAACAAATAAATGGTTAGAAAATTTACATTAACATTCGATGGTAGAGCATCCATGATGAGCCTGCTGAATCTCTTGTCTTGGAACAAATGTGTATGAAATTTTTTTTTTTGGGAGAGGAAGAGGAAGGTAAGGGAGGAGGTAATTTTTTTTGGAGTAAAAAAATAAAGAAGAAGTGATTAAGTAAAAATGTGGTGAAAATTGATGAGGGAGGAAGGGGAAGGTGGTGAAAATTGATGAGGGAGGGAGGGGAAGGTGGTGAAAATGGTATACGGGTTTACTCAACAATTTTACGGGTTTATTTAACATTAGTAAATGAGGGGATAGATTTAGGAATATTTTTGTCATTTCACTCGATGACATTTTTTTAAAATTCCAACTTACGGGTTTACTCAACAATTTTATGGGTTTATATAACAATTCTCTTTGGATAATAGGGTGGGTGTAAGTGGTTTAAAGTTAGTTTGATATTGAACTGAATATACATATAATTTTGTCTTAAAAATTGGCAAATTATATGATAAGAATTGTTATTCACCTTCACAAGTTTACTTTTACTTAATACTCACATTATTTTTTTTAAAAAATGTCATTAATAATAAAAATGACTATATTATTTTTCTTTATACTAGTATTATTTAATGGGTATTAAATAAAATTGTGGGGGTGAATAACAATTCTCACTTAGAATTAACCCAAATTTAAAGTGGGTTGGAGATGGTCTCATACTCACACACCCTCATCTCGTTCCCCTCCTCCAGTAAACTTCCCCCCTCCTCTGCTCACTCAATTCGGCGCCATGGCTATGGCAAAAATATTGTTCTCTTCACCAACTTCAATCTCACCACCTCTCATCCCCTCCAAAACCTTAATCCAATTCTACAGCAATACATCGCCTTATAATCAAATCCAATTCAATTTCACAGCCGACGGCACTAGCGGCACCAACGGCAACCGCGTAACAGAGAAATTAGAGTATTATATCTTGAGAAAATGACAAATGTCAGCTATACAAGCAACAGAGCTAGACAATTTTGGTCGAGAGTGGCGCATCCAATCGAGGAAAGTGGTAATATGAATAACAATCAGTGGCCAAAATTAGAGGTGGAACATTTTTTTGATACAGGCCCTTCTTTGTAGGGCAGAGAGAGAGAGAGAGAGAGAGAGAGAGAGAGAGAGAGAGAGAGAGAGAGAACTCACAATGCAACCCTTTCTCTCTCTCTCTTCTCTTTGAGGTCCCTTCCTTCTCATTCATTCAGGTACCTCTCTCTCTCTCTCTTTCTCTCCATCTCTCTCCCACTAACAAAGATAAGAACAGCATCATCGGATTACACCTGAATTTTGGATACCCTTTTTGTTGGTTGTTAAATAACCATAGGTATTCATATGAGATTGAATATATAATCAAGCACTCAGTTTGTCATGTATGTCACAATTGTGATTTCTTTCCATATTATTTGTACATTTACCAGTTGAAATTTGTTCTTGAATGGCATAAATCATGATATGGGATGAGTAGGATACGAAATGAGGATATGGGTTTGTCTAGAAATGTTGACTTAGTTGATCCTTGGAAACTTTCTTTGAATTTTCTTGGTTTTTTGTTGTAGAATCATAGTGGGTACATACTTATAATTGAAAATTTAGCTCCGTTTGGGCCAATCTGGAATTTTATGGTTGATGTTAAGTAGTGTATGAATTGACTAATTATTTGAATTGAGATTATTGTTGGGTTTGATTTAGAAATCTGTTTTTTATTTTATTTTTCATATTCTCATTTGGATTTTTTGTTTATAGAGGTAGTGAATTGTTGTGACGAGCAGTTGCGGGAGAGGTTTGAATTGAGTTTCCGGCGGGGCCGAATCAAAGGCCGGAAAGTTCATTAACAAATGGCTTCACCCCCGCCCCCCGGGACTGATTCGTCGTCGACGACACCGGCTTCCGAAGAAACTACATCATCACCACCACCGCCCACCGACGAATCCTCGCCCCCACCACCATCAGAAAATTCCTCATCATCACCACCACCATCAGAAAATTCCTCATCATCACCACCACCATCAGAAAATTCCTCATCATCACCACCACCACCACCACCAGAAAATTCCTCACCTCCACCACCTGAGGAGTCGACATCTCCACCTCCATCAGCCTCTCCCCCTCCAGCCTCCCCACCACCCCAACAAGAATCTTCTCCCCCACCTCCCTCCTCAGAATCTCCACCTCCTAATGATTCATCCCAATCACCACCGCCACCATCGGAGAATGGCTCACCACCACCACCCACATCATCATCCGAGCCTAAAGCTCCCACCTCACCTTCTAACAACAACAATAATAATAATCCATCTCCCAACACATTTTCTCCTCCACCTCCCTCTTCTGGCTCATCATCCCATATGCCACCACCTCCGTCCTCCAAATTAACCCCCTCTCCACCTCCCCCTCACAAGTCACCTTCCTCAAATGGCGGATCGTCAAGCTCCTCCAATAAGTCAGATTCATCCGACTCATCCCCTAATGTAGCTGTTATTGCCGGTATAGCTGCTGCCGGTGTGGTGATTCTCGCTGTTATAATCATTGCTGTTATGTGCTCAAGGAAGAAGAAGAAGAGAAAGCCTTACTATATGGACCCTGGTCGAGGACCACCTCCAGGTTTGATCATTTTACTGCAATCTCAATTATACTTTTTCCCACATTTTGTTTTTCAATTAACTTATTAGTTATTACGTTTTCATAATCATATAAAGTTGAATGAGTAGTACTCTCTTCAATTGGGCGGAAAATATGAATTTGTGGTTAGTAGTAGTGAATTCAACCTGGCCCAGCCTGTAATTCGCTACTGCCAAACGCAAATTCAAGAATCTAGGTCATTTTGGGCAATACTTTTTCAATTGTGTTATTTTCGGAAATACTTTTTTAAAAAGTGTTATTTTGAGAAAAATCTAGTTTTCGAATACTATTAGATTTTTTAATGATACAATGGTCTTATTTCTGCAGGTGGAGATTACTACCATGGTTCAGCGAATCCTTGGCAGAGTCCCCAGACGACAGACCATGTTGTAAAACTTCCACCACCACCCGGAATGATGGGGACTCCAGTAGGAGGTGGAGGGGGATGGGGTGCACCACCACCACCACCACCCCCAGGAATTACAAGCAGTGAATACAGCTCAGGGTTCTCGGGCCCACACCACACCCCCTTACCACCACCATCACCATCTGTTGGAAACATGGGTCTTGGATTCAGCAAGAGCATGTTTAGTTACGAGGAGCTAGCCACAGCTACATCTGGATTTTCTCAGGCCAATCTATTGGGTCAAGGTGGATTCGGGTACGTGCACAAGGGTGTGTTGCCTAATGGACAAGTGGTCGCAGTTAAGAGTTTGAAGTCAGGTAGTGGGCAAGGAGACAGGGAATTCCAGGCTGAGGTTGAAATCATTAGCCGTGTTCATCATCGCCATCTTGTGTCACTTGTTGGCTATTGTATAGCTGATAGCCAGAGGATGCTTGTCTATGAATTTGTTCCTAATTCTACCTTGGAGTTCCATCTTCATGGTAAGTTTCACTCTCCAAATGAGCCTCATGGATTTTTATTTTTATTTAAAATTGGGTTTTTATTAAGACAAACTATCCAAATAGTCCCTCTACTATTCACCTATTATGGGATTAGTCCCTGTACTCAAATTTAAAATAAATCATCCTTGTATCAGTCAAATTTAATGCAATTGGTCCCTCCTTCCAATTTCGTTATATTTACGCCTTTAAATCATATCACATACAACTCAAGTGATATTTAATAGGGGTGAAATGGTCATCACAATGAAAGAAATTACAGGGACTATTTTGGTAAAGCTATTTTTTAGGGATCAAATGTTGATGCCAATTGCATCGTGTTTATATGACTCTCCTTATAATGTATAATACTCCCTCCGTCCTGCTCGAAGTGTCCCAACTTTCCTTTTTGGGTGTCCCATTTAAAATGTTCCAACCCAAAAAAGGAAAGTTATTATTACTTTTTTATTTGTGGGACCCACTTGTCATACTCACAATAAATATCCACTAACTATTCCCTACCCCACTTTCTCTTTCCTACATCACTTTTCATACTCACAACATTTATTTCACTATCTATATTTTGCATTATATATATTCATTCCTTAATTCCCGTGCATGATCCATTTTGGGACATTTCGACCGGGACGGAGGGAGTATGATTTTATTTTATGGACTAAAAGTAAATTCAAATAAGAATAAATGTTTATTGACATTGTGGAGTTAAGGCAATCATGGTGACCTCCTTGCAACCCGGAAAAAAAAATTGGAGTTCTAAAATTTGTTTGCTAAGTATGTACATCATTCACATCAAATCTTGTAATGATGTGTTGTATGAATTACATCATCTATACAAAGATGGCGCGACACTTATTATGAGGCCGAAGAAATATGGGAGGGGATCGAACCCTTGATTTTTCTGAAGGAAGACAAGAGCTTGTGCCATCTAAGCCAAGGCTCATTGGCCGGAAAATTGAGTTGCTTTCATATTTCTCCTTTTGTGCATGAAAATGAAACATTTTTTTGTTGGATTGAAGTTGAATTAAAGCAGCAGAGCCCTCAAAGAAAGCATCGTTAATGGGATTGGTTACAACTTGCGGTTGTGCTTTGGTTTAGTGCATGCAGATTCTAGATAAATTGTCCTAATAAATCATAAATATAGATTCTTCTTCTTCTTCTTTTTTTTTTTTGGAAACCATCAATATAGTTTTGTTAGCCACTTGGTTAAATATGTCTGTCGTTCATACTGAAAGTTAGATACTTGGCTGCAGGAAAGGGTCGGCCAGTCATGGACTTTACAAGCAGGATGCGTATTGCATTGGGGTCGGCCAAAGGATTTGCGTATCTTCACGAAGACTGTATGAAATCTCTCTCTCTCCCCCCCCTCTCTCTCAGTCTCTCTCACACACACACACACATACAAACATGCACATAGATGTACATGTTCTTATTATGGAAGTTGTGCAGGTCATCCTCGAATTATTCATCGCGATATCAAAGCGGCTAACATTCTCCTTGATGATAACTACGAAGCCATGGTATACACATATTACTTGATTAATACCTTTATCTTAATGTTGGAAAAGTTAATTATGATTACTTACAACCACGGTAAAATTCATTTAGGTTGCGGATTTCGGATTAGCTAAACTATCTTCGGACAATTTCACTCATGTCTCAACTAGGGTCATGGGAACCTTTGGGTAAGTATTAAGCTCAACTTGATTAACTTGATAGTTGCATTATTATGCAATTTAATTAATTTCCATTTTTAAAGTGGAAATATTATTGTTCTAATTTTGATGAAAATACAGGTACCTCGCTCCAGAGTATGCATCAAGTGGAAAACTAACTGAGAAGTCTGATGTTTTCTCATTTGGGGTTATGCTTTTAGAACTCATAACTGGACGACGCCCAGTTGACCCTACAAGTAAATATATGGAGGACAGCTTAGTAGACTGGGTTTGTAGTTCGAAATTTTGCTTTCTTAAAATTGCAATAGGGATTTAGTAATCTTTGAACTTGGTTGTAACATAAATAACGGACGGATTTAATATTTTACTCTTTAACTATGGTTTGAATGTGTCGATTAAACAGGCTAGGCCACTTCTTCAAAAAGCAATCGAAGATGGTGACTACGGTGAGCTGGTGGACCCACGTTTGGAAGGTAACTTCACACCCAATGAGATGGCACGCTTGGTGAGCTGCGCTGCTGCTAGCATTCGCCACTCAGCAAGAAGACGCCCAAAGATGAGCCAGGTAGAATCACTCACTAACCTATACTCCCTCCGTCCCGTATACCATTACACTTTGATTGGGCAGGGAGATTAAGAAAAGTAAAGTGGTGTAAGTGTTATGAATATGAAAAGTGATGTAGGAGAGAGAAGGTGGGGGTAGGGAATAGTAAATGTATAGTTGTGGTGAGTATGCAAATGAGTCCCATTGAATAAAGAAGTAGTAAAAGATGTCCATTTAGGAAAGTGTAATGGTATGTGGGGCACACAAAATAGACAAAGTGTAATGGTATACGGGACGGAGGAAGTATATCATAGTTACTCCCAAAAGCCATAGTAGTATTGCAATTAAAAAAATTAAGTCCCCTTTGTATAGAATACCCCCCCCCCCTCACACACACACAGAATTAGGGAGTCCGACATCATATAGCAGTCGGATTGCTTAACAGTTCGGATCACATATTCCACAAATGGGTGACCCCTGTTGGCTGGAGGGGGTTAAAGGACCATTTTACCCTTAGTGAATTGATCTAAGGGTTCGGATTCTGACTTCTTCTAAGAGGTTCAACCTCACAAGCCCCGGATCTCTAAGTACCACTAAAAGTCTATCTAACTTTATAAAAAGGCAATGTGATCATGTTTTCGGAGTATTATTAAATTGTGTGATGATATATTAACGATTTACGTGATAAATCAGATTGTGCGTGCATTGGAAGGAGACGCATCACTTGATGACTTGAATGAGGGTGGTGCGAAAGCGGGCCAGAGTGGTATGTACAGCTCGAACCAGGTGGGAGATCGCAGTTATGATACGGGTATGTATAATGCTGATATGATGAAGTTCAGAAAAATGGTTTTGGACAGCCAAGAAATGAATAGCAGCGAATATGGTGCAACGAGCGAGTACGGGCTCAACCCTTCCTCTTCAAGCAGCGAGTCGGGTAATTCAGGCCAACACAGGCAGAAATTATAAATTTGAGAAAACTCGAGGCGAACAAAAAAAAGAAAAGATAAATGAATTATTAAAATCCCTTTGCTGAAAAGAAATTATTCAGAGATATGAGCGGGCAGTTTGTTCATGACTTGGGAAGAAAAATCCAGGTCTTTTGACATGATCTATACCAATAGTAGCAGATTTTCTATGTATAGACACACACAACATCGTACATATATATGGAGGTTGGCTTATTTTTCTATTATTGCTTAACATTCTTTTATGTAATTTGTGAAAATTGAAATGTACAAGTTAACACTGTGATTTGTTTTATTGATGTTGGATACTGTTGTTATTTGTTATCAAAGCTAACCTTTAGGCAGATTTGAGTTAATTCCAAGTGGTTGTCAAGCTGTCGTTCATGAGTAGTGCGATCGAGTTCAAAAGTTTGTGGTTCGTTCATGAGTTGTGCGGTCGAGTTCAAAAGTTTGTGGTTCGGCCTCACATGCCGTTCATAAGTTGTGCGGCCGAGATCAAAAGTTTGTGGTTCGGCCCCACACTTCATCAATGAATCTAAACTAATCTGCTCAATTCCTAAAAAAATCGATGTTGAAATTGTGAACCGATTGCTGTAGCGTAGCTGTGATGGAGAGGTTGCAGCAATTCTCTATTAAAGTGTGGTTTGTTCATTATTCTTCTGTTATTTTCAAAAGGGAAAAAACAAAATAAAGGTTTCTTATTTCGATTTTTCTAATGTGTGCCCCCTCAGGTAACATTAAGCTTGAACAGTATAAATCGAGATACGAACATGGGCTTGCCCGAGTTGGGTCCAAATGGATTGGGCTATAAACATAATCCATATACAAGTTATGGAAAGCAATCAGGGATTCCTCGTTCTTCGTATCTCGTCATCAACGAAGCCGGTCAAGACCCAATATACAAGTATAAATGCCCCTAATTACAAGTGCCGAGGTACCCTCCTCGTATGCCGAGAGGTATCTCCTCGACCTTAACATTATCAACGGGCTCTACATATCTCTATTTCCTTGGCTCATCATGATTCGTGAAGTCATGAATGACGAGGAGAGAAAAGTTCTTACCTCGACATATCTTCATATGACGAGGAGACAAAATTGTGCATCTCGGCATATTCACATGTCGGCAGATCATCAAATAACGAGGAAGCATAATCACACATCTCGGCTTACATGCCAATGCCGAGATAAAGAATTCGTGCTCCTCGGCTATTCGGCAAGCATATTACACAGTCCTGCTCAAACAAGGATTTAACAGTTATTATCTCATCAGGATTGTAACCAACTACATCAATTCAAGTCAAACAATGACTCCTTAACAGATATAATTCTCTTAGGATTATATCTTATCTCTTTACAAGTTCAATTCAATATGGATTCTATCAATCCATCCCTAAATACAAGTCACATAGCACAATATTGGGTACGTTACTTTTTACATACAGAAACTCTGTCAATTTAGTTTCTCATCACAAAATCGTGACTTATTCTCACGTCGGAGGGCCTTCGCCGGTCAAACCCCGGCTTAGTTTACGTGTTTTGTCTTATTTTCAGGCCTAGCAATCTCCGGAGCAGACGATCGCTTGGATTTGGGCTGATTTGACGATTTTGGCATCATCAATTGGTTTCATTGCCGGGAACATCTATTCAAACACCCTTTGTTTGGCCTGGAAAAAGTTCGCCTGAAGTCATATTCTTGCCGGAATTGTTCGTTGATTTAACGGAAAAATCTGTTCCGCTTTGCTCTGTTTCAATTTTGGCCGGTTTCTGCAGTTTAGCCGGAATTCGCCCAGATTTTGCTTGAAGCAAGCGTTTTGACCGGAAAGTTTGGCGTTGTCAAATTGCGATCTGCAATTTCGTTTTGGCGTTGAATTTTGCCCCAAAGTTTGGCTGGAAATCTTTATTATTGTGAAATTCGCCCAATTGGTAATTCGTTTATTACAATTACTGATTTGCAATGGAAGACGGAAGATTCACAAGTGTAACTGCTGAGGAACAAACCCAAGTGAATGGGGTTAACCCAGATGCCGAGGTGCTTCCTCCTCCCCCACCTCAGCCTGAAGGACCACCTCCCCTCGCCATGACTCTTCATTTCATGGGGTAACCAAATACCGAGGGAGCAGGTGCTAACCTCCCTCGTCCTACTCGTCCTCGAGGGAAGAGAATTGGGAGGAAGATGACGAAGAATGCCGACGTCGGTCAAGCGGAAGGCACTCAGCCCGTTGACCGACGTACTTTTCTACATAGGCAGATGGAGACGTAGCAAAGAATGTATGAGACACAAGTTGCCCTATTGCAATTGGATCCTGACAATTCCATGGCTAAATTCATGCTGTCGTCTATGGGCAACTCTCGTGGAAGGGAGCAAGGTGAGCGACGAGGTCCCCCCCTCGAACCCGCTGTACCACCTAAGCAGGCCCTCCGAGATCCTCCCCGTCCTCGGCATACCAACCAGAAGAAAGACCAGGTAGTTGACCTGAGAAGCCAGTTAAGTTCCAAGGAACAAGAAGTGAACTCACGGGACCTAAGGACGAGGCTCAGTTTGACCAAGCGTTTATCTCCTCCTCGTCTCGTCATGGCACCTCGTCGTCCCAGGTCTCCTCGACCCTATTGACCTCTCCATGACTCTCCCCGTCCTCGTCCTCGTGAATTTGTACGACCGAGAACACCTGAACCATACAGAATGTTACTTGATGGTCACGAGCTGGAGCAAAGGCAAAATAAGGCACCATCTAAACGTGACAGCCACCGAAATGACGTGGAACATAGTAGGGTGAATGGTCACCCCAAGGATAAATCGACCCGTAGCTCCCAACGCAGCACCCACTCTAGCAACGATAAGGGAGTGGAAACCAGACAATGGAAACTCTTGAAACAGAGACTTGATGACATGGAGATGGGAAAGAAGGTTGATGACGATGACTTCGACTGGTCAACTCGTCCGTTCTCCCAGAGGATAACTGCTGCACCACCAAATCCTCACTTTAAAGTCCCAAACTTTGAAAAGTACAACGGAACCACTGACGCGAAGGACCATGTGCAAAGTTTCGAACAAACCATGAACCTCCTAACTATAGCTGATGACATGCTCTGTAAAGCTTTCGCGAGCACCTTCTCCGGAACAGCCCTGACCTGGTTCCGTGAGCTGAAAAAAGGTTGCATTGATAGCTGGAGAGGCATGAGGAGAATGTTTTTGAACCACTTTGCCACGGCTGGAAGGAGAAAGATGAGATTGATCGACCTTGCTAATATCGAGCAAGGAAAGGGGGAAACCACCCTCAGTTATTACAACCGATTTCGCAAAATGGCGGACCAGGTGGAAGAAAGCCTCACTGACAAGGAGGTTATTGTTTGTTTTAACTCCAGATTGAAATCTGGTCCCCTCATCTATGAACTCTCCGCCCGAGAACCTAAGTCCAAGTCTGAATTGTACCAAGTGGCTTACGCCATTGCCATGGCTGAGGATAAAAGCAAGAAAAGGGGATCTGACAAGGCGGAACCAGAGGCGGCTGGCACTCGCCGAAATGACAATGGGAATGGGAAAGGATCCAAGGGGAAGAACAGAACAAGAAGCACCGAGAAGCCTGAAGTGTTTACTCCTCTTACCAAACCCATCTCGGAGATCATGCAGCTTGTAAATCTTCCACCTCCTCGTCCGCTGAGCGATAAACCAAAGTTTCCTCGTGACACTTCCAAATACTGTGATTTCCACAAGGACAATGGCCACACCACTGACAATTGTTGGGCTCTCAAGAAAATGATCCAACGGTGGGTTGACGAAGGAAAACTAGACCGCTATGTCATGAAGAAGGATGGCAAGCGGAAGCGAAAAGAAGAAGAAAGTGAAGATGACGATAAAAGTGAGGACGGAGAACGTAGGCCCCCTAGGGCCAAATTACATGTGATCCGTGAAGTGGTGACTTCCACCAGAAAGCTAAGGGACCAGATCCATGAACTAAGCAAAGTATACCACGTGCCTGCTTGGATTCATAAGGCGGAAGAGGTCATTAGTTTTTCTCCCAACGAATTGGCGGGAAGCCGTGCTGCCCGTGAACAACCCTTGGTTGTAAAGGGTAGAATTGACAATGTTGAATCTTAGAGACTTCTTGTGGACACGGGGGCCTCCCGTGACATTCTGTACTATTCTGCTTTCCAACAGATGGGCTTGAAAGACACCATGTTGGAACCTTATCATGGAAGGCTGGAAGGTTTCACCAACCATAAAGTTTGTGCAAAGGGAACTGTGGAACTGGAGCTCGAAATTGGCGAACATCCCTTCCGATCCAAGGCTACCGTCACTTTCGTAGTCATGGATCTAACAAGTGATTATCATGCTATCATAGGTATTCCAAGTCAAGCTAAGCTTGGGTTGGTCGCCTCCCTTCCTCACCAACGAGCTAAATTTCCTACCCGTGCTGGAATTGGATGTGTGAGGGCGACCCCCAAAGACTTCTTGGAGCATGTCGTCAAGAGCCGGAAGAAATCTAAGAGCGTGGAGATAGATACCCCCGAAGAAAACATCAAGGTCTCTAAATCTCAAAAAACCACCGAAACTAGCTCTAGGATGAGCTACATCCGTGAGGTCCTGGAAGAAGAGCCTATGGTCCTAGAAACTGCAGCTGACCAAGGCATAGTTCCATCCGTTTCTGAGGAAGATCCCATTCTCGTCAATGGCCAGAACTCGGGGGCCAACCATGACTTGAGGATGGTCTATCTGCTCGAAGTTGATGAACTAATGGAAGAAGAGGGCCTTAACGTGAATAACAATGAAGGTAGGAGAATTAGAGAAATCATTATCGAATCTCTGGAATTTCGAGACGGTCCTGAAATGGAGCCTGTGGACGAACTGGAAGAGGTAGTCATCAACCCTAACTATCCGGAACAAAAAATCAAACTCAGGGGCCAACTATCTCCAGAAGAGAAGGAAAAAATCATCTCCCTCTTAAAAAACAGTCTCGACGTCTTTGCTTGGAGAGTCGAAGACATGAGAGGGATCAATGAGGAAGTAGCACTCCACCGTTTAGAAGTTGATCCATTGGCGAAAACTATCTCGCAGACAAGGAGAAATTTTTCAAGAGACAAGGAGGAGGCTATCAAAGAAGAGGTGCAAAAGTTATTAAGCGCCGGTATCATTCGAGAAGTAAAATACCCCGTTTGGTTAGCCAATGTAGTTATGGTGAAAAAGCAAAATGGGAAGTGGCAAATGTGTATAGACTTCACTGATCTTAACAAGGCCTGCCCCAAAGACAGCTATCCTCTTCCCAGAATCGACAAATTGGTTGACTCCATTGCTGGACACCAAACACTCAGCTTCCTAGATGCCTATTCAGGCTATCATCAAATAAAAATGGCGGAAGAGGACATCGAAAAGACGGCCTTCCAAACACCTGGGGGAAATTATTGTTATGTTATGATGCCTTTTGGGCTCAAGAATGCGGGTGCCACGTACCAACGGATGGTGAATCAAGTATTTGGCGCACAAATAGGCCGGAACATGGAGGCTTACATCGATGACATGGTCATTAAGACCAAGGAAGGTAGTCACGCCCCTGACCTGGAATAGACGATAAACAACCTCCGAGCTAATAACATGAAGCTAAACCCAAGTAAGTGCGTATTTGGGGTGACAACTGGAAAGTTCTTGGGCTTCATGGTATCGCAAAGGGGAATTGAGGCGAACTCCAAGAAAATCAAGGCACTAATTGACATGAAGGAACCTACCACCATCAAGGAGGTTCAAAGATTAAATGGAAGAATAGCGGCGCTAGGAAGATTCATTGCCAAATCCGCCGAGAAATCATTACCATTCTTCAAGGTACTGAAGGGTACCAAGAGCTTCTCCTGGACTCCCGAATGCTCTGAAGCATTCCTCCGGTTGAAGGAGTACTTGGGTTCCCCTCCCTTGCTTAGCATTCCGATTATCGGTGAGATGTTGTATGTATTCCTAGTCGCCACCGATCACGCAGTCGCAGCCGTTCTAGTTCGGAATGAAGAAGGAACACAGAAGCCCGTCTACTATGTCTCTAAGGCATTGTCTGACGTAGAGAGCAGATATTTCAACGTGGAGAAGATAGCATATGCACTAGTTATTGCCTCAAGAAAACTGCGTGCTTACTTCTCTGCGCATCCTATCACGGTTTATACCAATGAACCATTGAAGAAGATCCTGCATAAGTTGGACGGCTCCGGACGTCTCCTAAATTGGTCAATAGCTCTTACTGAGTTCGATATCACTTACCAACCAAGGAAGACCCTCCTGGCACAGCCCTTGGTTGACTTCATGGTTGAGACTGCCTTCATGGGTGAGCACCTCCCCACTTCCCGCAAGCAAAACGCTACGGAAGGAGAAGAAGAGTCTCCCATCGAACTCCCATCTAACTGTTGGATCCTGTACACTGACGGATCGGCTACCAAGGAAAGAAGCGGAGCTGGAGTTGTACTAGCAAGCCCGGAAGGAGAGTACACTATGCAAGATATCATTTGATTCAAGTTCCCTGCCTCTAACAATCAAGCCGAATACGAAGCTCTAATATTTGGTATTGAGTTGGCCTCCTTCTACGGAGCAACTAAGGTGGCGGCTTTCTGTGACTCCCAACTCGTTGTCAAACAAGTAAAGGGAGAGTATAACACCCAAGACCCCACCCTTGCCAAATATAGAGACCTTGTCCTGGACATGACGAAGAAGATGGAATTTTTTGAACTCAAGCAAATAGGCAGGGAAGACAACCAAATCGCAGACGTTCTATCTAAACTAGCGACCATGGATGTGTCTAAGTCTAAGACCAATCCATACGTAGTTTATGCGGAGGAACCTGCGTATGAAAGATTACAAGTCATGCTCCTAGATGGAGAGGAGAGATGTTGGATCGATGTCTACATTGACTACATCGAGAAGAGCCAACTCCCGAAAGAGAGGCGCAAGCTAAACTTATCAAGAAGAGGTCCCCAAGGTTCGTTGTGATGAGTGGAGTCCTCTACCGAAGATCTTTCACTAAGCCCCTGCTATGGCGTGTCTATCCCAAGGAAACTGAGAACCTCTTGGCTTGGCTGAAGTACACGAAGGTGTTTGCGGCGGACACCCGGGGGCCAGAACCTTAGCCGATAAGATCATCTCGCTAGGTTACTATTGGCCAAACCTGAGGGAGGACGCGCACGCCTATGTTAGAAAATGTGACAAGTGCCAAAGATTCTCCGACATTCCTAGACTACCGACAGTTGAGCAGACACTTGTGATACCTACGTGGCCATTTGATATGTGGGGGATCGACATCATCGGCCCCTTCCCTCCCGCCTGTGGTAATTGCAAGTACGTGATAGTAGCTGTTGATTACTTCTCCAAGTGGATAGAAGCGAAGGCACTAGCCAAGATAACAGAAGAGAACGCAATCAACTTTGTCCATGATTACATCTGGTGTCGATTTGGCCTTCCCCATACAATTGTTTCCGATCATGGCATCCAATTCTCTACGGCATTCACAATAGAATTGGGAAGAGTCAAAGTCCGCCGCGCAAAGTCATCAGTTAGCAGGCCCCAAGGCAACGGTCAAGCAGAAGCTGCCAATAAACTGGTCCTAACAGCCCTTACCAAGAATCTTGAAGGACGCGAGGGTAGATGGTTGGACGAACTCCCCCTAGCCCTATGGGCCGTTTGCACAACCACCCGGGGGCCAACCGGGGAAACCCCATTCGCATTAACCTTCAGTTTTGAGGCTATGGCATCAGCAGAAATGGCCATCCCCACTGTAAGAAACTCCCACTACGATGAGCAAGTCAACAAGGTTAATAGGCTCCTAGACCTAGACCTGGTAGATGAAAAACGACTAATTGCACAGATGAGGATGGTAAACTACAAACAAAGAACCAAGGCATATCATGACAAGAAAGTCATCCGAAGAGTATTCCAAGTAGGTGATTGGGTACTTAGAAAAATTGAGGCAACTGGTCGGAAGCAGAACAAAACAAGCTCTCCCTAAATTGGGAAGGTCCCTATATCATCACTCAAGTCGTTCGAGAAGGGACTTACAGATTGAAGACTAAGGAGGGGAAGGACCTTAAGCATCCATGGCACTCCGACAATCTTCGAAAATACTATCATTAGTCTAGTTCATTTTTGTAATTGATTAGTTTCCCATTTTCAGTCTTTTACTTTTCAGTTTGATAGGATTGCAGTTTGATGTAATCGCATTCTAGTTTATGAAAGCAACTTCTTCCAACATGCAAGGCAACTATCAACTCCTGACACAAACACCGGAAGACGAGGATCTTATCCCCGACTCTTCGAAATGCATGACTTACGTCTTGACAAGGGTCCGCCTTGACTCAAGGACTAAGTTCCTAACAGCCAACACGAGGATCTTCCCTCAACTTACTGGCTTACCTTACATCCTGACGAGGGTCCGCCTCGATTCAAGGATCACAAGGTTCAAACAGTCAAAGACCGAGGCCCTCTCCTCGACCTATTGACTTGCCTCACGTCAAGACAAGGAAATACCTCGTCACTATGACTAAAAGGCATCACGTCTGAAACCTGTGCACGAGTCATCTTCCTCGGCATAAGGAGACGAAAAAGAAGAAATCACTTAACAGTCAAAGCCGAGGAGCCCCTCCTCGGCCAATACGACTTAAAGTACAGTCAAAGCCGAAGCCTCACCTCGGCCTAGCAACTTGCTTTATAACCGGAGATGAGGGACCCTCCTCGACTTCCTCCTTACAAGTCTTGTGCCTATGCATAGCATATAAACAAGCATTCAAACAATTCATTGAAACAACATGAATTAAAGCAAAAGGGTTTGTTCATTAATATTTCAAGAGAAAATACAAAGCCCTATTAGCTATTACAACAAAATAAAAAAGGAAAAAATCCTAAGCCTGAGTGTCCTCAAAGGGCTTATCTAACCAATCCTCCATGGAGGCACCAGGGGGAGGAGGGATAGTCTCTTCAGTTCCATCATCAGTCTTCTCGGCCTCTCCTCCCTCAACATCGGCTTTCAGGTCCTCGGCTCCCATCCCCTCGTCTTCAATGGCCTCAACCAGAGCTTTAAGGTTGCCAGGATCCACAGACGGGGGCACCCACGCTTCACGGCCTGCCTGGGCATCTTCCCCGGCCATGATCTCCAAGTTGTATTGAGAAAATGGAACCAGGGGGTGAAGAGCCCTAGCTTCTTGGTCATACTGATCCTGGCTGATCAGCAGAGCAATTTTATTTATGTCCAAGCCGGTGGTGGGATCAGCCAACAGACGACGGGCCAGGTGAAGGTAGCCGTCCTCGAACATGGTCGCCGTCTTGGCATCCACGGCATCTTCGAAGGCCGAGCTGGTCATCATGGCATCCTGGAAGGCCTGGCTGGCCTTTAAATGAGTCACGGCTTCCTCTTACCTGGAAGGAAGAGTAGTTACGAACCCTCGGCACTTAGCCTCAGCTTCCTCGGCCCTCACTTGGACCTCGTCCTTGAGCCTCCGCTCCTCGGCCAGCTCAGCATCTTTTAGCCGGAGTTGTTCCTCGGCATTATCATGGGCGTTTGTTAGGTCGAAACCTAACAGTTTATTTATATCCGCAAGCGCACGGGCTATTGTAATATAGCGGGTGCAAGTACGGGTCGATCCCACAGAGACAGGATTTACCTTGGGATGATATTTGTCTTTAGAAATTATAGAAAAGATTGGGGGGAGATAGGAATTTGTAAGATAAAATACTAGGAAGATATATAAACTATTCTAACATATAATGATAGTATTCTCGGGATTGAAAACAAATAAATATGCTTTAGATAAAGGCTTTTATCAAAATAACAAGGATGGTACGTTAGGCTTACACTACTTCTCACGGTCAAGCAAGTAGCGTTGTAATCTTCACTAATTGTGTTCTAACTGTTTGAGATTTCCGTTTATGGTGTTCCCGCCCTGTCACAAACGGGCATTCCGGCTTAACTCTAGCTGACCACAATTAGTAAGAATCCATTAAGATCGAAAGTCAACGTTTTTCCATTCAAAGAACATCCCTAGGCCGTTGTACGACTTCTCGTGACCAATGGACAAGTTTCTTTATAAAGAAATTGTTTTAAGATAAAAGTGCCAAGTTCAAGGATGATACGCTAAGTTGTGCTAACTACTCATGGGTCAAGGCCTAGCACATGTATTTTAAGACCAACACGGCCTATCTCTTGAGGGTCCGTTATTAGGTATTCTCGTCTGTCACACGAGTAACCCGGATTCACCTCTCTAGGGTACCGTATAAATCAAAATCCGTTAAGTCTATTAATCTCACGTATTTTCCACTAAAGGATCATCCCTAGGTCTTTAAATCACTTTGTGTAATTTATTGACCTAGTTCAGTTCTTAGAGTTCCGCTAATCAATGTTTTCCATTTGATCAACTGAGGCTATACAATTAAGAACGTCTCCCTAATTGCAAGTATTTTAAGATTAAAAAGAATAGAATTGAAATGACATGTAGGAGAAGCATGAATATAATTAGATGAGTTTCCAACTCCGAGAAATGGAGGATTACTCAAACCATTGAAATAATAAGAGGAAGTAAGTAAAGGAATAAAGATAAGGAAAGAAAAACTTATTCATAATAAGAGAGACAATGGCTGGAAATAATCTTCATTCACAATCTTCAAGAGTACACAAGACTTGTCACGAATCATTGATACACCTTGAACATCGTGTATAAATTGCTAGAGTAATTTTGCTATACATTCTAAGTATAATATGATCCTTTCCGGATGTATTTATCACTATTTTCGGATTTTCTGGATATCTAAAACTGAGTACAAATAGCCTTTATATAGGCATTCTATGCTAGGGACACATCTCTTGCGAAAAGGCACCTTTTGGCTGATATGGGAGGTGCTCGGCCGAGTCAAGGAGGTTGCACGGCCGAGCAGAGCTTTTCTGACAGTCACAACTGTTGTAAAAGGCACCTTTTGGTTTGAACAGGGGGTGCTCGGCCGAGTCAAGGGGTCTGCTCGGCCGAGCAGCAGGTTTCCAGAAGCTTTGATTTCATTTCTTCTTATGCTCGGCCGAGTCAAGGGCTTTGCTCGGCCGAGCAGTTGCTGCTTTGGCTGAGCTTATGCTTTTGACCCTTCTATTTTCACAGCCTTGCTTTTAAGTCCCTTAATCTTCCATAAAATGTACCTAAAACCTGTAAAACACATGAACATACCCAACAAGCATAAAATCTAGAATATAACATAAAAAGAGGCTAATTTATACTCAATTGACACTAATTTCAAGGTAAATAACATCATTATTATACCATAAAAGTCTATATAAAAACCACTTATCAAAATCCCCCACACTTAAATTCTTGCTTGTCCCCAAGCAAGCTTTAGTATAAAAAAGGTAGAGACGGAGCAGTAGGTAAAAATGGCAAAGAAAAGAATTATAGATGATCCCTCAGAAAAATAAAATTTTACTAGACTAACTGCTTCGGAAGATTTTCCTTTTATCATCTATTCATATTCTTCATAATATTAAAAGAGTACTTAGAAAGAGAATAAGAAGACATTTTAGGGAGTAAATATAGAGCAATAAATTGATATATCATGAATAAAAACTTGACTAAGTAGAAGGCAGATTTGCAGTGAAAAATTGAATCTTTGATCAAAAACTTGGCATGGGATAAATTTCACTCTTCGAGTGCTTTGTGAAGTAAGAAAAATGATTGCTTTATTCACGATTTAAAAGTATTCAAAGGATTCGATATGCATTTTGAATCACAAAGATGGAAATGGAGGATGATAGTGGAAATTTTATCAAGACTTAACAAATTTATCTTTATTTTATACGTGTTAAAGTTGTAAGAGACTTAAGTGAGTTTGAACCTTTCAAGTAGGATACATTGTGGCCGCGAACCCCATGTTCCTAATACTTAGTTCAAACACACTTGCATACTATTTCCCTTTGGCAAGAGTGCATCGTCGCCGCGAACGCCGTGCCCCGAGTTACTAAGGAAATAATAGCTTGCTCTTCAAAATTTTAGTGACAATGTCACTTTTGAGATAAAAGATAAAAATTTGTTTAGCCTTGATTTTAGTGGAAATGGAAAGATGGAAAAGTGAAGGTTGTGATTCAAAGGGATGCATATCAAAAGATGAATATCTATTAAAAAGAAAATAGAAGTCATTGATTTTGAAATATATATTAGAAAATTTTTCTAAACTTCACAGGTTAATATAGCCAAGTGCTTAATGATTCAAAAGCTCAATTAATCAAAACAAATGCTTTTCTTTAGAGAAATTTTATTAATGATATATTAATTCATGATTTCTATTTACTTTCTAAAACATTGCTATATCATTTCCTAATAAACTTTTAAGGCACAGAAAAATATGAATAAAATGATAAACAGATAGAATTCCAAGGCAATTTAGCAAGTATAGGGATTAAAACTATATCATCATAGGGATTTTTTTTTATTTTTTTTTAATAGTACTAATGCATAAACATAAAAAGAAAAGAAATGCAACTAAGTTGAAACATTAAAGAAAATTAACTAAACTAAAAACGCGAAAACAAACTAATAGTAAAAATGGATAATTACCCCCCCCAAACTTAAAATAAACATTGTCCCCAATATTTTAAAGACAATAAAAACGGGGAGGGGAAAGAAAGAAAACTTACTCAAATGGTGGTGGTGGTGGTGGAAAATTTGGCCAATACTCCGCTCCATAGCTATATATATTTTCAAGTCTCCCTCGGGTTTCCCGCACATCGCTCCTCATTCCTTGGACATCTTCTCTTAAACCTTGAACATCTCCCCTCAAATTATGGACATCACCCCTCAAATTATCAACATTTTCCCTCAACTCATTCACATATCCAAACATTTGATTGTTTTGGGTGAACATTTGTTGGAATTGTTGATAAAATTCGGGTGGCAATTGGTTTGGGATGGGATGGATTGGTTGGTGCTCCTCTTCTTCATTCCCTTCATCTTGCCCCATATTTACATCTTCATTTCCCTCTTCAAAGATACGCGGGAAAAACCAAGTTCCCGGTTGATCAATAGTAATTATGGAGAGATTTGGATTAGGCAAAGTAGCGTAGGGTGTTTTATTTGCCCCACCTCCAACAAACCAAGTGAAACTTTCTTGCCCTCTTTCAGAAATCATATTCATTACCTTCAAAGCCGCAATATCCAACTTTCTTGACCCTTTGATTGGCACCAAAGCTTCGGGACCTTCCTCGGGAATTGGAATGTTCATATAAATTGCAAGGAGGGTTATCATCCCTCCTATATGAATGTCTCCGGGGAAGTTAGGGGATATGTGATCCCAAAGCCGATCAACAAACCACTTTCCAATATTGATCTCCCTATACCCCGTGACAAATGCCCACAATAGAAATAATTCTTGCCTATTGATTGTTCCCTTATCCTCTCTTGCAAAAATTGTGCAAGCATACATTCTATGGATATAACGAAGGACGGGGTGAACAATTAGGGAGGCCTTGGATGATTTGGGAAGGAAAGGTGTATGGCCCGTAATTTGCTCCCAAAAGATATCGGCATTGTAATGAGGGGGAGGTGTATTTAGGGCGAGTTTATTGTTAGGCCACCCGAAAGTACCGTTGATATCCTCGAGGTCAAGGGTATATTGAGTGTTTAGAAGCCTAAAACTTAGGATAACATCCTCATATTCTTCCCCCGTTTCACCGCAAATCATAGTCTTGGATTTTTTTGTCATGGTGCTTAAAAACTCTAGGGTGGGGCTCTCATAAGTTTTACCCTCAATATGTATGAAATCCTGGCAACCTATCCCTTGGTGCAAAGCTCTTAGATTATTCACAAATCCTAGGGTTCTCATAGTATCAAAATCTGGGAATTGAGTGGGTTTTATACTTTTCCCACAAAGCTTAGCATACTTAGAGGTCTCGATTTTGGATTGAAAAGTAATGCCCAAAGGGTCTAGGGTTGGGGCTAAACTAGAACTAGAGGTAGTATCCTTGCGAGGTCTTTTAGAGGTTGGAGCCTTCCCTTTTGCTTTTCTATCCATTTTAAAATTCTAAGAGTAAAATAGAGCAAAACCCAACAAAACTTTGAAGAGATTAGAGAGATATTGTGAGTTTACCCGATGAGAACACTTTGGAAACTTGATTTACTGCCTGATTGCTGTTTGAATGCTCCAAACAAATCGTCCTTCTTCACCAATTTGACCAATTTTGAAAACCTTGAAATTTTTGGGAAAGAACTAGGGTTTTTCGAATTTGGGGGATTTGGGTGAAATTTTTGGGTGATGAAGGTTTGGGTAGTGTTTAGGAGATGGGTTTAGGGTAGAGAATGGTTGTATGGTCGGAATCAATGGAGGATTGGAAGGTTTTTGTAGGTGAATGGGGCGGAGGTAGAGAGAGTTTTAGAGAGAGAGAGGGAGAGTTTAGAAGATGAAGAGTGAGAGTCAAACATAAAAATCATGTTTTGACCAAAAAAATTTCTGCACAGACGCGTTTTGCTCGGCCGAGCATGGGCCTTGACTCGGCCGAGCACTTGGTTCCAGTTTGATGCAGCTTCTGTTCTCCTTTGCTCGGCCGAGTCATATGTGGTGCTCGGCCGAGCAGTTCCTGCTCTGAAATATATATATATATTTTTTGAAACAACGTATCCATTCATGAAGAAATGCTTGCTCGAGTCAACAGAAGTGTGCGGCCGCTCCACTTGGTTGATTCCATTTAGTTCATCCGTTCTTGAATGCACGGCCGCTCCAATATTTGGTGCACGGCCGCTCCAACACTGTTCTTAAATATTTATTATTATTAATTTTTTTTATATTCCTACAAAACAAAGTTAGAAAACAATACAATAATAATATATAAAATATAAACATAAATAAAAATAAAAATAAATGATAAAGACAAATATCAAAAAGTAAACCGTTGTTCCCGGCAACGGCGCCAAAAACTTGTTCGGTCGAAACCTAACGGTTTATTTATATCCGCAAGCGCACGGGCTATTGTAATATAGCGGGTGCAAGTACGGGTCGATCCCACAGAGACAGGGTTTACCTTGGGATGATATTTGTCTTTAGAAATTATAGAAAAGATTGGGGGGAGATAGGAATTTGTAAGATAAAATACTAGGAAGATATATAAACTATTCTAACATATAATGATAGTATTCTCGGGATTGAAAACAAATAAATATGATTTAGATAAAGGCTTTTATCAAAATAACAAGGATGGTACGTTAGGCTTACACTACTTCTCACGGTCAAGCAAGTAGCGTTGTAATCTTCACTAATTGTGTTCTAACTGTTTGAGATTTCCGTTTATGGTGTTCCCGCCCTGTCACAAATGGGCATTCCGGCTTAACTCTAGCTGACCACAATTAGTAAGAATCCATTAAGATTGAAAGTCAACGTTTTTCCATTCAAAGAACATCCCTAGGCCGTTGTATGACTTCTCGTGACCAATGGACAAGTTTCTTTATAAAGAAATTGTTTTAAGATAAAAGTGCCAAGTTCAAGGATGATACGCTAAGTTGTGCTAACTACTCATGGGTCAAGGCCTAGCACATGTATTTTAAGACCAACACGGCCTATCTCTTGAGGGTCCGTTATTAGGTATTCTCGTCTGTCACACGAGTAACCCGGATTCACCTCTCTAGGGTATCGTATAAATCAAAATCCGTTAAGTCTATTAATCTCACGTATTTTCCACTAAAGGATCATCCCTAGGTCTTTAAATCACTTTGTGTAATTTATTGACCTAGTTCAGTTCTTAGAGTTCCGCTAATCAATGTTTTCCATTTGATCAACTGAGGCTATACAATTAAGAACGTCTCCCTAATTGCAAGTATTTTAAGATTAAAAAGAATAGAATTGAAATGACATGTAGGAGAAGCATGAATATAATTAGATGAGTTTCCAACTCCGAGAAATGGATGATTACTCAAACCATTGAAATAATAAGAGGAAGTAAGTAAAGGAATAAAGATAAGGAAAGAAAAACTTATTCATAATAAGAGAGACAATGGCTGGAAATAATCTTCATTCACAATCTTCAAGAGTACACAAGACTTGTCACGAATCATTGATACACCTTGAACATCGTGTATAAATTGCTAGAGTAATTTTGCTATACATTCTAAGTATAATATGATCCTTTCCGGATGTATTTATCACTATTTTTGTATTTTCTGGATATCTAAAACTGAGTACAAATAGCCTTTATATAGGCATTCTATGCTAGGGACACATCGCTTGCTAAAAGGCACCTTTTGGCTGATATGGGAGGTGCTCGGCCGAGTCAAGGAGGTTGCACGGCCGAGCGTAGCTTTTTCGACACAACTGTTGTAAAAGGCACCTTTTGGTTTGAACAGAGGGTGCTCGGCCGAGTCAAGGGGTTCGGCCGGCAGGTTTCCAGAAGCTTTGATTTCATTTCTTCTTATGCTCGGCCGAGTCAAGGGCTTTGCTCGGCCGAGCAGTTGCTGCTTTGGTTGAGCTTCTGCTTTTGACCCTTCTATTTTCACAGCCTTGCTTTTAAGTCCCTTAATCTTCCATAAAATGTACCTAAAACCTGTAAAACACATGAACATACCCAACAAGCATAAAATCTAGAATATAACATAAAAAGAGGCTAATTTATACTCAATTGACACTAATTTCAAGGTAAATAACATCATTATTATACCATAAAAGTCTATATAAAAACCACTTATCAGCGTTCTTGGCCTGCACACGAGCCTCCTCGGCTCTCTTTACCTCGGCCTCTACTTTGGCCTGAGCAGCCTCAAGGTCAGCATCCTTGGCCTTCAGTAGCTCAGCCAGAGCAGCCTTCTCGGTCTCGCCCTTCTCTTGGGCGGCCCTAGCATCGTGCAATAGTTTGGCGTTATTCTTTGCCAAGAAATTCTCATAGGCCGTAACGGAAGCCTACTGCAAGATAAACCAATATCAGGTATCTTATCAAGTATAAGTTACGAAATCAACAACTAAGGATACGAGATAGTTACCTCGGCCATCATAAGTCCTTTACAGCACATCAAGTTCTCTTGGCTCGGCTTCTCGCGGACAAGCGCCTCGTAAGCCTCCTCGTCCAAAGCCCGTTGAACGGGAGCTCGGCCCAATCTCAGCAGAGGACCCTTCCTGTTCTGTAGAGGGATGCCCCTCAAGCGCGGGACATTCGCAGCCATATGCCGAGCCAGCTCATCGACATCGTCATAGGTTTTGACGGTCTGAATGGTGAGGGGAGGAGGAGCTTGAAGATTCGAGGGCTCCACGGCTGCCCTTTTTGTTGCAGGTTCCTCGGCAGAAGCGCTCAGGGGCCTCTTCGAGCTCGAGCGCCGCTGGACGAGATCGGTGTCCTCGGCAGGCAGGATGTCAGTGTCCTCGTTTACGTCAACATGGAGGCTATGCCCCTCGGTTGTTGAAGGAGTATCGCGTTCCTCGGAACCACCTCCTCGACATTGACCTCCTCGTGTAACTTGATGGGGGAGAGGTTGGTCCCCCTTGGTCCCCAGGATGAGGATACGACGGTTAGTCTCCTCCTTTCTCTCGGTCAAGCCCGATTTCTTCGCCTGACGTCTCTTCTGCTTGATCAACTCTTGGGCACTCAGTCGCTTCTTGCTCGGGAGATAAATCTGCAAAGACGAGGAAAATATGGTTATATTACGAGGGTGACTAAAGCAACATGCAAAAAATACAAGTGTAAAGGCAAAGAAGAATCAATTACAGCCTACGACGTCCTTTTCCTTAAGGCACTGATCCTTAGGGTTAAGCTTACAACGAGCACATTCTTCGTGAAATACAAGACCAGGATGGATCCTCCAGTCATTGAATCGTCTCCCCCTCTTAACATCATCGAGGGGAACCACCCCGTCCTTCTGTCCAGGCATCGGGCCCGCTTGGATATAGTAATGATCAGTGGCCTCCAAGTCCGCCCAATCGAGTAGCCCGACCTCTGCAAATTCCTCAAGGCACTTGATCAGGTCATCTGTCCATTCATACCTCTGCACTGGACCCGAGGAGGTTGGCACATCAGTAGGGGATTGGAACTCCCAGCCTTGTCGGCTTTCCACCCTTATCGCATGATTATCCCATCCTCCTACCTTGTTGGACGTAGGGAGGAGTATCTTAGGTTTCTTGGACTCACTCCGTAGAATGAGGAGACGAGTGCCCTTCATATATCCAATGGAGAAGAAATGACGGAAGGCTCCCATGGTAGGCTCGTAACCTAAGCTACGGCAAAGCACTATGAAACTTATAAGGACCCTTGTCCCATTAGCCCCCAACATAACCGGGACAGCCCTCACATCACCAAGGAATTCATTGATGAATGGGTCCAATGGGAGACGAAGTCCCTGCTGAAATTGTTTGAAATAGAAATGGAGGTGGTTGTCGTTGTAGTAGAATCTATACTCCTCGTCATCATATGCAAAGGTGGGCTTGCCAACATAAGTTAGCCTGAACTCAGCCCTATCTACCCCGTACTTGGTATACAATTGCTCTAACATGGGGTCCCCAGCTTTCGGTGGTCTCTCTCGGCCTCGGCTCCCTCCACCTCGGCCGCCGCGTCCTCGTCCTACTCTTCCCTCCACTTGGGCATCTTCAACAAAGGCATCTACAATCTTGGTTGACGAGGAGGTCTCTCCCCCTCTTCCCGTCATATCTGCAAAAAGACGAGGAGTCAAAATTAGTAACCTCGTCCCTGATTGATCTCGAGACGGGGAAGAGGGATATCCCCCCTCGTCATTATAGATAGGCCAAGGAGGGAGCCTTACCACTTAGACGCTCACGAACTATGTGATCTAAGGATGGGTAGAACAAATTGATGTGCTCCACCATCTCGGCCCTATCCTCTAACAAGACGACATTGGGGGACAACGAATCAATCCTATCTATCCTTGTGGTATCTGGGTATTGGATGAACATTCGAGTACGGCCATAATTTCTCAACACTTTTCCTATGTCATCCAAGTTTAGCATCAACCATGGTCCTCTCTCTCTCCGACAAACCCTCAGATTGCCAGTGTGGTACCCATAACGAAATCGAGGAGAATGATCCCAAGAGCGAGCCATTTCTAAGGGGAATCAAAGATCAATGGGGGAGTTTATGCAAAGTTCAAAAGAATTCAAACAAGTACCCAAGAAAATCAAAAGATTTAAAGAAAATCAAGAACTTCAAAAAGCTTCAACATTCAACAATGGTGGATGGGACACCAAAACCCCTTCTAAAAAACCTAGAAATGGCAAAATTATAAGTGAAAAAGCATAAGATGGGAGAAACATATACCTGAATGATGAAAAGTGGTTGGAATCTGGCTCTAAATCAACGTCACCAGAGAACTCAAGCCTCGCCGAAAACTAGAAAATCAAGAAGGTTCGCCGGAGAGGTTTATCGCTTAAACCTTGAAAGTGCTCTCTCAATATCTCAAAGGCTGAAAGGTTGAAATGAATTTGGAGTTTGGGTTTTATACTTGCTAAAACCTGGTTAAACCAGAAAGCAAAATGGGTCACCGGGTATGGCGCCACAAACATTAAATGCCAGCAACAACTTTCGAGGAATGTCAGACCTGGGGGCCCATCACTTATCATCATGGCAATAACCGACGAGTAATGAAACGGCGCACTACGGAAGCGTCCCTGACGCGTGTCAAACCTGTTTGTATTCCATAAGCCGAGAACGAGATGACTTTCTCCTCGTCCTAGGTCGAGCTAGAAAGTCGGGGGCCACTGAATAGTATAAACCGAGATACGAACATGGGCTTGCCCGAGTTGGGCCCAAATGGATTGGGCTATAAACATAATCCATATACAAGTTATGGAAAGCAATCAGGGATTCCTCGTTCTTCGTATCTCGTCATCAACGAAGCCAGTCAAGGCCCAATATACAAGTATAAATGCCCCTAATTACAAGTGCCGAGGTACCCTTCTCGTATGCCGAGGGTATCTCCTCGGCCTTAACATTATCAACGGGCTCTACATATCTCTATTTCCTTGGCTCATCATGATCCGAGAAGTCATGAATGACGAGGAGAGAAAAGTTCTTACCTCGGCATATCTTCATATGACGAGGAGACAAAATCGTGCATCTCGGCATATTCACATGTCGGCAGATCATCAAATAACGAGAAAGCATAATCACACATCTCGGCTTACATGCCAATGCCGAGATAAAGAATTCGTGCTCCTCGGCTATCCGGCAAGCATATTACACAGTCCTGCTCAAACAAGGATTTAACAGTTATTATCTCATCAGGATTGTAACCAACTACATCAATTCAAGTCAAACAATGACTCCTTAACAGATATAATTCTCTTAGAATTATATCTTATCTCTTTACAAGTTCAATTCAACATGGATTCTATCAATCCATCCCTATAAATACAAGTCACATAGCACAATATTGGGTACGTTTCTTTTTACATATAGAAACTCTGTCAATTTAGTTTTTCACCACAAAATCGTGACTTATTCTCACGTCGGAGGGCCTTCGCCGGTCAAGCCCCGGCTTAGTTTACGTGTTTTATCTTATTTTCAGGCCTAGCAATCTCCGAAGCAGACGATCGCTTGAATTTGGGCTGATTTGACGATTTTGACACCATAAAAAAAGCTCCTTAAATAAGACAATTAATATACTTAAGTAGTTTACATATGCTTTCATAAATATATAAATTTACATATATAAAAATATATTTTTACAATTATGAATGTTAAGTAAATTTAATAAATACATTGACTGTCTTAGTTAAGAAGTTTAATTTGAGCCATTAACTTCCTTCAATGAAACAATTTAATTTTACTGTATTATGTGACTGAATTTTCTAACTTTTTTTAATATATGAAATTTTCTTTCATGTATTGCTAATGTGCAAAATGTGAATTCAATTGTTAATGTTGCTCATAAATAAAAAAATAAACAATTTATTGTATGCCGGAGAGAGTATTGGTTCATGAACTTGACTTTTTTTGCGTGATTAAGGAATAAATTAAACTTTTTAATGATGTATATTTATGTATTGTTGCTGAGGATGAAAATATAATTGTTTATTTTTATGAAGTTGTCATTAACTTTTTTTTCGTTCTTAATTCTTCGCGCCGTTTTCTCTCGCAAAGAATATCATCTTGATTTGATGAATAAGTATATGATCTATAGCGAATAGTGAAACCCTAACCCTAATCTGCTCCGATCATGGCGGACTTCAACAATGCCTTCCTCCGCAACAACAACAACAACGACGCCGTTCAAGCTCGCACCAAGCAAGTCAACCGTGCCAATGTCATTCAAATGAAGCTGGTAATCAAATTCCTAACCAATTGTCTATATGTATTTTGCAATTTAATTGTTTTTGCCGATTTCGTTTGTTTGTAGACCTAGGTTGGTTTGATTTTGGTGTAATTTTTTTGAGTCGTGTTAAATAAATATATGCTGTAGTTAAAAATTTATTTATCTGATTAGGAATTTGATTGTTCCGATCGTTGGTTAGTTTAGAAATTTATATTTGGCTGAATTTTATTGTTTGTCGACCTAGGTTGGTATGGTTTTTTAGCATGATTTGTTTGATTCATGTTGAATTTTTGATGTTCTTAAAGATTTTATTTATCTTATAAGGAGTTTGATTTTAGTTATTGTTTGTAAGTTTTTAGAAATTTATGCTCAGGATTTAAGTGGGGAAATATCTACTGTATACTGCAATTTAGGGTTCCACGAAAAATCCAGATTATTACTTTAAGAAAGAACTTTGGATTTTTGTGTTGATTAGAAGTGATATAGTAGGGTTCTCCCAAAACTCCTAGATTCAAATGCCAAAATCAATTTGACCAATTTTTGGAACATGCATTCAAGTATGCTTAGATTGTTTTAGATATAGCTATTACCATTCCAAACTACATTAAGAATACTATGAACTGCAGTTCTTATAGCTTAGTATAAGTAGATAAACCTTTATCTCCATTCAAGAAATATGCTCAAGTTAACTGTGGAAAGCTGGATAGGATTTTTCTGTTTGGAATGAGTGTGATATTTTATTACTGTTTTATATCAGTAAGCATTAGATCTAACTAGTTGGCGTAAAATTCAATGTATTCTTGGTTTAGATTCATCATTCTTTTTCAGAGGTTAATATCAATCAAATCATTGGGTATTTATTTATTCGTTTTTTTTGTTATCACTTTTCTCTAGCTTCTAAGGTACCAAGATTTAGAAGCAAGAAAATTATAATTTCGCTTTATAACTCTTTGTCTGTCTCTCTACCTCTCTTGACATTCATGTTCTTACTACACATACAATTTTTTTGAATGATGTATTTTACTGATTTTCAATATTTATTCGTATGCAGATTGGGCAAAGCCACCCAACTGGTCTAACAAACAACCTTTTAAAACTTTTTGAGCCCCGACCTCCTTTGGAGTACAAGCCGCCTCCAGAGAAGAGGAAGTGCCCACAATATACAGGTTCTTATCATTGGAGTTTGGATGTTGCCACTTATCATTTGGTTTGCTCAATAGCTAATTACTTCTTCCTATTCTTTTCCTTTTGAAAGGTATGGCCCAGTTTGTTAGTAACTTTGCTGAGCAGGGTACTCCTGAATATGCTCCGCCTGTTCAAAAGGGTGAAACTCCGGTAATATTTTGCCTTTGCAGTATCATGGTTCTTTTGGATTTTTTCTATCAAACTTCAGTTGTTTTTGTACAGGGTTATACTCTTGTTTTCGGTGGTTGATCTGCTACCCATGTTTGTTCTTAGAACTGAGTTTCATTGATTCAGTTTGGTGAATTTTGATTCAGTTGACATCTAGAGTAGGGTTTAGATTTCATAATCTTGTGTAAATCTGTGGGAAGTAAAAGTTAGTCTGGCTGATAACATTCTGTTGGTACTGATGTTGACATTTGCATCAGCAACTCCTATATTTTTATCAAAATGTAGGTTTTAGTTTCTATGTTAAGAACTTCAATGACTGTTTGGCATGATAGGTTTTAGTTTCTGTGTATAGCTTTTCCGCAAGAGGCTTTGACCAATAAGCCCTTCAGCCAAATAAAAACAGCCACTAAGGACAGACATTATTTAAACTCGCCAAAAAGTCCCTGAATATTCCATGGACTAGAATGCCCTCACTCACCCTAACACTCACACGCGCACCTCACAGCAGGTAACTAACACGTATAAAATGCAGCAGCCACGTTCTCTCTTTCTCTCATGCTCTCTCTCTCTCTCTCTTACTTACTTACTTTCTTTCTCTCTTTCTTTCTCTTTCTTATTTTTTCTTCAAAATTTTGAAAATAGTATTTCTAAATCTGAAAGTTAAAAAAATAATTTGAAATATTTTCTTTCTCTCTCCTTTTCTCTCTCTCTCTCTTCCTTTTCTTTTTCTCTTAAAATTTTAAAATACAATATCTCAAAATCTAAAAGTCGAAAATATTATCCGAAACCACTGTTTTAATCGCATCGCCAAGACGAATCAAACAAGTTTACTCATCATATATTTCAAATTTTATAAATAAAATAAAATTATTTTTCAACAAATGTGAAATAGATTTCACGGTTGTTCTATAAAAGAATGACATAAAACAGTGAAATCTATCACAAATTTATGCACAATAACTGAGAAAGTGACCTCACAATCATAACTGAGAAATTGACCTCACTGTTGTGCACAAACATTCATGAATAACAAATAAACAACTGTGAAACTGACCTCACAGTTTTAGAAGTGTGAAAAACATTTCACAGTTATTCACATCTCAACCAACAACTGTGAAATAGACCTCACTGTTGTGCACAAACAATCATAATAACTGAGAAATTGACCTCACAATTGTGCACAAACAATCATAATAACTGAGAAATTGACCTCACAGTTGTGCACAAACAATCAACAACTGTGAAACTGACCTCACAGTTTTAGAAGTGTGAAAAACATTTCAAACTTATTCACATCACAACCAACAACTGTGAAATAGACCTCACAGTTGTTCTATGAAAGAATGACATAAAAACAATGAAATTGACCTCACAGTTATGCACAATAACTGAGAAAGTGACCTCACAATCATAACTGAGAAATTGACCTCACAGTTGTGCACAAACAATCATAACTGAGAAATTGACCTCACAGTTGTGCACAAACAATCATGAATAACAGATAAATAACGGGTAAAACACACATACTAAGTAGCAAAAAAAAAATCTATTATCGAGATTCGAGATTCGGGACTAATAAAGTGAGGGAGTATAGTATATTTTCATGTAATGTAACCACAAGACTTTATTGATATGTTTTCTTTTTTACTTTATCCAGGCCTTTGCAGAGGCATCTAGAAAGATTGCCACATGCTGAACAACAATATAAGAGAAACCCAAAGCTCGTATCAATTTTTTTCTGATCATAGGCTGAAATATAAACTGTTATGTCAAGAATACTTCTGACTTGATTTGAATATCAGTGCCATCTTTTGCACCAAAACAGCTCTTATTTGCACGAAAATTGATTCTTTTAGTCTTGGACTTTATTGACGTGCATTGCTGTGACCATCCTCTGCCATTAGTTTGGTTTTGAGCTTTAGAAAAAGGAGTTTGGGCCCTCACCCTGGTTCTTTGTTTGCTTGAGCTCTTCCTTTGTTTTGTGTATTTCTTCCATCTTGGTGTTCAGTTGATGGTATTTTCTTGCTTTAGATGAGTAGCTTTCTCATCTATCTTCAAAACACTCCATTTTTGTCTCAGCTTGCTCTTCTTTGGTATCCTGCATTTAATCGTTCATATAAAAGAACAAACATACATAACCCTCATCCAAGCTGTTGCAGCAAATCTACTGTCCCAAATCCATGTTAATTGGTGTCTATATATGAGTACATTCCTTATGTTATTTAGCATCAAAATTGAAGTTGCAAGCATACAGTTCCACATTCCTCCATAGTCATGGTGGTGTTGAACCATGAATCCTTGGTATCAGGCAACTTAAGGCGCTCAAACTTGAGAAACCCGTCTCCATTTTTGCAATCCAAGGCTACCTTCCTCACACACCCATTCGCCCAATCACTATTATCCCACTGATCCTTGTTTTGGGGAACAAACTTGTTCAGACATCCGCAAATTGGTGCACCGCCACTATTACAGCTACCATAAGCACCACAGTGACTGTAGTAATCACAGTTATCAATCGGTGTAGCCACGTAAATCACCCAGTCGCGTGTTCGATTCACCCATATCAAGCGTTGCACCTGGCCACTCGGGTTTAATGCAATCTGTGATACGATTGAGCTGTTGAGCAGGTTAAAGCTATAGTAAAACTTCCTTCTCATTGAACTCCAGTTCGTACGTATAAATGGTATTATTGACTATATCTGGGATCCCATTAAATCGAAGACCATTCCAAGGCCCTGATCGAGACAGCAAAGTTGAACCATTCTGCAGAGTAATGTGTGGGTATCCAGTAGCAGTGCAATACAAAGAATAACTACCCCGAGCTGGATCATCAGCACTCTTCCATGATGAAATATGTGTTTCTTTACCTGTTACAAAATTCTTTCCCGATTTCATTCCAGGCAAAAGAGTATCAGTCGGATAATCAAAGCCTTGCCACAAGAAGTTCTCTGGATTCTCGTCATTTGCATCTTTAATCACAAGATTTCCAGAATCAAGAAACAAAACCATTTTCCAATCTCCGGAGGCTCTAGTTAACCCAGAAAAACAAAAATCGAAAGAAACTTAGTAAATTTTATCCGGAAAGAGAAAAATTACAATATTCCAAAAATTACAGTATTCCAAATTATCACCAATTCACCAACAAAATTGAAAATCAGTAGCATTTCTATACTCCATCAACCAAACGAGTAAACCAAATAGCTTAACCTTGTTAATATTGTTGTCAATCAAGAGATTAATGACGGTGGAGGGTGAGAGACTGTGGAGAGAAATGGTTCCCCAATTGACGCCTATTCCAGATTCCACCATTGGAGACCAAATAAAAGCTCCGATCAGGGCTACTACTAGGTGAGGGAGAAGAGACCATTTCTTTCTGTCTCCGTCACAATCTGTCGATGCTGTTCACCTCACTGATAATTGCGTCAAGAACAGCAGCCGCCGGAATTGCGATTAGAGATAGAAAGAGCCGCCGGAATTGCGATTAGAGAGATGCGATTAGAGTGAGAAAGAGTACGTGCAGGGGTAGTTTGGCCATTTAAATTGTTATAAAGTGGGTTAGGGACTCTACGGTCGTTTTGATTTAAACTTTAGGATCCTAAGGTAGAATTTAAAATGTATTGTTTTTATTGATAAATTCCACCCTATCACAAGGTCTTATTGGTAAAAATCCCTTTCCGCAACTACTTTAGCATTTAGATGTGTACTTTAGCAATATGCATGTTGCATAACTATCAATCTTTCATTCGCTGAACTTTCATTCGCTGAACGCTGTCCTCAGGCTGTAAAAGTAAAGTATATATAGGCAATTTTATTGGTCAAATTCATTATTTTTGTTACACTGAATGCATTTGTGGTATCTTAAGTTTCCTATTCCATCACCACAAGATGAAGTGATGTTGTTAAACTGATGCTTAATATGGTTGCCAGATCGATTGAGAGTTAGATTTTTTTCTGGCTTAGGCTTTTCTTATTTTTATTTTAGCTAATTCTGTTTAATGATTGGGTTGGTGTTTGTGCATGATTGACTCTGAGGACTTATTTAAAGGAGAAACCAAAAAATGTTCACCTGATTTTTTTACTGAATCAGACCGAAAGGAGGGCTAGAATTCACCAGTTGCGTCTAGAAGAGGGCGTAATGTAGGCTGCTGAGGAACTTGAGAAATGTAAGAACCCCCTTCCCAGCGCTGACCCACCCAACTCTTCTGAATATTTGAATTTAATCGATGGCTGATTCATAGGTGTGATTTTATCTGCTTTATTCTCTTTCCTGCAGATGATGCAAATAATGACCCCAGTATTTCTGGAGATCCATACAAGACATTGTTCGTGGCTAGGCTTGTGAGTAATCTTACCCTACTGTTTAACAATTTTAAGTTGCTATTTTGGCTGATGCTTGAGTTAAACTCGTTAAGAAGTTGCATGTAACCATACGGGGTTAACTGACCCCTTTGGTGTTCAGATAACAACGATTTAGCTCTTTTCAGTTCTGAAACAATGACTTTTTTTTTATATTCTATGTTCCTATTAAACTTGTTAGCTCTGTCAATTTTAACTCCCTTTGTTGTAGTTAAATCTTGCACTATATTATTATCTTGACCTCCTTTGAAGCCAAATTCAAATGCTGCTTACCATAATAATTCTTAACCCCTTTTCAGTGAAATTTTGGTTGATTTAACTGACTTTTTTTTTTTTGTTTTTGCAGAACTATGAGACAACTGAGAGCAGAATCAAAAGGGAGTTTGAGGCTTATGGGCCGATCAAGCGGGTAGGTATTATTGAGCATCCCAGGAATGGGGCTTAAGGTTATTACCTTTTGGTTCGGTAAGAGGTATACTTATGTGATACAGCAAGCCCTTCAAAAAAAAAAAAATGAAATGGAGAATTGCTTCTAGTGCATCTTTTGATGAAGAAGCAAGAATCATGCTTTCTGTTTTTACAAGGATTTTTTTTAAACTCATGCTGAAATTTCACTCTTTGGAAAATTTACTTATCACCATACTTTATAACTACTTATCATGGGAAAATAGTTTTCTTAAAAATTTAGTTTCTTCGTTAACATTGTAAGTCCACCTTTGTCTACGTGGATTTGAACTGAAGTTTACTAATCACCACACTTTATTAACTACTTATCATGGGAAAATAGTTTTCTTAAAAATTAGTTTCTTCGTTAACCTTGTAAGTCCACCTCTGTCTACGTGGATTTGAACTGTTGACGAGAAAATTATACCAAAAATAATGAAGTTTGTAGCTGTTTATGTCACTGTTGTTTTTGAATTACCTAACCAGACCTATAATAAGTGCAGTACCTTCGGTGCCTTGCAACTTTTTTTTGAAAATCTCTGATTTGGGCAATTGAATTCTAATAATCCATCAAACTTGTAAATGCACTTAAATGGTTAGCACAACTGGTGATTCTAGTGCATTTATACTTGAAAACTTAAGTATATTTGACGATGACGAGTACTTGCTTCATCTGGAAAGTACGTGTTGAAGGTCCAAACATGTTCCCTCTCATTGTCTATCTGTACTATTAGAGTATCAACTTGTTCCCTCTCATTGGCATCCCTTCTGTTACCAATGGGATTTAGATCTTTGGGATCTGGAGCATTGTACTAGTTTCTAGCCACTTCCTGGTAAGGTTCACTATATAAGCATCATCTCAGGTAAGGAAGCAAAGGTTTAGAGTATGTTTTTTGGTTCCTTGGTTGTGCCCTTTAGAACCAATCCAAATCCAAATGCGTTCCTCATCTTTTGTTGGCAAAGTTGAACATTATGAGTTGAGCAGATCATTGATGTGCTGTCCTTTTGGCCATTATTTTCAAGCAATAAATGGAGGCTGACATCCTTTTCCTGCATTGGGTAAAATATCTCGGGAGTACTAGCACTCTTTCCCTCCTCTTCGACGTTTTAGTATTTTCATTTCTTGCTACTAAAAATTTCGCTTTTGCATCTAAAGGCAATCAAAAACGTTTTCGGCAGTTCAGAAGATCCCTGGTATTGATTTATATTATTTACAGCAGTTCTATTAAATTAAAATAGTCCCTGGTAAGGGGAGGTTAGTGTGTTCGGGAATTGGTAAAATGGCCCCAGTTTCTCTGCAAGTCTAGCAATGGCGGTGATGATGCATCTCACTTGGGAGCATGACTTAAAGGTGAGGACGGCTATTGAGGCATATTGCCAGTCTGCCGTGCATTAGGATTTTACTTTCTGACCCTGAGTGACATTGCACTTAGGAAATTAAGAAGGCATGTGTAAAATACTGTCAATGCAAAGTTGATATATCCATAATATATGGCTTATTTGTCTAATATTTGAGTTTCAGGTTCGCTTGGTTGCTGACAAAGAGACGAGCAAACCAAGAGGCTACGCTTTCATAGAGTACATGCATACGAGTGATATGAAAGGTTTGTTGTGAATTCTTGCTTATGTTTGCTTAGTCATGTTCATTCTCATATCAGATGTTTACTTGCTGTCAGGGGAGGACCCACAACAATGCAATGGGGTGCAAGTGCCCCCACATACTCTCCCCATTTTCTCGAAAATGCATATATGTATATATATAGTCAACTTTTAATTATATATTTACACATAGGGCACTTTAGAATCAAGTAGCTTGCCTAGTTCAGTGGGTATATGCAAGGTTTTAACTTTGTGGCTTGGGTTTGAGTCCCCATTGTTGACATTAATTTTTTTGTAGTGTAATATGTGCACCTACTTTGAATAACTCCTGGGCGTGCCACTGCTTGCTGTGCAGCTGCATATAAACAAGCTGATGGGAGGAAGCTTGATAATAAGAGGGTGCTCGTGGATGTTGAGCGTGGTAGATCTGTTTCCAATTGGCGACCTCGCAGACTTGGAACAACCAGGGTTGGAGGTGAAGAAGTTAATAAGAGGTACTCTGGGAGGTAAGTGGACTCATTGTGATATTGGCACACACTTCTATTCATGGAGCAACTTAATGCAAAAGTCAATATATCTATAAGATCATACATTCTTTTTGCTCCCCCCCCCCTTTCATACATGTTTATATGACCTCTGGCGATATAGCCTTTATAGTTTATAATTTGAGTAGGCTTTGCCACACTTGACCTTATTTTGCATTTTGTAGCTCTCAATTGTGTTCCTTCGCATAATGACTCTGGTTGACAAAACTAGTAGGCTTACCCCCATCTTAGTGTATGCCAACCACCGTGGGTGATGACAATAATTGTCTGTATGAAGTGTGTTTGTGATAATCTTTTTTCGGTGTCCTCTTTCTGGGCTCTCCTTCTGTTCTTGACTTTGAAATACTTCTCGCCTTCTGTTGATGTTCAGAGAACAGCAGCAGCAATCAGGTGCCCCACCACGATCTGAAGAGCCAAGAGTACGTGAGGATCGGGACAGGTAGTTCTCGCCTTCATAATTTGGTTCCTCAATTCCAATATATTTTATGCATAGCACTTTATTTGTTGCAACTTTTTTAGTGGTTTATTTGTTTGAACTCTGACTAAAAATATGTAGGAAAGACTAATTATCCAAATGAGATTCTAAAACTTGTTATTGATATGCCATTAGAAGTACTACCGGTAACATTTTTTTAGAGTTTCATTTGGATACTTGGTCAGTCTTTCCTAAGTCCTTGGTCAAGGTTCAATCAAATCGACCCTGAAAAAAGTGGGACTATCTCTATGGAATGGAGGGAGTAGATGCTTTGAGCATAGTTAACAAATGTCTTTTATTTTACTGACCCAAGTTATATGCTCAGGTAGTATTTCTTGTTACAGTATCCTTGAGCTGGTCCAGTAGGTTTGCAGTTCTTATCATTGCATCTATGTTAATATTCAACTCCTTTCAAGATTTGCATTTTGATTTACTCTGTTGTTATATCACTTTTCGACCTATGTGTTCCAGGGATAGGGAGAAGTCTCGAGAAAGAGAAAAGGGAAGAGAGAGGGAGAGAGAGAAGTCACATGAACGCTCGCACGACAGACCAAGAGACCGTGACCACAGAGACCGCGACAGGACTAAAGAGAAAGAGAGGGGTCGTGGAGGTCATGATAAAACCCGCGATGGTGATCGGGACCGCAGTCGTGACTACGAGCGAGACCGAGATCGGGGTCGCGATCGTGACCGTGGGGACCGCGAGCGCCATCGTGATAAAGGGAGGGATAGAGATAGGGACTATGAAGTTGGTGATGCTGATGGTGACTACAAACGTGGATCACGCGATTGGGATTATGAAGCTGGTGATGTCGGCGGTGACTACAAACGTGGGTCCCGCGATAGGGATAGGGATCGTGACCGACACAGTGAGAGAGAAAAGAACTATGATCAAGTTGAGGCGTTGGATGATCCTGGATGGTATGAGCAATCCGAAGGTGGTGGGAGTAGACGTGTAGAGGGTGATCATGAACATGGAGGAGATGATTATTATGATGGTCATCAGGGTCGGGCAAAGTATGATGCTATGGATGCTGCCCAGGGAGATGAAGATAGGTATGAACATCCTGAGCGGTATGACCAAACGGATGAGGATAACTGATGCAGTATGATGGGATAAATATGAGTTTTATTTTAATTAATTGTTATTTTATTAGTATTTTCGGAATTAAATGTAGTAGGATGATTATAAGAGGTTTTAGAGTAGATTTAGCATTGATTTAGTAGTTTTAGACTTCTATTAGGTTACCTTATAGGTTAGGCTTTATTTTAGGAGGATATTTCTTGTTTTCTAAGTTTTATGAGTGCTATAAAATAGCCTCAAAGTTGTAATCCGAAAATCAGACTTTGATATTTGATTTTATGAAATATAGTTTTGCTTTGAGCAACTATCATTGAGGATTTAAATCCCGTCTTGAATTCTCAATTCCGTTCAGTCATTCCTCTCATTATCATATAACTTCAGTTCACTCTATCATTTGGTATCAGAGCCATGGTTCGGATGTTCCGGCCTGGGTGGACCGTGTGTGTGCGATTATAGTGGTGGTGGGATTCCCTCTTGTGTGACTTTGCGGATGGTTTCGCTTGTGTGGTCCTTGGTTTGAGGGGAGGATTGTTGGGGTGCAAACCCAATCCACATCGGCAAATTGAACAAAGTATTGTCGGGTTTATAAGAAAGCCTGCGCCCAGCTTCATTAGTATGAGGCCTTTTGGGAAGTTCCCAAGAGCAAATCCGTGCGGGCTGAGCCCAAAGCGGACAATTCGTTTTAGGGTTTTGTGGGGAGTATTTAAACATGTTTAAGACTTTGAATAACTTAGTTTTTGGATTTATGAATTGAATTAAAGGACAAGAACGGCTAGGCCTTCTTTGTTAATGAATCTTGTTGATTTCTTGTTCGGTTCCATCTCATAACCTACGTTCCCTACATCATTTGGTATCGGTTATGCATGGGACGATTTGATGGCCGAACGAGGGCGTGGAGTTCGTGGAGGAAGAGGTGTTCGTGGAAGGGGCCGTGCAGCGGATCCTCCGGCAGACGATCATCACCGCGAGCGCGATATACGCGATATTGAGATCGACGATCGAGAAGACGAGGTTCGGGTACTTCCAACTCCAAGTTCGGAATCGCGAAATCGTGGGGGACACCGCGATTATGGGTTCGATTCGGAAGACTCTTCCGAGGGTACGGAGTATCACGGGGAGTCAATCCCTTTGCCGAGGAAATCGTGGACGGCGGAATGGGTATGAGGAAGACGCTTTGAAGGATATCGGTGTCAAGATCGAAATTCCGAATTCGAAGGTAAGACTCGTCTGACGAGTTCATTGATTGGTTAAATACTGTTGAACGTATTTTGACTTAAAACATATGCATGATGCTACTAAGGTTAAAGTAGTAGCAATCAAATTGAAGAAACATGCTTCGATTTGGTGGGAACATGTTAAGAAACAAAGGGTTAGGGAGGGTAAATCCAAGGTTCAATCTTGGGATAAGATGAAGAAATTGCTTAGGCATAAGTTTCTTCCGGGAACACATGAAGATTCGTTTCTTGCTTATCATAATGAGGCAAGGGGATATATACGTCGAAGAATTTATTCGTGAGTTGTGACCGTTTGTGGATGAAGTGTGATGTTGCGAAGAAGACGAACAAACGGTAGCCCGTTTTCTTGGGGGATTGCGTGCGATATTTGAGATGTGGTCCACTGCGGCAATATTGGACTTATGATGATGTTTGTAGGCTTGCTTTGAAGGTTGAAAAGCAATTACGGCGAAAGAAGAGTGTGAATGGTTAGCGGCAACACAAGAATTTTCGGGTAGTCATAAGTAGTGGAACTCCTAGCAAGGTTGAGGAGTTGCTCTTACAGTTCCATAACACCAGTGGCGAGAAAAATGCAGTGCGGTTCGGGGAAGCTTTAAGGGGTAACAAATCGGCCCGTGCTTGAATGTCATGGCATTGGTCATTTAAGGGCCGAGTGTCCTAGCAGACATGTTGTTGCTCTAATGGAGGATAGTCCACCGATTTATGATGAAGCACCGGGCGATTAGTGGTGAGACCGAAGAAGTGTATGCGAGATCGAGTGTGGCATTGGTGGTTCAACGGGTGTTGAATGTGGAGGAAGTGGAAAGCGAGGATTGGCTTCGTCATAACATTTTTCGGACTAAGTGCGGCTTTGCCTAGTGGGGAAAGTGTGCAACGTGATCATTGATGGTGGTAGTTGTGAAAACATCGTTTCTACGGAGATGGTTGACAAGTTAAGCTTGAAGGACGAGAAGAACACCGCGGCCGTACAAGTTGTCGTGGTTAAGCGAGGAGTTCATTGAAGGTCGGCAAGCGGTGTTTGGTGCAATTTTCAATTAGCGAAACGTTACTCGGATGATGTATGGTGTGATGTAGTGCCAATGGTTGCATGTCATTTCTTTGCAGTGAGTCAGTGGTTGTTTGATGGGAGGGTTCAGCATGATGGCTACAATAACACTTATACCTTTACGAAAGATGGTGTGACGGTTAAATTGTGCCACTACTCACTACCGAAAGAAACATGAGTCGTGGAAGGCTTGTCCCCATTAATCATCGGCTCCTCATTTGGTCTAATGTGGATGACTCTTCGGAGCGGACATAGTAGGTACGGCGGCAAATTGGTGCACGTAAAAAAGAATTGTTTTAGTAGGCCGGAGAATTTCTTTGGGTTCACGTGCGCAAGATGGGATTTACATTGAAGCGTCTTATTTGTATCGACTCGTGGTCGAGTCTTTTCAAGGGGGTGAATGATACGGTTACTGGAAGGATGGGCAAAGGGAGGAACGTGAAGGCTGCTTGAGATTTCTGTCTTGGCGGCTCCAGCGAGGTTGGGCTCCGTGCGGCCGCTCCTTCACCACCCGAGGCGTGCGCCTCGGGAGGGACTTGAGGGCAGGCTACGGATCTCGAGGCGGGCGCCTCAGAAGACCCAGGCGGGCGCCTCAAGGCAATGACGGGAAGCTGAAGTTTTATTGCTGCGTTCATTTAATTTGCTGATGTTTGATTATTTTAATTAGGGTATTTTTGGTATTTTCAATTGCAATTCGTTTTAGGGTTTTGTGGGGAGTATTTAAACATGTTTAAAACTTTGAATAACTTAGTTTTTGGATTTATGAATTGAATTAAAGGACAAGAACGACTAGGCCTTCTTTGTTAACGAATCTTGTTGATTTCTTGTTCGGTTCCATCTCATAACCTACGTTCCCTACATCATTCACTCTATCAATAACTATGAACCAGCAAAGGCTGAGGCACGGGAAAAGGATCATGAGTATAAGCGTTCTGATAGGTCCCACTCTCGCGAGTATGGTTATTAGAATGTTATGCTGCAGCTCTTCGAGTATGTATGAAGTAGATCAGTTATGGTTGAAGCTGAAGTTGTGTTTTTGGATGGAGATTATGCAAAACATGATAGAAATTGTAAGATTGTTGAATATGTTGAATGACATTTGTAATGAGTAAGTTTAGATAAATAGTTTGTAGGCTTCCAGCTGCATTGAAGCTTTAGTTTTGAAAAAGTCTAAGTTTAACAGAATTCAAAGGCAACATTTTCACAAAGTGTTGTAACTCAATCTTATAAATTTATCATGTTCGAGCTTCAACTCAATAAAAGCTTTAACCCATTGACTACTAAACCACCGTCAGCTCAAAAATAAAAAGCTTGTTAATACACACACCGCTAGACAGTGGCCAACTCAGATTTTTTTTTTTTTTTTGAAGGGGCTTAGGATTTTTGTGTGGAATAAGCATCATAATTAGGGTATTTGAATTTGATATGTCAAAATTATAAATTAGTGTAAAATTTTCAAAATTAAGGGGTCAAAAAGTATAAATTTATCATTTTTATTTTTTAGCATCATTTTTATTTTTTAGCAGTGAAAAGTCATTTATAAAAAGTTTGAAAGTGCTAGAATTGACACATTTCAAAATTGAAGGGAGGGGTGAGGCAGAAGACCCCCTTACACAAGAGTAGCCTAGGGATGGCCAAATCGGATCAGAACGGAACCGAAAAATCGAACCGGAACCGGACCGGAAAAGATCGAAACCGCCATGAACCATCACGAAAACCGGAACCGGGGTAACCACAACCATTTCGGATAAGGGTCGGTTAAGGTTCACATAAATGGTGAACCGGACCGGAATCGGATTGAAAATTTCTTGATTTTCAATAATTTTTAGCTTCTTTATTCATTATTGACCGGCACCGGATCGGAACCGCACCGAAACCGGAACCGGATTGTGGTAACTGGAACCGGATCCGGGATAAGCAAGGACCAGTTAAGGTTCATCCTTTTGTCAAACCAAAATCGGCGATTCCAAACCAAAATCGGGCCCGAAACCGATTTTGGCCATCCCTAGGGTAGCCTCACCATTGCCGCACTGCCACTAGATGTGGTTTATGCATGTTTGAATTTACCTAAATAATTTCACCTAAATGAATGTTCATATTTAAGAAATTTTAGTCTCAAATAAATATTTATTTTTACAAAAAAATTGTCCCTAGATTTTTATTTGATTTTATCAATTATCGCAAAATTAAATGTTTAGATAGGTAATAATAAGAATATTTATGATTTTTTGCTATGTATAAAATACTCCCTCCGTCCCGGTAGAAGCGTCACCCTTTTAGGGGTGGCGCGCAAATTAAGGAAAAGTGTGGGAAGAAAAAATGTTGTGAGTGTAATTTAAAAATAGGAGAGAGAATTAGTGGAGGAAATAGTGAATTTTAAAAGTATTGTGAGTGTAGAGGAGAGAGAATTAGTGGAGGGAATAGTGGATGGGATAATAAAATATTAATAAAAGTTTCCTTTTTAGGAAAGGGTGACGCTATAAACGGGACGCCATTTTGGGTAAAAAGTGACGCTTCGGCCGGGACGGAGGGAGTATACAGAACGAATGAGATAAATAATAAGTTGATTGATGTTTGAGTAAAAAGTAAAGTAGGAAAGAAAATGACTAGAAAAAATAGTGTATAAATTTCGGAGTTGATCTTATAAAAAACGCGTTTTTTCTGGCACTTAGAAAAAACGTGTTTTGTGTTTTTCCATATGTGCCAGTTCCAGTTTAACAAAGTGCCAGTGTGACAAAGTGCCAGTGCATGTGTAACAAAGTGCCAATGAAAAAAGTGTCAGTACCAGTTTAACAAAGTGCCAGTGTAAACTGGCACTATCACTTTGTTAAACTGACACTGACACTTTTCACGGCACTTTTATATACATGAGCGGCACTCTTCACACTGGCACTCTGTTACACTAACACTGGCACTTTGTTATACTAACATTTTTGCTGGCTCTCAAAAACACAAGCACTGGCATTCAAAAACACATGCACTGGCATTCAAAAACACATAACTGGCACTCAAAAATACATACACTGGCACCCAAAAACACTGGTAATCATTTTTGCTGGCTCTTAAAAACACAAGCACTGGCACTCCAAAATACATGAACTGGCACTCAAAAAAACATACACTGACATTAGTTTACACTAGAACTGGCACATCAAATCCCCCACCAAAAACACAAGCACTGGCGCTTCAAAATACATGAACTGACACTCAAAAAAATATACATTGACATTAGTTTACACTAGAACTGGCACATCAAATCCCTCACCAACAGCAAGAACATTACACACTCGAGTTGTACTGGCATTCCAAAACTATTGCACTGGCACTCGATTTTAAATGCACTGGCACTCGACAAAGCAATGAAAAACCCATAAAACTTCTTTCACATTACACACTCACCATTTCCATTTCTGTATAAATTTCAATTTCAAACCCAAAATTCCATATCCACTTGCAGCTAAAATTGATCATACACATTCAGATTCAATTGTTTCAATTGTTGATCAATCGATTCATGGCGGCATTAATGAAGAGAAGCAGAGATGACGATACAGAGGTGGAGAATTTCGCCATGACCAACTGCTTGATGCTTGGCCGAGGGGGATTGAGATTGGAGGTTGAGAGATATGAAACGGTGATGGAGGTTGGGGTTGGACTTGAGCTTGCCGGCGAATGGGTTGGTGAGGAAGACGGTCGTTGTTTTGGGTGGAGACCATGGAACGGCGGTAGTCTATTGATTTAGGGTAGAGAGCGAGATTGGTGAGGGAGATTGAGATAGAGGGAGGTAGAACGGTGAGGAGGATTGAAAGGGAATGGGGTCGCCGGCGATTGGGTTGGTGGGGAAGACCGGTGAAGAACGAGTTTGCGTTTAGTGAGAGAGAGAGACTGCGAGTAGAGAGAGAGAGACTGCGAGTAGAGAGAGAGAGAGAGAGATTGAGTCGTTCTTAGATGATGCGGAATAAAAACACGTTTTCTGTTAAGCTTACAAAAAATGTGTTTTTTACAAGTTTTTGATAAAATTTCGTCATTTAAAAAAATAATAATTCGAATTGAGATAAAAATAATAAAAAGTATTATTTTTGGTGGGATAGAGGGCGTACTCCCTCCGTCCCGGAACAATCTTCACACTTTCCCTTTTGGGCGTCCCAAAACTTACTTCACACATTTAAAACTTACCTAAAATGGAAAGGAATCTTTACTATTTCCTCCACTCATTCTCTCTCCTACATTATTTTAATACTCACAACACCATTATAATTTACTATTCTCTCCACTCATTCTCTCTCCTATTTTATTTTCACACTCACAACACTTTTAATATAATACTCCCTCCTTAAAATCAGTGCAAACAGTGTTTGTGAACCAAGTTCCGGGACGGAGGGAGTATAATTTAAAATATAAAGCGATGACAGGGACAAAGCGTGCAATTGTGCAAATGGACTGTTTTAAGCTTAAACAAACATTAAAGTGCCCACCCACCATATTTTCTTGATTTTCGTAAAAATAAAATAAAATAAAATAAAAGAAACCTGAAAAAATTGGAAAATTAATCAGGAGGCTCTACTCGTAATTCTACGCTCATATGAGGGTAAAATCAAATCTCATTTTCCCGCTAAAACACCCCCATTAAAATATCATTTCCATACCCCAGTTCTAGTTACAGTACAACTCCCGTCCTCCGTCTTCCCCCCTCTCTCTCGTTCTCTCTCAAAGCGCTCTCTCTCTCTCTCTCTAACTGCAAAATCAGGTACCTTACTCTCGCCACAACAATGGATTTTATATCAATGGATGTTTACATCTTCGTTATTGTATTTGGAATGTGTATCGATTCGGTGCCCTAATTTTTTGAATTTATGAAAACCTGACTTATTGGATTTTATTTTTTCCCCATGATTTTTTTTTTCCCTCATTTGGTTAGCTGTTCGTTTATGCGTTTTTATTTGGATGATATGTATTTATGAATTTTGGGATTTTTATTTTGTTATGGTTTTTTTTTTAGGATTTTTGCTCAGAAATGGAGGCTGTTGATGAAGTGAAGAACGAACCGCTTGCTGATTCTCCTACTTCTGTTCTTGAAGATGAGGTATACTTTAGCACTTTCCCTTATTCTATATCTTTGTGTTGGCGTTGCTATTTTTAGTTGTTTCTTACTCCATAAGTCCAGTCCAATTATAATTTCACATTTACTTGTCAAACTTTTTAAGGGATGTGTTTTACTCGTTCGTACATTGTTTATACCACTGTAAAAAAAGAGAGAGTAACTTATCAAAAAGTAAAGGGCTACACTTGTTATGGGACGGGGATTATTTGCTGAGTAAGCTCAAGAATTGGATTTGCGTTTGCCTCCCTAGAAGTTGCGATTGTTGTGTTTCTTTTTTTTTTTCAGAGTTAGTGTTTCTGTTCCAATATGCCCAAGTTTTAGTATATGCTAGAGGTGAAGCTTGAGCGTTGGTGAATATGACATTAATTCCAAAAGCTAGGAATGTACATGCCCTATTCAACCAAGGCTTTTGGGGGTTGGCATAACTGGATTGAGTACTGATTTCGGTCTTGCATCAGTTATGCTATTTTGTGACTTGATGAGGCTCTTAGACTGTTTCTTGCTATCTATATGTGTTCCTTTGTAGTAGCTTCTTACTTTTCCCCCTTGGTGTTATAAGGGCAGAACTCTTTCAGTTTTTATTTTGTGCTTATTTTTATCCTTTAACTTCATTTACCATGGACATATGCATGTAGAATGTTGAAGTCAAGTTGGAAGAAGAAGTTCTTCTTGATGCAAAAAATGGTGATTCTTCTAAAATATCAAGTGCCATGGCAGAGGAGGAAGAAAAGTTGTTCAAAGAGAGGGTGAAGGATGAAGTGACTGTGAACCAGGAGGCGCCCAACTTGAACGAGACTCAGTTTACTAAATTGGATGAGCTCTTAACACAGACTCAACTTTATTCAGAGTTTCTGCTGGAAAAGATAGATGACATCACTAATGTATCCTCTCAATCTCTCCTTCGAGGTCTTTTGTCTTTTGCCTTGAACTGTCATTTTGGTAACCTTTTCTGACTTGTGTTGCTAGAACGGATTAGTGGAAGATGATGAAGATGTGAAGGAGAAAAAGACGGGCCGTGGACGAAAAAGGAAAGCCGCTAGTTATAATAATGTAATTATTAACTTTCTTTTTGTGATGGTTAATATAACTATCCTTTTATCTTGTTAGTTTTATTATACGCTAATCTGTTCCCCCCCCCCCCTAATTCCCAAACTGCACCCTGTCCTGGAAGACTTCCCCTAAATTGGCACAGCATGGCTGAAGAGATTAATGGCTCTTTATATGATGCTGGAATTTTAACATTTGACGGTCTCACGGTGATCCATTAATTGTTTGAGTATGCATATACACTGTTAAGGCTACATGTTTAGGATGTGGTTTATGGCAACATGTCAGTGTTACTGTATTTGTGTATACCCGAGATGTCTCTTAGCTGGCTTCTTGCTATCAAACTTGACTTGGTTGATGCCTGATGGTACGAATCTGATCTGAGGGTTCTCCTTCAACTGGAGAGGAACTTGATGCAACTAAGATTAAACCCGTCTCATCTAGACCAGCGGTCTTTGACAAAAAGAAAAGATGACAGGAAAACTGTAGCAAAACTAACATTAATTTTTTGATCTAAATCCTTTAGGTGCTTGTTTGTTGCAACATTTTTACTATCTCTAAATTTCTCCTTGCTTGGAAAATAGGGATTTTACCACCCCTGCTTTTCTCCTTTCAAGAAAACTAGGAAAAACACATACTCCCTCCGTCCCACGTGAATGCAAACTTATTTCCATTTTGGTCCGTCCCACGTGAATGCAAACTGCCCAAAATGGAAATAAATTTATTATTTTATATTCACCCTACCCCACCCACTCATTCTCTCTCTTCATTTTCCACCATACAATTTATTCAACCAACCTACTATTAACTCCACTCATTCTCTCTCTTCATTTCCTACCACACATTTTCATTATCTTAATAATATTTCTTAATTATTGTGCCCGGAAAAATGGTTCTCAATGACGTGGGACGGAGGGAGTATATATTTATTGCTCCTTTTTTTTGGTGGAGCCGTGGAGGTAGGTGGTTGTTTTGATGTGCATTTGATTCAGTATTTTTCTGGAGCCTGCTTGCCTTCTCCTACTTCCCCATTTTCTGATTTTGCTTGTATTAATGACTTTTAATGACTTGCTGTGGACCTTATTGACAATTCCATTCCCTAGTGAACTAGATTGTCCTTTTTATATACATGACAAAATGCAACATCTTTTCAGAGGAAGGCTAAGAGAGCTGTTGCTGCAATGCTTACAAGAACTCAAGAAGGCATTGCTTCTGAAGATATGAATCTCTCGATGGAAGAGAGAGCTGATAAAGAGCAGTCTGAACTTGTACCCTTGCTGACTGGTGGGAAGCTGAAGCCTTACCAAATTAAAGGTGTTAAATGGTTGATTTCCTTATGGCAAAATGGACTGAACGGAATCCTGGCAGACCAAATGGGACTTGGAAAGACCATTCAAACGATTGGTTTTCTTGCACACCTTAAAGGAAAGGGTTTGGATGGGCCATATTTGGTGATTGCTCCACTTTCTACTCTCTCAAACTGGTTGAATGAGATATCCAGGTTTTGTGGATCTTGATATTTAGTTTGTCATTCGTAATTACTGATTTCATTGTTCCAACAATCTGGTTTCTTGACTTCACTTTTTATCTCTTTCTATTTGAAGATTCGTGCCCTCAGTGAATGCAGTAATCTACCATGGTGATAAGAATGAGAGAGATGAGATAAGGAGGAAGCAAATGCCTCGAACAATAGGCTCCAAATTCCCGATTGTTATTACTTCTTACGAAGTTGCAATGAATGATGCGAAAAGATGCTTAAGGCATTACGACTGGAAATATCTTGTTGTTGATGAGGTACCTGTCCAATTAGCAAGTCCTAGAAGTTTATAATCTGCTATTTGTTCTTCAAATGGTTAAAGAACTTGATTTTTGGATGAGCACTTTTTATGCTACTAATCTAATTCTAAATTCATTTGATTCTTCCTGAAGGGGCACCGATTGAAAAATTCCAAATGCAAGTTACTGAGGGAATTGAAATGGTTACGTGTTGAAAACAAGATTTTGTTGACCGGTACACCTCTGCAGAATAACCTTGCGGAGCTTTGGTCACTGTTGAACTTCATTTTGCCCGATATATTCTCATCACATGAGGAATTTGAATCTTGGTAAACTTGTAATTTTGTATGTTAATTCTTTTTTCATGGTTTCATGAGCATGCTCTTTGTCCTGTTACACATTAAGGGTTCAGGGACAACTGTATTATGCAGCGATAATTGCTGCAATGCTAATTCTTTTCTTTGACTGATCATCAAAATTGCTTGTTAGCATTCTGGATGAAACATTCGGCTTTCATATTATAAGTAAAAAGGATAGAGTTCCCAATATTCTCTTGTCATGTTTGTTGGTAATCTAAAGGTGCTTAGACCACTAGATTCAATGCATTGTGTTTTTCGATCTTGCAATAATATCCCCTGAAGGCCTAGTAGATTTGGTTTATCTTTCTGGACTCAAAGTTAATTGTTGGACAAGCGGATATGCGTCTGGTTGTATGTTACTTTGTAACACCTGACCCCTTTGCTTTGGAAAACTGCAAGTTACGACTCTTTCATTATAAGAAAATTTATTACATTCAACTTTGAAACTATCATTTTTCGAGGAGTACTTTTATGCTAAATGTATATAAGGAGTTATAATGATTATAGTAAGGATACCCATGTATATTTGCAACTAAAATTGTTTAGAAGTCAACTTTTTCGGAATGTCCCTTAAACTCAAAAATAGATGGTCATTATGGAATGGAGGGAGTACATGGTTACGTCCTTGGCAGGAATGTATAGTAAAAGCAGAGCTTTCATCAATTAAGAGAAAGTCTTGGGCCTCGAGACAGTTATGTTAAAACAATGTGACACAGCAAAAGGTTTCTGTTGAATATTTTCCCTTTTGCGCTGATGAATTTCTGAAATTCTGCTTGTCCCTTGTCCAACCTTGTCCAACAGCTTTTAGCATATCCGTATACAATAAGGTCGAGATAGACTATAAATTGTCGGATAGTAGAAATGACTATCCTTGCCGTGGCTGACTTCCTGTGTATCATCTGATTTACATTTAGGTTTGACTTCTCTGGGAAGGGCAATAATGCAACAATGAAAGAGGAAACTGAGGAGAAAAGAAGAGCGCAGGTATGCATGGATATTTTACTCCACCCCCTCACCCAACATTCTCTTGCATTTTTATTTAAAACCTAAAGTTGGCAATTGCAGGTGGTGGCAAAGCTGCACAATATATTGCGACCTTTCCTTCTTAGAAGAATGAAAGAAGATGTGGAGCACTTGCTACCTCGGAAGAAAGAAATTATTCTATATGCTACCTTGACAGATCATCAAAAGAACTTTCAAGAGCACCTAATCAACAGAACACTGGAAACCCATTTAAGGGAAAAAACTGACTTTGGTAATGAGCGTGCTTATTTGAAATTGAATGAATGATTTTATCAAGATATAAAAAAAAATATTGGACCAAAAAATGATATGGAGGGACACTCCCTGGTTTATCATGTACAATCCATTAAAATTATGTTGCTATTCTATATGTAAAGTTTAGCATGCAAATATGCAGGTCACTGTATCAGAAAAAAGCTTAATAACGTGGTGATGCAACTCCGGAAGAACTGCAATCATCCTGATCTCTTGGAGTCGAACTTCGATGGCACCTGTACGTTGCATTTTCTTGTTTAAGGTGATTTGATGAGATCTACTGCTTACAACTTTTTGTGTTTGGCATTCTCTACAGATTTCTACCCACCTGTAGAACAGATAGTTTCACAGTGTGGCAAATTTCAACTATTGGATCGGCTTCTGGAAAAGCTGCTTGCTCGGAAGCACAAAGTATTAAATCAAATCAGTTTGATTTTTGTATAATCACTTATCTCTCTGTTTGATCCATCTTTCTAATTCGTGTTCAATCATGAACAAAACAGGTTCTGATTTTCTCTCAATTTACCTCGCTTATGGATATAATAGATTACTATTTAAGCGAAAAGGGTTTGGAAGTGTGTCGAATTGATGGCAGTGTGAAGTTGGCTGATAGAAAACGACAGGTAAGTCTACACTTCGGACCTGTTTTCTCTATATTTATCCCCTTTTAGTTGCAGCTAGTTGCCTACTGAAAGATGACTTTCTTGATGCTTAGGAAAGTGTCTCAGAAAAAGCTGTTGAACATTGTTACTATATAGCTTTTCTTGGATTGTATGGCTGACCTTAAAAGTATTCTATGAGCAGTATTTGAGAAATATAACAATTTGTTAGAAAATGATAAATGCCCCATCGTGCGGAGCACCAAGTGTCCAGTTGGTCAATTGATGGCTCAACTCAAAATTTACACGTGTTTGAAGCCTAGTGAGAAGGAGAGTAGTGAACCTATTGGTTAACTCTCATTAAGATAAATAAATTAACACAAGTTATCGGTCAAAATTCAATTAAACTTGCTTCCAAATAGTGGGACTATGAGTATATTTTTCTGATGCAAGTTTGTGACTTCAATTTTAATGATTTTTCTTTTGGATTATATGGCAGATCCAGGAGTTCAATGATGTGAACAGCAACTATAGAATATTCATTCTGAGCACTAGAGCTGGTGGACTTGGTATTAATCTTACTTCAGCTGATACCTGCATATTGTACGATAGTGACTGGGTAATCCTTTAATTTTTTTTTTTTTCGTTTTTCAACATTCTCCCGTTTGAACTTTCTTTTTGTTTTGCTTTGATTCTTGAAATTAAAATCCTTCAAACTTCTTAAGTAAACTGATCTTCTATCATGTTTCTTCCCCAGAACCCTCAAATGGATTTGCAGGCGATGGATAGGTGTCATAGAATAGGCCAAACTAAGCCTGTTCATGTTTACAGGCTAGCAACTGCTCAATCTATTGAGGTATCCTATTACTTATTCCCTCCGTCCCATAATAAATGTCACATTTCCATTTAGTTTGTCCCAAAATAAATGTCACACTTCTAGATATGAAAATAGTCTTGGTGCGATTTTACCATTATACAAGCGATGCACAAACAAGTAAAGTACATCCCTTAAAAACGTTGACACGTTGAATCCAATATTTATCATGGGACGGAGGGAGTATTTACTCTTGTAAATAAAAAATGCTGTTTATTTTGATGAAATTAACTTGTGTGAGTTTTTTTTTTTGTCAGGGGCGAATGCTGAAAAGAGCTTTCAGTAAGTTAAAGCTGGAGCACATGGTGATTGGTAAAGGAGACTTCAAGCAAGAAAAAGCCAAAGGCAACTCCACAGATATCATGGATGTCAGTGATGGCTTTTAGTTTATGAACTTATTTTTCTTAAAATACTTGCTTTTTAGTGCCTAATATTCATAGACCGTAATTTATCACCTTACAGGAAGAAGACATTCTTTCTCTCCTTCGAGACGAGGAAGATGCTGATGACAAGAGGGTACAGACGGACATAAGTGAAGAGGACCTGGAGAAGGTGTTGGACAGGTGTGATTTGGTTCATGGGGGTCCCGTAAGCACACTTGACCTCAAAGGTCCTGGCTGGGAGGTTATCATACCAACTGCTACTGGTGGGGTCCTCTCCACCCTTAACAGTTAACTCGGTCGGTATTATTATATTATTAGGGGGAGGGGGGGGGTTTCTCATTTTTGGGGAAAGCTGGATTTTTGTGGAAAAGGTTGGGAGAAGTCTCCGTGCATGGTGCTCTGGTTTTTGTAATTAGTAGTCAAAACTATACAATGTTGACTTTTTAAGTGGTGTTCAAATGCCATGATGTTTCTCGTGAATTCATCAAGAGGCTGTTGTTTTGTTCTATGGAAATTAATGGGTGAACAAAACTCCTAATGATAGTGAAGAAAACAAAAAATCTTTAAAATTGACGGGTGAACAAAAATCCTAAAGATAGTGAAAAAAAAAAAAATTAAATTATTAAAAATAAATAAATAATATGAAATTTTAAAAATGGTGAAAAATTAAAAAATTCCGATGCCGGGAATCGAACCCGGGTCCCCTGGGTGAAAGCCAGATATCCTAACCGCTGGACGACATCGGATTTATATTTACATTCGCAATTTAAATTATATATTCCTTTTGTCCCATTGATTGAACTATAATTTAACTTAAAAAATATAATTGATAATAATTGATAATGGTGTATCAATAAATAAAAAGTTTTAGATTTTCATCAGAAATTTTGTAATTAACCTAAATTTTATATCAAAGTTCATACAAACTAACAATAGAAAAAAAGAGATTAACTTTCCGAAAACTAAGAAGTATTAATTTTTCAAGTTAAACCTTCTCTTTCTTGTCCTTCGGGCTCCTTGTTGAGTACTCATTTATGCTATGTGGCGTATTACAACTTTGAGGTAGAAATCAGTGATCAGAATTGATACTTGGACTTCAAATGCTACTCTGGAGATGTTATAAGAACTGGAAGTTTCTTCATATTGGCATATGTTTATCTGGTTAATAGCAGGAGCAGTCAAATTAAAAACATGTCAAGGGTGTCCAAACCATGGTTAGATGCCAATTTGCTTAAAATTTCTGGTACTACAGAACACCGTAAAACTCGGAAAATATACTTTGGAAATCATTTTACGTGAAAAGGCAACCTTCAACTGATTTTTGTTTATCTCAAGAAAAGTAGTCATCATCCTGTTCTAGATAAGAAGAGTTCTTGTCAGGTTCTCTTTGTTGATTGCTCTTCAATGAATGCCAGCTTCTTGTTAAAATGGAATAGTTTTGCTACCTCTATTACATTCATCTCCCTGGTTGGTATATTCATGTCCTCATGGCTGGGAACCTCTCTACTCAGTTTGGGAGAATGGCTTATCAAGAAACTGCCTCTCATGAGCTACATCAAAACAAATTAGTGCTGCAATTTCACCTAGTAAGTCATTCATTTTGAACTCCAATTTAAGCTTTCCCTCTGCCCAAAATAAATGTCACATCTTGGTTGGTATCTTTTTTGAAAGATGATACAATGAAAACTATCATCAGCAATTTGGAATTCTTTCGAAATGATTTTATCAGTATCAATGTAATAAAGACTATTAGTAAGTGAAAAAGGAATAAATGTAAGAAATATTAAACAGAATAGAACAAACCATCCACTCATAAACTTTTTTGAAGCCCGGCTATGAAATACTCCCTCCTTCCCAATCTAAATGTCCAAAAATGGGTCCGGCGCGGGAATTAAGGAAAGTGAGGTAAGAAAGAGAAAAAGTGAGGTAGGAAAGAGAAAAAGTTTAAATGTTGTGAGTATGAAAAATTAAATAGGAGAGAGAATGAGTGGGAGAAATAGTTAGGAGAGAGAATGTTGTGAGTGTAAAAGTAAAGTAGGAGAGAGAATGAAAAGTAAAGTAGGAGAGAGAATGAGTGGGTGGAATAGTGAAAAAATGTTTCCTTTTTTGGAAATGAGATATTTTCAATGGAACGCCCAAAAAGAAAAGTTTGGAAATTTAGATTGGGTCGGAGGGAGTACTTTATAAAACGCCTGCACATGCAAAAAGAAGAAATCATTTTACCTTCAGATGGAAGTTTAGTAAAACTTAAAAGTCTGTTGTGACAAACTTGTTGATGTAAGATTTACAATTGAGACCCGTTAGAATAGAGTCTATTTAAAAGATAGAAAACAAGCAACAATCACATAACACACATCTATACGTGGTTCACTAATTTGGCTACATTCACTGATAGAGGGAGAGAATATTATTATCTTCTGGAAATCAACAGATTACAATCTCTAATCTAGTGCACAAATTATTAGTCAAGAATTTCTGTTTATGCTAACCCTAGATCTAGAAAACAGACGAGCAAACTGAACTACTCAATATGTTAGAGATAGGTTGTATTTATACTGCCTACTCCTAACCCTGCATGATTTTACAACCCTAAGTCAAATATGCTGCTAACCAGCCCAAAACGGACCTAGGGCGCGATCGCCTCTTTCAAAGGGGGCGATCGCCCCATCCAAAAATCAGCCAGCGCGCGATCGCCCCATGCTTGGGCGTGGTCGCTCCCCTTTGACATTGACAGAAACTTGACGCGGTCGCGCGCCACTTGCCGCACGGTCGCTCCCCCCAGATGTCACATGAATTCTGTATTTGCTTGTTTAAATCCTCTAATTTAGGTGTCCCCAAACGTAGATGACACCAAACCCAACAAACCTTCACATTGACATCTAACCTCCAGATCATAACCAGAATTTCCCCTCTTCCTCAGATGCTATCTAATAGCTTCGAACATTCAGCAAGTCCAAACAATGTTGAAACTTTCTAATTGGAATGGACTTCGTGAACATGTCAGCAGGATTGTCCGCAGTACCCACTTTTTTCACCTTGATCCGCTTCTCACTTCTCACAAAATGATACACGTACATCTATGTGCTTGGTCCTCTCATGATAAACTTGATCCTTGGCCAAACAAATTGCACTCAAACTGTCACGACCCTAAACCTAGCACTACTTTGGTCACTTGTTGAGCACATGGGGGGTGGGGTGCGTAGCATTTTATTTTATGCATTTCATAATAATTGTGATTTTTATGTGTTAGTTTTAATATTTTAATAATTTATTTGGCATTTTAGTTATGTTAATAAATTAATCTTAAATTATTTAATGTCTAAAGAGAATAAATAGGAAGTGTTGTAGTAAAGTTATAATATTTGAAATTTTAAATAAAAAAAATAAAAAGGTTATAAAAAGTATTGAGGAGCTTTAGTGTAAATATAACCTTAGGGTGGTTGATTGTAAGATTTCAATCTTGGAGGAGCTTAAATGGAATTTCCCTAATATATACTCCATCCGTCCCAATAATAAGTTCACCATTTTGGCCTCGGCATGCAAATTAAGGAAATTGATGAGTGGAGAAAATGTTGTGAGTGTAATAGTAAAATAGAAGAGAGAATGAGTGGAGGAAATAGTAAATTTAAAAAATGTTGTGAGTGTAATAGTAAAATAGGAGAGAGAATGAGTGGGTAAAATAGCAAAGATTCTTTGCCATTTTAGAAAAGGTGAAACATTAAATGAGACACACGTTTTGATAAAAAGTGAAATTATTAATGGGACAGAGGGAGTATCTCTTAATAAATATCATGGGCCTTCAATCATTTCAGAGAGAACCAGAGATATTCCGGAGAGAACCAGAGAAAGAAAGAAAAATCTCACCTCCGTCCGTTCCTTTAGTTTAATATTATGATTTTATTTCATCCAAAAATTTCCCATAAATTCAATGTCAATTCGTTTTTTTTATTTGACCGCGTCAAAATGATCGGAGAGCTGCGTAGATCATTTCTAGCCGATTAGAATTTTTCTTATTTTCGAATTATTTTGATAAATTATCATGATTTCTTTCAAATACATGTTCATTCAATGTTATATTGAATATTATTGATGTATAAATTGTTTTGGACATTTTTGAAATATTTTTCTGAGAGTTGGAAATGTAATTAAATGAGTAGAAGTAAGATTTAGTATGGCTCAATTAGAGAGATAGTCAAACTCCATTATTGTGACAAGAACTCTGTCCTAGGCTTAGGGGGTGTTTGTTTTTGGATTTTAAGCCTTGTTTGTCTCTTAACACTTATTTATTAAGAGGATTAGAGAAATAAGTGTGTTTGTTTTTTTTTTGAAATAAGGCTTGTTAGGCTCTTAAAGTCCTCTTAATTTTAAGTGGTTAAAATGTTGCCAATTGCCTCGAAAGTCTCCAAAGCCACTGTTTCATATTTGGTCTTTGTTAATTTTTTTAAACTGTTTACTGTTTCATATTTGATTTTGACGATTTTTTTATTTTTTTTTTATTTTTTTAATCGTTTAAAATGAATTCGATAGAAAATCAAACAACTTATCCAATTCGTAATTCTTTCGCTCTAATCATTCAAATTTTCAACCAAATCGATTTCAAAGACTTATCACTTAAAAAAACAAAAACCCCCCTTAATCAATGCACTAGGTTGTTCTCTTTGCTTAGAAATTTTAAACTTAATACGTGGTTAAGCAGTATTTGGTTCATATGATTAGTAGCTATTTCTCCTATTTATATTTTCAGATTTATTCACTATTCTATATAAGGTGTAACTGTTTCCTTGTTACGAATGTTATATATGGGAAGATGATGTGAATACAAAAGTGCTTGAAGTCCTGTTAACAACTTTAAGGAGCGTGAGCTGAATACTACACGTTCTTGTCCCAAGAGATGATGTTTCAGTGTTCTGATTATGTTATCGGGGCTGCTTATAAATACTCCCTCCGTCCCAGATCAAGGGTTCATCTTTCCCTTTTGGTCCGTTTCAGACCAAGGATTCATTTCCATAAATGGCAAGTTTTTTAATATATTTATATCCTTATCATCTCCATATATTTACAAAAAAACCATTCATTATACCCTTATACATTCTCTCTCATATTTCCTACCACACATTTAATTACTATTCCTCCCACTCATTCTCTCTCCTATTAAATATTTTTAACTTTTACATTCTCTCTCCTATTCCCTACCACATATTTAACTTTTACATTTTCTCTCCTATTCCCTACCACACATTTAATTACTATTCCCTATTCCACATTTAACTTTTATTCATTCTTTAAAAAAATTCTTAAGAAGCGTGAAATTTACCCCATATACCCATGGTCTGGGACGGAGGGAGTAGCTTTTGATAATTTTCGGGATTTATTTGGTTTTTGGGAATAAAATGAAAATGAATTGTTTGATTGAGTAGGATAAGGTTTTGGCTTGAAAATGATGATAATATGTGTTATAAATGATATTTGGTATGGTTGGATCATTTTACTTGGCTTTGAAAATGGAAAGAAATGGATTTTGGTTGAATGAATATGACAAGGGTGGAATTATGGTTGGTTTGAAATCGGAAGATGGGGTAGATATGATATATGGCATGGAGGGTGTTGTAGCGATGCGCGAATATTTTTCAACATCTTTGAGTCGCCACTTATTATTTATTGATGGAAAACAATAAGAAAAATCTTTTTGTTTATTTTCAAGAGATTCAAGGGTTCGGGAGTTAAGTTATGGAATGGGTAGGTCAAGGAGCATCCATTTCACCAAATGCGAAGATTGGTCTTGCTAATTGGGTGTTATTAATCTAATCAATCTATGAACAATAAAAAGAAACAAATAAACCCTAATTAATTTATTAATTAGGAATGTCGGATTGTATGCTTTGAGATCGCCTTCATGAATTGAAGGGACTCTAGGCTAATCCTTTTGATGGGATTATACTACTCTAAAATCAATAGAGGGATTGAGAAGAGAAACGAAAGTTAAAGGATGATTACCTTTTTGAGAAGAGATTCAGACAGAGTTTCGACTCAATCCTAGATTTGAATCTTGATGCGGACAGAGCTTCGCCTCAGTCCTTGATTCGGACTTTGATGCGGACAGAGCTTCGCCTCAATCCTTGATTCGGGCTTTGATGTTTGTTGATCAACAAGGTTGATAAACAAACTTTAGGTGATTTAGGGTGATTTTGTAGGAATCTTTCAGGGAGAAACCCACAAAATGTGTGTGTTATGTATTTTCGATCGGGGATCGGGGACCTCCAACCTAGAATTCTGGACCTCTGAAATACTGAAAGTCATCAAGTATTTATAGGGGTTGAAGAGGTGGATCCATGACTTGGTCACCAAGTTTAGGAGACTCAAGTGGATTGGGACTCCTCCCAAGGAAGCTTCCAGAACCTTCTAGTCAGTAGAGACCCAGATTAGATGATATTTATCAAGAAAAGAGGTTGAAACGGAGAAGGAAAGAGATTCTGCACATCCTGTCGAGGGGTTGTCTCGCGCGAGACACGCTATTCCGCGCGAGATAACTAGTCATTTGACTATTTTGTCCTCTTCAGTTTATTCCGTTAGTTAGTTAGGTCCAAAACTAACGAGGTTAGTTAGAAACTTAACGAAACATGACGAAACTGATATGCTTTCATCAAAACATAAAAGAGAGACGAAGAGTAGTGTAATCATGTAATTATTGGTTCAGAATGGGGTGTCTACAGAGCCCCTCGGCGACAGGTCTTATGAAAGAAGAAGTGTCGTCGATAGAAAAGACATCATTCTGAACACTGGGATGGTCGTGCCGCACGGCTGCCTACGTATCTCTATCGGAGAATCAGACCAAAACACGAAAAGGTTGCTTTAGATATTTTGAAAATCATTTTTTGTAAATCGAGGAAATTTTATTTTTGAAAAGGCAAATTTATACTGAGAAATCAAATCATGACCTAATTCTGAATATACCTGTCTGTCTGAAGATTCGCCTGTTTGGGCTCCGAACCTGTGGGGAAAGATGTTAGAAAACAAAGGTTTTACCTGTCCAGTCCTTTGTGTCCTGTTGGTTTGTCTTTTGAGACTGGAATGAGGTGACGATCCTGGAAATTCGGGATCGAGCTTTTGTTGAGGTGACAATCCTGGCGATTCAAGATCGAGCTTTTGTTGTTGGTGAGTATTTGACATACTACCTGTAGATGCTTGACACACCTAATTGGTGACGATCCTGACGTTTCGGGACCGGGCTTTTTGTTGGGGTGACGATCCTGGCGATTCAAGACCGAGCTTTTTTTTTTGTTGGTGAGTACTCGACATACTACCTGTAGATGCTTGACATACCTAGTTGGTGACGATCCTGGCGATTCGGGACCGAGCTTTTGTCGAGGTGAGTATTTGACATACTGACCCTAGATGCTTGACACATCTAATTGGTGACGATCCTGGCAATTCAAGACCGAGCTTTTGTGTTGGTGAGTACTCAACATACTACCTGTAGATGCTTGACACACCTAATTGGTGACGATCCTGGCGATTCAGGACCGAGCTTTTTTGTTGGTGAGTACTCGACATACTACCTGTAGATGTTTGACACACCTAATTGGTGACGATCCTGGAGATTCAAGACTGGGCTTTTTTTGTTGGTGAGTACTCGACACACTACCTGTAGATGTTTGACACACCTAATTGGTGACGATCCTGGAAATTCAAGATCGGGCTTTTTTTTGTTGGAGTATGCTTGACGCATGGCACTTGACGTGATGGGTGCTTGACGCGATGGATGCTTGACGCGAGGAAGATGCTTGACGCTTGAAGAGATGCTCGATGCACTTAATTGGATGCATTGATATATGGGAAGGTAGGCGAAATTCAAACACTCAACATGTTTGATCTAATTCTTGAAAGTAGGCACTTGACGTGCTTTAATTCCTGCAAGATTGTTAGTGAAAGCATTTGCATAATAACATATATTCACTTAAGCATTTGTTTGTTCAAGACGATCAATGTGCACTCGACTCCAAGAATCAGCGGGGAGAATGAGTTCTATTATCTGAGAATTGAAAATTGTTTGTGTGATTTAGATTTTGGTTTAGGAGACCAACTCGTGAGGTCCGTCTAAAGATCGAATGAGACAATCGTCTAATAGGATTCTGTTGAGATAACCCAAGTTCAACGCTAAGGTTCAGGATACTTCAAGGATTTTTTGTTGTTGCAGGACTTTTTCATCGTCAAGCCCCTAAGTTTTTTCATGTGATGATCATTGACTGAATAAGGTCTAAACCACTCCAATGGCTTTTGCTATGTAGAACTGATGCTGCTTAATCCAAAGCGCGTATTTTCCAAGGCTTCTCTTGAGACCAAGCCCCAAGACTTCTTGTATGCCGCAGATGATTTCGTGAACAGGCCTTTGAGGCTACGCGAATTGAAGAAGGGTCCCCTCCTCTTTCCCTTTGATTTTTTTTCTTATTGACGCAGCCTGGTTTTTGCCTAGACCGCCCTTTCGGGTTTTCAATCTAGCGGGCATCTCTTTTGCGTCTTTTGTTTTTGTGCTTTAGTTTTTGCCTAGGCCGCTCTTTACGAGTTTTCAACCTAGCGAGCCATTTTTTAAAAAGTATGTTTACTCGAAGGGGACTCAGTTGGAAGAATCTCATTAAGGAGAAAGATGAGATCTCAAATTTAGTTTGAGGAGAGGCGGACTCTATTTTCGGAAGTTGATCCAAGCATTGATTCTTTTTTTGGGGGAGTACATTCTCTAATGATGAGAGTGAGGAGCAAAAGGGGAAAGCTCCTAATGCAGATTTGATTACTCTTGAGAGTTTGAGTAGGGATTGACTGGGGGAGGAAAGGTTAGGAAGCTTCAGTTTTGATGCTTGGATTTCAAGAGTGTGTATGAGAATGGCTAAGAGGAAGCCCCTAGACTCAACAAAGAACGCTACATGGCTCAAAGATCTAGAAAAGTTGTTCTACCTTTAATGAACCTTGCATCATCTAGAAATTTCTTAACGCGTTTGAAAAGAAAGCCAATCATTAGCACGACTTAAGGCTAAACATTTCTCTTTATGGATTGATGTTGAAAGTCTTCTTCATTTGCGTTGCCATTCGGGCTTCATGGTAAGAGGATGTTGAGGAATCCTCTTTTCTTCATTAGTATCACTTGACTCTTGTTCTTTGTGGGAGAGTCCTTCTTGCCTTTGTTGAAATTCTATCTTTGTTGTGGGGTAATGAAGTCTTTGAGAGTGTTTCTTCTTCTTCTTTTTTTTTTTTAATTTTTTTTGATGCTCTAATTTTTGCCTAGGACGATTTGAGGAGTTTCGACCTAGCGAGCTTTTTATTTATTTTTGTACTCTCAAAGTCTTGAATTGAGTAGCCCCACTCTTCTTGGGATGAATGTTGATAGCAGCGCCTTTGGCTTCCTTCGTTTGTTGACTTTCGACTTTCAACAGGAGTAATGTTTAGCCTTAAGCCTTCTAAGGATAGTTTTCATTTCAAACTTGTTTAGAATTTTCTATTTTTCGTGACGGTTTAAGGAATGAGAGTCCACTATTCAGCATGAATCAGATGATACTCATAAAGAAAAATAACTTTTGAAAAAGTGTTTAGGATAAAGAGATAACTTTTATTAATAAGGAAATTCGAAACAGACTCGATAGTTTACTTGACACAAACTAAAGAGGATAGAGATGGACTAGAATGACAGAACGACTCTTCGAGAACATACTAGGAAGCTCCTAATCTATTTTTTTTTCTTTCTTTTTTTTTTCAAAGGAAAAAGGGAGAGGAAAATCGGAGCCCCAAGGTGGTGTTGCTTCAGTTGATCTTACCGGCTTCATACAAGTCTTGGATGGCATCCCTCAAATTATAGCAATTGTTGGTGTCATGACCACTAAACTGATGGTAATCACAAAATTTGTTGTGGTCCCAATCTTCTCTCATTTTCTTAGGATGATAGTCTTCCATTGGCTTCAGTTTTCCTTGGCCTACTAGATCATCGAACATTTCCTTAAGAGTAGCCCCACCAAAATCATGATAGGTACGACCGGTGCTCCCCTTTGTTGGACAATTCTTCCTTTCTGATTTTTTTTTAAGACGAATCAATTCATCAATTCTAAGGCCCGATTTATGGAGTTCTAGGAAACTAGGGAAGTAATTGCTGACAAGCTTCTCTTGGTACTCTTCGCGGAGACATTGAAGTAGATATGAATTTGTTCGTCTAGGCTTGGCCTATCAACGATTTCAGTCAGCTTGGTCCTCCATCTCTTGACGAAGTCTGCGAATGATTCATTTTGTCGTTGCTTAGTTTGCTCAAGGTCTCTCCTAGTAGTGCGGTAGGTAGTGTTGTCCTCAAATTGTTCTTGGAAGGCACGACTGGCGAGTGGCCAATCAAGCCTTGTGGAGAGTGGAAGGGTTATGTACCAATCTCTAGCGACACCATCAAGGGTTTGAGGGAAGCATTGAACTAGCAAGTTGTCATCGACACCTATAGGTAGCATGGCTCAAGAGTAGGTTTCCAAATGGGATTTTGGACAAGTAGTGCCATTGAATTTGACAATGTCGGGTGTCTTGTACTTTCTAGGAAGCTTTGACATGGATTGACGAAGGGTGTCATAGTCAATAGAGAGCGAGGCTCCCTTACTCGCATCGAGGGATGCAAGTTTCTTTTCTAGCATTGCCATGGTAAGGGGTTCGTTCTTGCTTTTCCTCTTTCTTTCTTTCTTGGAATCATAACTCTCATTGTCGGAGGAGGAAGATGATGAGCTAGACTCATACACCTTTTTCTCGTGTTTGCGGTGGCTTTTAGCCTTCTTAGTGTATGATACTTCATCATCGGAAGAGGTCTTCTTTCTCTTTTGAGCTTAATTCGGCCACTTTTAGTTTCATGGCTCGGAGTTCGTCAACCATGGCTTTCTCGGCTTGGATTCTCCTTTCAAGTTCTAATTGGGCCTTCATTTCATCGTCTCGGGCTTGTAGCATTTCTTCATATAGAATCCTTTGATCCTCAATTTCCTTCTTGAGTGCTTCGAAATTCATCGTGTCGGAAAGAAATTGAGTTGTAGAGGGTATGTAGTGCAATGACATATATAATATGACAATCTAGGTGAATTGAATACGCGGAGTGGGATGATCCAACATCGGAGAGACCGGCGACTAGGTGGTTACCGTCATCCGTTCTTAGTGTGGATCCCGGGTTTGTAGAGGGTATGTAGTGCAATGACAGATATAATATGAGCGCGCGTGTGTGAGAGTCAATCTAGATGATAGAGTAAAATAGAGAGTTTTTTTTTTGAAAACAAAATGAAAAACAAGCAATGGCCGCACCAAGTGGTTGCCTACGTTTCTCTCAAATTTGGGGAGACTCAGGCCGTCGTAGTTCCACGTAAAGGAGAGAGAGAGAGAGAATAAAGTAATTTAAATTATAACTCCCGAATTTTTCATGGATCGGACTTTAATTAATTATTCTATCCTGCAAGTGCAAAATAAAATTAATACAAGCAAAATAGAAATAATAATTTATTTTGACTTTTTTGAAATTTTTTTGAAAGTTTTTGAAACTGTTTTGATTTTTTTTTTTTTGATACTAGTCAACTTTGACATAAAAGTCAACAATTAATTTTTTTTTTTTTTTAAGTACAGCCGCCAGGTTAAGGAAGAAAAGGATTATATATATATATATATATATATATATATATATATATATATATATATATATATATATATATATATATATATATATACTGTCCGTCACGATTTAGAATTTTGGGTCGACACGAGGATTAAGGAAAAGGTAAATGTTGTGAGTGTAATTTAAAAATAGGAGAGAGAATGAGTGGAGGGAATAGTAAATTATAATGGTGTTGTGAGTATTAAAATAATGTAGGAGAGAGAATGAGTGGAGAGAATAGTGATTTAAGGTTTCCATTTTTGGCCGTCCTATATATATATATATATATATATATATATATATATACTCCCAGTCCCATCAAATATTACCCATTTTACTATTTTGGGCGTCCCATTTTAAAGTCTCACTTTTCTAAAAAGGAAATTTTTTAATACTTCTTTATTCATGGAACCCACTTGTCATACTCACAATACTTTTCAAATTTACTATTCTCTCCACTCATTCTCTATCCTCCCACTCACAACACCTACTTTAATAATATTATTCCTTATTTTCCGTTCTCAACAGTAAATGGATAATATTTTTGTGGGAGGAAGTATATATATATATATATATATATATACTCCCTCCGTCCCACCGATCTTAAGAAAACTTTTCATTTTGGGCGTTCCGCCGATCTTAAGAATTCCAAAAATGGAAAGTTTTTATTATTTTTATACTCTTTCTATCCCACTCATTCTCTCTCCTACTTTACTTTTACACTCACAATATTCTCTCTCCTAACTATTCATTCCACTCATTTTCTCTCCTATTTAATTTTTCACACTCACAACACTTCTTTCACTCATTCTCTCTCCTAATACTATAATAATATTCTTTAATTTCCATGCCATTTTATTTTTTCTTAAGCTGAGTGGAACGGAGGGAGTATATATTATGTGGTCAACCTTTTTTTTTTTTTTTTAAAGAAATCTTTAAAAGTCAAACTAAACTGGACCTTTTCTTTTCTCCTTTCTCAGTGCGGTCAACCGTGACAAACCTAAGCCTTTTCTCTCTTTTTTTTTTTTTTTTTTTTTTTTTAATTGAGCCGCCAAACAGAGAGAGGAAACTTTTGTTTTCAGAACCGTATCCTAATCTCAAAGCCTTTTCTCTCTTTTTTTTTTTTTTTTTTTTTTTTTTTTTTTTTTAATTGAGCCGCCAAACAAAGAGAGGAAACTTTTGTTTTCAGAACCGTATACTAATATCGTGCGAGATAAGTTTATCTCGCGCGTAATTTTTTTTGAAAATAATGTCGAAAAATTTCAAAAAAATCTAAAAAAATCAGATTTTAAACAGAAAATTGAAAAGATTAATAACATCCAATTGTAACGCAAGTCTAACCCTCTTAATTAATTGTCACCAGCAGAGTCGCCACTGTAGCGATGCGCGAATTTTTTTCAACATCTTTGAGTCGCCACTTATTATTTATTGATGGAAAACAATAAGAAAAATATTTTTGTTTATTTTCAAGAGATTCAAGGGTTCGGACAGAGTTTCGACTCAATCCTAGATTTGAATCTTGATGCGGATAGAGCTTCGCCTCAGTCCTTGATTCGGACTTTTATGCGGACAGAGCTTCGCTTCAATCCTTGATTCGGGCTTCGATGTTTGTTGATCAACAAGGTTGATAAACAAACTTTAGGTGATTTAGGGTGATTTTGTAGGAATCTTTCAGGGAGAGAAATCCACAAAATGTGTGTATTATGTGTTTTCGATCGGGGATCGGGGACCTCCAACCTAGAATTCTGGACCTCTGAAATACTGAAAGTCATCAAGTATTTATAGGGGTTGAAGAGGTGGATCAATGACTTGGTCACCAAGTTTAGGAGACTCAAGTGGATTGGGACTCCTCCCAAGAAAGCTTCCAGAACCTTCTAGTCAGTAGAGACCCGAATTAGATGATATTTATCAAGAAAAGAGGTTGAAACGGAGAAGGAAAGTGATTCTGCACATCCTGTCGAGGGGTTGGCTCGCGCGAGACACGCTATTCCGCGTGAGATAACTAGTCATTTGACTATTTTGTCCTCTTCAATTTATTCCGTTAGTCAGTTAGGTCCAAAACTAACGAGGTTAGTTAGAAACTTAATGAAACATGACGAAACTGATATGCTTTCATCAAAACATAAAAGAGAGACGAAGAGTAGTGTAATCATGTAATTATTGGTTCAGAATGGGGTGTCTACAGGTGTATGTTTATGGTCTAGAATACTTATATAGTGAAGTTTGGCTGAGTTGGTAGTAGCTGGAAATGAGTAAATGTGTTTCTTCTTGCCTTGGCTGATGTTGTTCAGCATCAGTTTCAAAATCTGGGGAAGGGCACGAGTCGTGCCCAGTGATCACTCGTAACCATGACTCGTGAAAATGGTTCCACCCATGCTGATTATATTAGGGGTCTTTGGCACGAGTCGTGCCATTGGGCACGAGTCGTGCCCAGTGCAGTTTTCTGTGAACCATTTTCCAAGCTTTGTAGATCATAGTTTCCTAATACACATGTTAACACAAATTGACTATGATTCTAGTACAACATTAGTATTTTACAATGGAGTCTTAAATGGCCCAAAATGATAAATGGAAGGTCTTTAAATATTGTCATGCAAATGGTTGAAGGGCTTAGTTGAACCTTAACCAAAGTTGATAAAACTTGGTAAATCGATATGGAACCTTTATAGAAGGTGTTCAATATTACGACATGGATATGTAGGGCTTACTTGTTATTCATTGTGCCCATATGTGATTGCATATTCATGGTTGGTTGTGCACATAGTGTTTAAATACATGTTGCACTACTTCATTGGTTTGAACATGAGTATTAATACCATGTGATTGGTTTAACATGATTCAATAGTGTTTCAATGTAAGTTGCACTAGTGTGATGGTTTAGCATGAGTAATATTACCATGTTATATATTGATATCCCAATGTGGGGATTTATTTTCAAGTAATTGTTTATGTGCTTGAATGTGGTTATATGAACTGAGGTTATGGGTATAGTGGGATACAATCAAGTATAGATTTGTTCTATAAGTGATTGAATTGCATTATACCTGTGATTAGGTCTGTCTGTGGCCACAGACGTGGGATTGGCCGCTTCTGGATCGTGCCAAAAGCCTTACAGAGAGCCGGGAGTCATTACATGATAATTGGCCGCTTCTGTATCGTGCCAGAAGCCTTACAGATAGCTGGGAGTCTTATATGTTCCTCCGCGTTAGGAGTCTTATAAGACGTGAATATACCTAAGTAGTTCACAAATGAGTGGAGTTTTTACTCCCAACGTTGTACGACTTATTGGTCAGACGGAAAAGGTAAAATGAGGTAACGTAATGTGTTTACCACTTTACCAATGTGATTGCGTGCAACCTGTTTATGTGTTGCATATTATATGACATATTGTTGCATCCATAATAGCTTGCTGAGATTTATTCTCATCTCTTCTCCCTTTATTGTTTTAGATCCCACTGAGATAGGAGGACCGGACCGGTGAGGCCGGAAAGGAGTTTGGACATCTTTTTGGGTTGTCAGGGTATGTATGGTTTGGGAGTTGGGAGTTGTGGGTGATGTTATTCTTTTTGGGGAAAGTTGTATATAAACTTTTATAAACATGTTTCCAGTGTATTGTGTTGTAATTAACCCTGGGAGTTGGTTTCTTTCAAATTTGGCTTTTGTAAGCCTTTACATTTGTGGTGAAGTATCTAAAACAAGTTATAACTTTTTCAAGCAGCTTTATATATCACCTCCAAGTAAAGAGGTTATGTCGATTTGTTAAAGGTTGTTATACTTTTCAAGTGAACCTAAAGAAAGTTTTTTTTTTTAAATGAAGGTAGTTTGAGACCCTTCATCTTGGAACACGAGTCTATAGGTTCCGAAGTTGGGGAGGCCCCACACAAACTATCACAAAATATTGTAGCCTGATCCTACTAACAACACTAACATCATGAGCAAGATTCGGCCTATTGCAAACCATATCATACATCAAACTACCAACTGCACTAGCATAAGGTACTCGAGCCATATACTCTTTCTCTTCATCTGATTTTGGTGCAAAAGCAACAGACAGACGTGTATTCGATGCACTCGGAGAATCTAATGGCTTTCCTGTAGATATGCCAAACCTCTCTAAAACTTTCTTGATGTAATATTTCTGGGATAAAAATAGTTTTTGTTGGCTTCTATCCCTATAGATCTCCGTACCCAGAATTTTCTTCGCTGCACCCAAATCCTTCATCTCGAACCATACATATAGTAGACCCTTCAACTTCTGATATTGACTTATCGTCAACATAAAGAATCAAGTAGATGATCGAACCATCCACCAACCTAGTGATACACACAACAGTCATACGAGGTTCTCGTGTCACCAATCTCTATCATATACTCCCTCCGTCCCATAACAAGCGACACACTTTGCCATTTTGGGCATCCCACTGATAAGTCACACTTCCTAAAATGGAAAAGAATCTTCACTATTTCCTTCACTCATTCTCTCTCCTACATTATTATAATACTCACAACACCATTATAATTTACTATTCTCTCCACTCATTCTCTCTCCTACTCAACTATCTACACTCACAACACATTAACCTTTTCACTTTTTCCTTAATTCCCGTGCGGAACAGTAACTGCGTCGCTTGTTATGGAACGGAGGGAGTAGTTGTTTACCCATTTATACCACTGCCTATGCTATTGCTTGAGTCTATATAAGGACTTCTTCATCTTACACACGTAGTATTCTTTCCCCGGAATCTGAAACCCATCTGGTTCTGACATATAAATCTCCTCCTCCAACTCTCCATGCAGAAAAGCTGTTTTCACACCTGTTGCTCAAGCTCCGAATCCTGATGTGTAACCATTGCTAATAGCACTCTAATAGAAGTGCGTCTCACCACCGATGAGAAAATATCATTGTAGTCAATGCCCTCCCTCTGTGTGAAACCTCTATCAACCACATAAGTTTTATACTTGACCCCCTCTGATGGTGACATAACTTCCTTCTTCTTGAAAACCTAATTGCAAGTAACAATTGTTCTGCCTTCTGGCCTATTGGTTAACTCCCATGTCTGATTCTTGTGATGTGACTCCATCTCATCTCCCATATCTGCACGCCACTGAGCAGACTTTGAACATGTAACTGCTTCCTTGAAAGTGGTTGGCTCCGAAAAATTGGGCTCCACCTCCTCAGCAAGCTGAAGTGAATAAGACACCATATCTTCAAAACTGTACCTCACTGGAGGCTTCCCGAAATTTTCCCGTCTAGGCCTCTCTTGAGTTAACCCATGTTACTCGATAATTGGTGATGAACTGTCTGGTGCTTTTGTCTCTGATGGTAGATCCTGATGAACATCTGGCTGTGTACTGCTCAACTCTGCAGTATCTTGTAGCTCCACCTATTTATCATCACTACCAACACCTGATATAACCACATATCTCATAATAGGATTAAGCATAAAATTTTCATCAAAGACAACATTCCTACTTATGATAACCCTACCATCTGATGGAGACCATATCCGGTATCCCTTGACACCACTATAACCCATGAAAACTTCTTTTCTAGCCCTCAGATCTAACTTCCCATCATCCACATGATAATAGGCAGTATAACCAAAAGCCCTTAAATTATAATAATTAACGGGTTTACCTGACCATACCCTATTGGGAACTTTGAGACTGATACATGTATGAGGTCCGCGGTTTATCAAGTAACATGCTTTACTAACCGCTTCTGCCCAGAACCGCTTAGACAACCTTGCATTGGAGAGAATACACCTTGCTCTAGCCAACAATGTCTGATTGATTCATGCGCTGTGCGATACCATTCTGCTATTGTGTACCCCTGATAGTAAGATGCCTAGAAATCCCCACTTGCTTGCAGAACTTATCGAACTCAGCACTACTGAACTCCAACCCATTATCTGTCCGTAGTCACTTGATCTTCTTCCTTGTCTGATTCTCCACTAATGTCTTCCACTGTCTGAAATTGGTGAGAGCCTCACTTTTGTGCTTCATAATGATCACCCAAGTTTTCCTCGAGTAGTCATCAATCATAGAAAAGAAATACCTGTGACCCCTCAATAATTCCTGACGTGAAGGTCCCCAACAATCCGAGTGAATGTAATTCAGTTTTTCGTTCCATGAACCCCTTAGGAAACTTGCTTGGCTGCATCTTACCAAGTACACAATGCTCACGAAAACTTAAGGTCCTTGACCTTATGGCCAAATAGAAGACCATGATTTGCCAATATTTGCATCACTCTAATGCTCATGTGCCCAAGCCTAATATGCCACAACTTGGTCATATCCTTCTTTACCACTTCAGATGAGGCAACCAATACTGACCCAAAAAACGTCCTTCCTTGGAGGAAATACAAGGAGCCCCGCTTAACGCCTCTCAGAATCACTTCAAAACCTTTGCAGACGTGAACTGCTCCACCTTTACCTTTGAAACTGTACCCTTTATTGTTGAGCTGACTAATAGATATCAGGTTCTTTGTCATCTGTGGAACATGCCTCACCTCGTTCAAAGTGTAGAACTTAACATCATGAGTCTGCAACTTGATAGAGCCAATACCAATCACCCTGCAAGTAAAATTATTGGTCATATGAATATTACCACCATCCACCTACTCATAAGTTGTAAACCATTCTCTCCTCGGACTGATATGGTAAGAAGTCCAGAATCAAGAATCCACGCCCATTAGAGCTGCTCGTATCAACTGTAGCAGCATTAACTTCATTATGATTTGGAGGCTCGCCTCGCTTCTTCCTAGGACAATCTGTCTTCCAATGTCCCTTTCCCTTGTAGTAATTACAAATATCATCAGATTTTGAGCCCTTCTTGCCAGAAGAATTCTTCTTCCTATGTTTACTTCTATAACCCTTGCTGCCTTCCGCAATCAAACCTGCTGTCTGATTATCTGTACCACTATTACCGCTTGCCTTACGACGCAACTCTCTAGTATTGAGCGAGGATTTCACCTCCTCTAGAGTTACCGTCTCTTTACCACTGGTACTAAAGTCAACATAGTGCTCATATGATAAAGATAATAAAACAAGAAGCATTAATGTATCATCCTAGTCAACAACTTTAGCATATATATTATGCAGTTTAAGTAATAGAAAGGTAAATCTATGTAGGTGATCCCTAATGGGCGTACCTTCCTGCATTCAGAGAGAATATGGTCTCTGATGAAGATATAGCTTGTTGGTAACGTGTCAAATACATATCTTCCAATGCAAGCCACAAAGCACCTCCAAAATCGGTATCTGTTATATCCGCTAGAACATCATAATCTAGACACCTTATGATTTTAGAGTGGGCTCTCTCATCTAGCGCAATCAGATCTGCCTCTTCCTTCTATGATACCTTCTTCGATTTCTCCTAACCTTCTGTTGTTGCAGCCGCGACAGCACCGGTGGGAATGGCTTCTGCTTTGCCATTTGAAGCCTGACGATTCATGATTGCAGCAGCCACTGGAGTCCACAAACCCTTATCCCTTAACAAGACTTTCATCTTGATTTGCCAGAGAGAAAAACTATTCTTCCCATTAGACTTGTCAATCGCCGATTCAATTCCTGATCTTATCTTCTTTTGTAGCGGAGAAAACCCTAGACCTTCCTCGACTCGACCAACTCTGATACCAGTTTGTTAGAACAGAGTCTATGTAGAAGATAGAAAACAAGCAACAATAACACAACACACAGATATACGTGTTTCGTCAACTTGGCTACGTCTACGGACAAAGAGAGAGAATATTATTATTTTATGAATATCAGTAGATTACAATCTCTAATCTATAGTAAAAAATTACTGCAACCCTAAATCTAGAAAACAGATGAGCAAACTGAACTACTCAATATGTTAGGGATAGGTTGTATTTATACTACATACTGCTAACCTTGCAGGGTTTTACAACCCTTAGCCAAATCTGTCGCTGACCAGCCCAAAACGGACCTAGGGCGCGATCGCCCCATCTAGAAATCAGCAGGCGCGCGATCGCCCCACGCTTGGGCGTGATCACTCCCCTTTGACAGAAACTTGGCATGATCGCTCCCCCCAGATGTCACAGAAATTTAGAATTTGCTTGTTTAAATTCTCTAATTCATACGTTCCCAAACTTAAATGACACCAAAAGCAACAAGACCATATTCTACAATGTGACTAGCAACTCATTACAAAAAACAAAATTTCTGGTATTAGGCAGCAATCATATTTATTTTGTTAACATTATTAGATGTCGGGTGTATAAGAAACTGGCTTTAAAAATGAAATGTGTGCCAGATTTTGTCATTGTTTTAATTTTGTTTTGCTAAATTAAAATATAAATGAAGACATGGGATATTTGGTATGACAAATGTTTTTAGAAGACTAAAAAAAGCAATGGCTTAAAAAATCAATTGCGGGGATAGCTCAGTTGGGAGAGCGTCAGACTGAAGATCTGAAGGTCAGGTGTTCGATCCACCTTCACCGCATATTATAATCTTTTTTATTTTCCAAATTCATCTCATCACTACTTTGATTTTACACATTCATCCCATCAATTTTTTTACTACCTAATTCCCAAATGATTGTCCAAAAAACTTGAAAATTTAGTAAAATATCCATTGGAAGGTACCAAATTAAACTGTTAGATCATCATATGGCTTTAAAAAGGATGTTTCGTAATCCTCCTAGAGGTATCAATCGTTCAAGATCCTTATCAATTTCTTTCGTCCCCATCATCTCTGTGGTGCAGAACTGGGGTTGTGGCCAGTACAATTTCCGACGACGTCGATCGTCTATTGTGCATGACTTCATGTACTGCACCTATTTTATTCACTTACAAACCTAGCTGTCAATAAAACAAGTATTGCTGCATAACTTATTAAAGGGGAAAGGTTCCAAAATTTAGGTGGTGTGTCAATTGGATCTATTCCCTTCGTGTAAGTGTCATGATACCTTTGCAAATTGACTAAAATGATAACTTAGGGTCATTTTGATTAAAACTTTATAGAAAATTTGGTGATCATAATAAAAATTTAAAATTGTTATTGAGAGTATTTGTAATAGTGAATCATTTATAATTTTTAAATTTTCATTAGAATCATAAATTTTGAGAATTGTTATATAGGTCCGTAAAATTGTTGTGTAAACTTGTAATATTAAATTCACCCCCCAAAAATTAAAACAAATTCCTCCATTTCCATTTATACCCCTTATCTCATTCCCTTATCACTCACCCATCCACCCACACCCATTAAAACATTAACTCTCTTACACACCCACACCTACCAACATTTACTTACTGAATTTTAGAAAGAGAGAGAGAGAGAGAAATATGAATTTTAGAGAGAGAAAATTTCAACAACTTCAATCAAAATGTCAAATATTGGAAAATAAGGTAATTTTGGTTTAATTCGTTCGATTTATGTTTCAATTTGTGAATTTTTGGGTTAAATTTGTTTCAAATTCTGGGCTTGTGGGGTTCGGTCAGTAGTGACCGAAATTGTGGATCTGTTCGGTCAGTAGTGGCCGAATTTTACTCAAAAAGTCAGCCACACCTGGCCGAACTTCTTGAGTAATTTCAGCCACACCCGATCGAATTTCTTGACATTTCAACTACCACCTACCGATTTTTTTTTTGACTATTTTCAGCCACTACTGGCTGAACTTTTATAATATAATATGACTCAGCAATTAATGATTAGATGTGGATTTCATTTTAATATTGATGTTTTGAGCTTGTAAACATCATTTTATGATAATAAAATGATGAAAATGTGATGTAAAATGTTTGAGTTTGATATGATATGAAATTGTATTAAGTTTGATTTTTGATGGTTTTTTCTGCAGTTAAGCAGATGTTTACAAGAAGGTGTCCAACTGCTTCTGCTAGGAAGCAACACGAAATCTCACGTAATCAAGGGCAATATACGCAAAACCTTGATGATGAGCGAGTTGGGATGCATATATTGATCCTAGACATTCAGTATATAATGAACAAGGATATCAGCATGAAGCCAAGCCTTCAGTGTACCATGAAGAATATGAAGGGAGATATTTTGTATATAATGAGGATGAGGATAATATGGAAAACTCACCTCAGATGAATGTTCCTGAGGCTCAGAATAACAGTGACCCGGAAGGGAACATGAAGATGAACCGGAAGATGAGGATGACATCGAGGGAGGTGGGGGTGATATCTCTTTTCCCGGTAGCCCGAGGTACAAATATTTACTCATTTCCTATGAAACACACGTGGCAAAATACATATGGGAGTGTAAAGATGATCGTACATTAAAATGTATTAATCATATCGGGAAGTTGAAAAAGTGGAAGTTGGATATTGATAATTTGTCTGAGCCGGTTCAAAATATTATTGGTAATTTCGGTCTTTTGTGCTTACTAAATGCAGCGTATGACAACGTGGATAATACGTTGATTAACGCTTTTGTGAAGCAATGACACCCTTAAACTAATTGTTTACATATGCCATTTGAGGAGATGACCATCACTCTAGAGGATGTGTCTTGTTTTACGAGGCTTCCAGTCATAGGTCAACCCTTGTTTGAGAGTCCCGATTATTCTAGCGAATCATGTCTCGATTAAGTCATTGAGGTTTTGAGAGTGACAAAAAAAGTGTCTAAAGATGGAATACCTTCCAAAGGGGCACTGGTGAATCTTGAATAGCTGAGAACAAAGTTATCACCTAATTTGTACTTTTTAGACCCCCAAAAAAATGTCTGTGCTGCTAAGGCATATCTGTTATACTTATTGGAGTGCACAATTTTATCGGATAAGATCAGGACGTGTGTTAGTACGAGCTACCTTGATTTATTTAGAGACGAGGGGGCAATTGGGGATTATGCTTAGGGAGCCGGAGTGTTAGCTTATCTTTACCGGCAACTAGGAAAAGGATCGAGGTGTAACTGCCATCAGATTTCTGGCTACTTAATTTTGTTGGAGGCATGGGTTTATGAGAGGTACCCTGCATTTAGGAACGTTTTTAACAGCTCTTATCTACCCAATTTGCCGCTCACAATTGAACTGGCTACCACCGAGGGCTCAACCAATGACAGTTGTCTTTGCTCAATTTAAGAGGCAACATATTGACATAATCAAGGACACATAGGTAAATATTATTTATGTAGTATTTCTAACATGTATTTTTGTTTTCTTAAATGAAACTATATTAATATTTTTTATGTTTTTATTTGTTGGTGATTTGGATGTCGTATTAAGGTTTCCGTAATCAATATCCTTTTTCCAGAGCCGCTCTATATCAAGGAGCCATAGTTGCTGGGTAATGTCGTGGAGCTACATCTTCCTGATCAGGTCTTGAGACAGTTTGAGTTTGTGCAAACAATACCAATCACTCCACTTGGACTAAGGATGCCGAGAGGAGATAAGAAGTCTTTGGTGGGGTGGATCATGTTTTCCCAATCATTCTCTTTCTGTAAGTCGCATTGCCTCGATAAACGCTCGTTCTGGAAATGTAGAGTGCCACAAGAGACTGCCGATGATTATTTGCAATGGTTCTCTACTTATTACTATCCTATTATGCACCCTATAGCTGAGAGGGATCATGCTGTCAGGAGGACAACTGAAGTTGCTGCCCCAAATCCATGGGATATGATCATAAATGTCAGGGATGTGATGATGCCTATTGATGAAAGATGGACAGACAGAGATCACTCGATTAGTGCACAACAGGCTATGAAAGTTATCTTTAGAGCACTCGCAGCAACTCAAATCCCATCAATGCCATCAACTTCTCAGGGTACAAGTAGACGACATTAAATTTGTATTATTTGGTCTTTGTATTATTTATCTGAAACAATGTATTAACAATTATTTTTAGTTTTGTATTTGGTGTTTGTACAATTTCTCATTTTGGTACAACTCGATTAGTTTTGTATTATTTCTTTGAAAAAATTCTCAAGTTTGAACAATTTCTCCTGTTTGCAGTATGTTTGAATAGATTTTAAGTATTTAAAAATAAAAAAAATAATTCTATTTCGATTAAACCGCTATTCTTATGTCAAAACAATGTTATATACCCAAATAATATGCCAAAATATTTTAATTTTTTTTGCCCAAGTTACAAAACTTCGTCCAGTACTACTGACCGAATCAATCAAAATGTTCGGCCAGTACCGATCGAATAACCTTCTTATGTTTGGCCACTACTGGCCGGAAGTTATATTAAGTACATTTTTTTTGTTTTCTTGTAAAACCCACAACAAAACAATGTTATATTACCAAATAATAGACCATTTTTTTCCCAAGTTACAAAAGTTCGGCCAGTACTTACCGAACAAATCAAAAAGTTCGGCAAATAACATTCTTCTGTTCGGCCACTACTGGCCAGAAGTTATATTAAGTGCATTTTTTTTTGTAAAATTACGACAAAACAATGTTATATACTCAAATAATATGCCAAAGTATTTTTTTTTGCCCAAGTTACAAAGGTTCGACCAGTACTGACCAAACCATTCAAAGGAATTCGACCAGTACCAGCCGAAATTTTGATGTATCTCGGCCACTATAAGCGGAACCGACGTTGAATGTAGTTTTTTTTTTCGTTTGTTATATGTTTATTAAGATGTGACGTAACAATTTGTTTCCCGTCATTTGAAAGTTAATTTAAAGTTGGTTAAATTTTATAAATTTAAGGTTAATTTATGAAATTATTATATAATTTTAAATGAAAGTTACCCATAAATGAAAATTACCTAAAAAATGTAACAAAACAAACCATAACATTTATCATAAATAATGTCATTTAATATCAATTACATGAGTTGATGTATTGGGTACTTGTATTAATCGTTTTTGATAATAGGCTAGCCATCCGGTTGAACGTTAATGATGTTTTTCATACCATTTGTACGTTAGTGCTGGTAATGGACATCCTTACTTCAACTTCGAATAAATGTAATGATTACCATTGACATATGCAATACAAATCAGTTTTGGTTTGCGTGGCATTGATTTTCGTAAAGGGAGAAAGGTCTAAGACAATGTGTTACTCAAAGTCACTAATGCAACGTTAAATGCATTTGCAACGGCGTAACCCATTTTTGCAGCGTAAAACCAATGTGCTTTTCCACATGGACCATCATACCAGTTGAGAGTGAACAAGACTTTCTCCACCCTATCCTTGGCCATGAATAACTGAGCATATAACTCTTGATTTTCATAAACCTCTTGATTTAACGTTGCCCAAACCCACTACCAATCATCTGAATCACGTCCAAGTAACTCTGCAATACACCGGAAATCACAATTCCCATCACCCCGCACATCAATTATTTTCTCAATATAAACATGCATGTAAACCGGTACTTGATCAAGATATGGGATTGCATGTTGACTTTTTCGACGCACGGGCTATAAAATAAATTCAAGAAAGGTAAAAATAAGTTGAAATGACTAATTACATGCTATGACATTTAACTGAATAATATAAATAGCTTTGAGGTTATCTGTAACTTGTGTTTTGCTGATAACATCGGAGAACATTGATTTGCATCGGGGTCGAATAATACTTGGTCGGGTATGGCCTTCACGTACTCAAATGCGCTAGGATCACGCTTAGTGGATTTGGATTTGATATACTTAGAATTCGTCGCTGTAGGACGACCCTTATTATTGATTTTTACTGCAGGTTCATTCACCATTGTTGTTTCAGGATGACAAATCTTGGTCAATATCCGAACAATCAAATTCATTCTGATTCGTGGTGCTGCCTCAAATCTTAAATCAAGAGTATTACAACACTCTTTGTATCGATTACTAATCTCTTCTTCAATATCATCATCATAACTTATTATCAGTAGGGTATCCATCTTACGCCAAAATGCATGAATTTTATCAAGTGGGATGGGCGAGTTGAATCGCATAAACTGTGCAAATTCATTTGGACAAGTGAAATTACCCGATCTGGCGGACGCCTGACGCGTTGGACTCGCTCCTCCCTTGGAGAGATGAAAAAGTGTTTTAATGTTTGGACGGATGAATTTCTTTGAAAAAGGAGAGTCGCCACGCCGTTTTGTTGTAAGGGCAAAACATTGACAAAAGGCTTTTGGTTTGAGATTTTGAGTTCGGAGGTCTCGTTACGCTTTGGGAAGAGATTTTTGTGCTCACCAGAAATGCCTCATGTCCATGAGACTTTCTAAACCTTTTTTTTTAAAGTTGTATGTGTATGTGTGTGTGTGTTTAAAATCCAGTGGCCTCGTTGGTTTAATAGAAAAGGAAAAAACTGTGCAGTTTAGAGGAAACTGTCTGTTTTGATAAAAAGGGGGTTTAAAACAAATGTGACATTGAAGAAAGACTGGAAAACTGTCCCAGGCTGCAAACTGATCCGTACGGATCAATGCCTTTTTACAATGAGGTCCGTACAGATTGGTGTTTGTAGTGGACTGTTTTTTTTGTACTCATTTTTATTCTTGATGTTACATCTATTAGACCTGAGGAAGAAAGGTGGCAGTTCCAGATTATCCAGAAAAATAGCCATAAACCAAAAAAGAGGGAAATGTCCAATCTTAGGTTGTCATCTTCAAGTCTTAGGGTTATACAAAAATGGTGGTTTCAAGCTTTTCTTGAGAAACAACAATGGGGTTTGTTTGCCTCAAGTGAAGAAATGAGAAATATTTTAAAGGTTTAAACTTGAACTTTTGTCAACATTTTAAGAAGAAAGTGAAAGAAATGAAGTTATGTTAACATTGTAACCATAATCCCTAAAACCACATCTTTGACTTTAGTGATGAGTTTTATCATTGGTGATTAAGTTCACTTGTATCATTGTAACTTAAGAAAAAAAAATGGATCAAAAGATGATTTTAGGAAGTAGGATGCATTTGAAAAAAAATTAAGAAAAGACAATGCATGGAATATGAACAAACCACTATCACGATTATACCTCCATTTTTAAGCACATTGTGCATCAAACATCTTTTAGGATCATTTAGATGGTTTGGGTCTACAATATACAAGATAAGTAAAGATTACATTGCAAATGGTATATTTAACAATAATGATTTATAATATATTAAAAGACTTGTAAATGGAAAGTTAAAGCATTATTTAAGTTTCGGAAGGAGATTTTACAAACATTGGTTATTTTCTATATTCCTAGGGCTTGATTTTTCTGGGAAAAATATGGGATTTGTTTAGGGTGTTTAAGAAGGAGAGAATTCTGCTCTCACTTACGTAGAATGTCCCCTAATGCTCATTCCCCTCAAGATTTCTTGTATTGTTTTGTCCTTGTTGTGTTATTTTCTTGTTATGGTGAAGTAGATGATTTAATTAAGGTGATTGAGAAGGAGAGAATTCTGCTCTCACTTAGGCAGAATGTCCCCTAATTCTCAATCCCCTCAAGATTTCTTAATGCAGTTTTTCTGTCTTTCTGACTTTCTTGTCATTCCTGCAAGGTCCTTCTGATATTTTCAATGTACAAAAGGTCCTTCCTTGCTTTGTTTGGCCAATTTGATCCTTGGGAAGTCACGGGACTTTGTGATCATGGATAAGTGAACCCTTAATACCTTTTCCACTTGCTTGGATGGAGAGCGGTCCAAATTGGGGTACTTACAACAAGGGTGTCCGCATGCTGATCTCACAGTATACCCACACAACAATGGATCTCGGCTACCATCATATAGAGAATCCAAAGGGTTGAAAATCAAATCCAATGCATTTATAGACACCATACCTCTAACCTCACTCTATAACGATGACTTGAATTTATGTTGTACCACAGTCCTGGTTTTCTCAAATGAGGCGATAATTGCAACATGAGAGCATTCAATGAGTTTACGATGGCTGCCAAGAAAGGTATTGGGCTTACGATGACTGCCGAGTAAATAGGTTCGGGCTTACGATTGTAGCGATGCGCGAAAAAACTCGATTTTCCCTAACTATTTGTTTTTGTTTTGAGAGTCGCCACCTATATTATTGGTTGGAAATATAGAAAACCCATTTTTTGAAAGATTTTGGGTTCGGGGCTTAAGTTATGGAATGGAAAGGTCAAGGAGCACCCATTCCACCCAATACGGAGATTGGTCTTGCTAAAAGGGGGTTTTCAAATAAAAAAGACATTTTAAATAAACAATTAAAATATCAATTTAACGAGGTTAAACGGAATATAGGATCAATTGCTTCGAGACCTTCTCCATGATTTGGAGAGGCTCTAGGTCGATCCTAGGTTCAATGTTCTATACCACTCTAACAATCAATTAGAAAGGGAAGGAAGATTACCTTTTTGAGAAGAGATTCAGACAGAGTTTTGACTCAATTCTAGACTTGAATCTTGATGCGGACAGAGCTTTGCCTCAATTCTTGATTCGGACTTCGATGTTTGTTGATCAACAAGGTTGATAAATAAACTTTAGGTGATTTAGGGTGATTTTGTAAGAATCTTTCAGGGAGAGAAACCCACAAAATGTGTGTGTTGTGTTATTTGGATCAGAGATCCGGGATCGTCGACCTCTGAAATACCGGAAGTCATCAAGTATTTATAGGAGGTTGGAGAGGTAAAGGTGGAGAGGGAAATCACCCTAGGAAGGTTCCAGAACTCAACTGCTATTGGAGAACTGGATGATGATAAGATTTATCAAGAAAGAGGTTGAAATCGATGAGGAAACTATTTTCTGCATGCCTGCAGGAGCTTAGTCTCGCGCGAGACATGCCATGTCTCGCGCGGGACAAGGCTGCTCTGGCCAATTCTGTCATTCCCTCATTATCTCGTATGCAATTTAGTCCAAACTAACGGTCGTTAGTCAAAACTTAACGAAACATGATGAAATGATGGATTCCTACTCTTGACTCAAGGAAAGACTTAGAGTGGTATTACTCTGCTCCAATGGGTTCAGAATGGGGTGTCTACAGAGCTCCTCGGTGACAAGTCTTATGGAAGAAGTCATGTCGACGATAGAAAAGACATCATTTTGGACATCGGGATGGTCGAGCCGCACGACTTCCTACGTATCTCTATCGGAGAATCAGACCATAACATAGTTCGACTCCAAAACACGAAAAGGCTACTTTAGGTATTTTGAAAATCATTTTGAAAATCGAGGAGATTTTATTTTGAAAAGGCAAATTCATACTGAGGAATCAAATCAAAACCCAATTCTGAATATACCTGTCTGTCTGAAGATTCGCCTGTCTGGGCTCAGATCCTGTGGGGAAAGATGTCAGAAAACAAAGGCTTACCTGTCCGATCCTTCGCATTCTGTTGGCTTTGTGACGATTTGCCTGTCCGGGCTCCGAATCGGGCTTTTGTTAGGGATGATGATTCACCCGTCGGGGCATTGAATCAGGCTTTTGATGACGATTCACCTGTCTGGGCTCTGAATTAGGCTTTTAATTTGACGATTCACCTGTTTGGGCTCTGAATCGGGCTTTTTGATTTGACGATTTACCTGTCTGGGCTCTGAATCGGGCTTTTGTTTTGACGATTCACCTGTCTGGGCTCTGAATCATGCGGGATGACTTGATCTCTGGATCAATCATTTCTGGTGACTGGATGCCGTATCGGGCGATTGTGCGCATGCCACGTTCGGCTCGTTCCTTGACTTGCGATATCGATTTTCCCATGTTTCCTTGCTAGGGTATCACTTCCAAGGGTAAATATGTCAAAATTTTGAATTTTGACGTTGCGCAGACGCTTATTGTCGAGGACAATTTTGTACTTCTCTAGTAAGTTTGTCTCGCGCGGGACAGCCTGTATCGCGCAGGACAAGGACTGTCGAGGTAATATAACAACAGCTGTATGTCTATTTTAAAACACCCATTTCAAACTTTTCTTTGCAAGTTCGAGCCAAGGCACTTTTTTCTGAAATTTCTCGTGTGTCAATTGTTGATTTCTCCTCACAATCAACATTTTAGTCTTTCCTTCTTCCATTATCCATGGCTCAAGAGATGAAGAATCCGATTTTTAGTAGCCATTTGCTTGGGAAGGATTATCCCCGGGATGACCTCACATTCGATCGGCCTTCGCATATCTCTAATGTTATCCGCGAGGGTTTGGTAAGAATGTCTTTCTTAATCTTGTTTCATGCTTTGCATTGTATTGAATCCCTTGCGTGTAATCCCCAAATTCATCTATTTGGTCATTTTTCTAGAACTTGGTTCTATCGTTCAATGCTTCATTTTTTGTTGATGTTGTTGTTGCATTGGCGTGCGTTTGAGTTCCCTACACATCTTGGATTGTAGGAGGGATTGATTTGGGTAGCCAAATGATTCCTTGAACATGACTTTCTAGTGTGCATGCCATGTGTTTGAAGAAATGCCTCAATGAAAATTTTCTCTTATTTCTTTGAAGTTTTGCCATGGGATGATTTCTGACATTGCTCCCTTGTCCTTTCTCTATTTTGCAGCCGTATAGGGTGACCAAGAACTGTAGGGGAAGTGCCAAATTTGCCAAGGATTTGTGGGACAAAGTCAAGGGTTTAAACGGAATCCGGGCTAGGGTGGCTCAAACGGGGCTCCTTACTTTTGTTGATAATATCCGCGGGATGAGGCGGACTCCTCAAGTCCTTCAAGCTATTAGGGAGAGGTGGTAGGATACTACACACACGGTACACCTTCACTTCGGAGAAGCTACGATGACCCCGACTGATTTTCTTGCTATTACCGGGTTGGAGTTCACTGGCGTTGCCCTCTCGAAGACTGTGGGTTTCAAACCTGCAAATCCAGCTGAGTGGCGACGGTTGATTGGCTTCGCCCCCAACAAGGTTAAGGGATTTGCTGCTGAGTTGTCGCCTCTTCGTGATCAGCTCGAGGCTTATGCTGATAAGCCTAATGCAGACACGGATTGGTTGGTGAGGGGTGCTCTCTGGTATATCTTATCAGTGACCATCTTTGCTAACCATTCCTCCATGGCTCGCCTTGCTCTCTTAGGGCTGCTGGAGGATCTGGACCGGGTGAGGACCTATGATTGGGGCTCAGCCGGACTGGCCTTCTGCTATCATGCCATGGATGAGGCATGTAGGCATACCAGGGATACCATGTCAGGGTATTCCTACGCTTGGGAGGTACATTTTCTGAATTTCTTTGTCGTTTATTTGTACGTTTTGCCTGTGCCTTTGTACTGAATCTGCCCTGTTTTCTCGTACAGATATGGGGGTATGCCATCTTTTTGTTACACAAGTTTGAGCTGGACGATCGCAATCCCAATTTTCCAGATATCAGGAGGTGGAGCCACTCCAATCGGACCGTGTACAAGGAGGCAGGGGATCAGGACTGGACCCTGACCATTGAGGAGGCGCGGGCCTTGCTGTATAACTTCGATTTTGAGCGGCAGGGTTTGTACCCGTGGGCCTTATTGGAGCAAGAGGTTCACCGTGCGTGGGACGTCATCGATGTGCAAAGGATCTTGGTATCGCTGGAGGGGGATACCATGTATCTAGGTGAGAGAGTCTTCCCTCACCATGGCTGGGGTTCACTTCCACGGAGAGTGCCGGAGGATCCGCCTAGGGCAATGCATCCGACTCATTTTATCCCCGATGGGGATTATGCCAATTTTGTTAATGGTTATGAGGCGACGGATTGTGTGGTCCGAGGGGCTTCATATGAGGAGTTCTTGCCTCGCTTGATGGGTCCCCTTGTGGTAGGCGGCAGGCGGTCACGTGCTCGAGCTTCTGCTTCTGCCTCTACGTCAAACTCGTCAGCCCCAAGCACTTCATCACAGTATGCGGGTCCCATGACTTTTGCACCAGATTATGGTCCTCCGAGCTTTACGTACATGATGGGAGGTATGTAGATGGTGGGTCACATTGCGACCCCGGACCAGATTCCGAAGGGTTATCGTCCCCCTCCCCATGCATCTTCGGTACATTTCTGTTTATACTATTTCCCGTATTCGTCCATATATGTGTATATGTCCGACTTCCTCTGAGTATCTCTCTTTGTCTAACATGTCATCTAGTCCGCGGAGGATTATGACCGCAGTGCGAGCAGGATGGCTGGCCTAATGGCCATGGTGTTGGATCTGTCCGAGAGCCTGTTTCAAAAGGCGGCTTCGCGGCATCGATGATAGCCTCTGCAGTGACCCCTTCTTGTGGAGCCAAGCGGTCAAGGAGGGACGGTAGCCCCGACGGTGATGAAGATGATGGAGGTGCTGGTAGCTCGGGAAATTTGATGGCGTAATCCCCCTTTCTCCCTTTTTCATTCCTTGAGAGCTTGTAAATATTGGCTGGGTTGGCCTAGACAATTTTCTTTTCTTGTACCTGTTAGCAAGTAGGGAGCACAACAACAAAATTTTCTTAATTCCTAATCATAGGTCTAATATTTTTTTTATTTTCTCGACTTCCGTGGTGGAATGAAATGACCATTTAGGTCAAGGGTTTGAGCTTGGTTTTTAATGCCTGCATTGCATATTAGGAACTGTTCTTCCAGTTTTTGAGACTTGCTTCATCAAGTTGGGGCTAGATCATTCATTTGTGCAGGAGGGCTGCTGATTTTCCCGAAGGGTTGTATCGCGCGCGCGAGACACGCTACCCAGGAAGAGTTCTTTTCTTCTTCGAACAGGATTCTGTCAGTTTTCCCCTATATAATCACCATGCAGCCCGGCCAGGTGATTTATTTAGGCCTCTCAAACTATAGAGATATCTTGTTAGGGTCAAATTCTTGCCTTCTTTTCCAACCTTGTGATCCATGGCTTCCAAGGAGATCATTACAACGTCCATGATTGTCGATGATTTTTCTCTGCTGCCTGATGTGGTCGAAGCATTCAAGCAAGCATCAAGGAATTTTGTGAGATCGTTTCATAATCGATCTCGCAATAAGTTTATTCCAGAATTCGGATTCAAAATCCTTTTCACTTTGAAGAACCTCCAACTAGATTGGAATCTTCTGCAGGGCGTTGCTCGATTTTGGGATCCTTCTGTCCATCTCTTTAATTTGTCTCTTAATGAGATGGTGCCTACTGTTGAGGAATTTTCCATTATCTTGGATATGCCTTTGACTGGTGAGATTGTTGTTCCTAAATTCGATAGGAACCATTTGGAAGCTTTGAACGAATTGTTAAGGATCCCTCTTGACACTTGCTATAAGTTGTTTCACCGCAGATGGGTAGATTGCTCTTCCTTTCCTGAACGCTTTAGTGGAGATTCGGATGACGAGGCCTTCCATATTTACAAACGGAATTTTTTGGCTCTTTCTCTTTTCAGAGATGTTTTGTTCACATACAGGGATGGCTTGGTTGACTCCCAATTGGTGGAAATCGTTCTGCAGGCTAGGAAATGTTCTAGGAACATCATTCCGCTAATCGTGGGTGAGACCCTTCATGGTCTTGATGAGTTGCATAAGACCGGTTCCATGACTCAAGGGAGTCCTATTTTCTTGACTATTTGGCTCAGGGAGCATCTCAAGTTGGTAGCTCCTGAGTTGGATTATTCTCCCTTTATGTATCATATGAGGAAGTTGCTGATCAAGGATCTTTCGGTGGACGAGTGGGCTAAGTTGATTGCAAAGGCCGCCACTGCAGATATTATTTGGTGTCCACCTTATTGGAGGTTGAACAAGTATGTTGCCAATACCAAGGGTTTTGACAGGGTTATTCTTCCGGGCCTACGGGATTCCTCTTTCTATTTTCCGAAGCGGGTGCTCCGTCAGTTTGGCTAACAGCAGGACACTTATCTTTTCGAAGGAGCCTCTCGTGAAGTGTCCTATATTGATTTGGAGTTTGCGAAGGTGCTAGTTCAAGCATGGGGTGAAGGAACTAATCGAGATTGTTGGTCGAACCTTCAGACTTTTGATGCAAGTGTCTTCTTATCTGACAAGTACTTGGATTGGTTCCTTCATACCGGTCACCCAAGTGCGGAGAAGATTGATGATCTGCGAATTTCACTGCTAGGAGATTCCTTCATGATGAGCAGTATTTTGAGAAGGAGCGAGGCTCAGTCTGATCCTGCTAATGTACGGACTGATCCAACCCAAGATTTTCTTGATGGGGATTGGTATGAGAGACGAGGTAGGGGTCTTCCCGAAAAGATGCAAGCTTTGGATAGGCCCCATGTCTTCAAGAGGCTTTTAGAATCTGTTTTCACTCGCCTTGAAGGATGTTCTACTTCGAAGGGTCCAAATCGCAAGAGAGATCGAGATGATGGGGGCGATCATGTCCGCCGGCCTACTAAGTCAATGAAAGGCTAGATCCTAGAGAGTACCAAGAGATTGTTTTGATAGATCAATAGTTTTATTTATTAGTATATTTTTTCAAGATTGTTAGCTTAGCAAATTAGTCATTGTCGTTAGGATTTCCCTTTTGTTATTAATAAAATGCATTCGATTAATAAAAGGACAAGATTTGATTTATTTATTTGATTAGACCGAACCCGAAGGCTGCTTACGTTCCTCTTTTACAGTAATTAAATAAGAGGCTCAGGTCTAACGTAGTTCATTTTTGAGAGAAAAAGGACAAATATTTGATTTCAGACCGAGGGGTAGTCTCGCGCGAGACAAGGCCCCTTTTATTTTCAATGCACACCCTTGCTTTTGCCTAGACCGCCCTTTCAGGTTTTCAGTCTAGCGGGCTTCTTTTCTTGTGCAAGCTCTAATTTTTGCCCAGGCTGCCCTTTTCTGGGATTTTCAACCTAGCGAGCGGTTTTTATTTTTAAGAGGCCAAGTCACGCGAAGTACTTCTTGAGCTTGTCCATGTTGACCGACTTCGGTAGTTGATCTCCTTCTAAGTCCACCAGCTGAAGGGCTCCCCCGGAGAATATCTACTTTACGATGTAGGGTCCTATTTATCTCGGCCCCCACTTGCCTAGAGGGTTAAAAGGTCCAGGACGGTGTTCGCGGAGAACCAGGTCGCCGACCCTTATGTTCCTTGTCTTGACCTTTTTGTTGAAAGCTCTTGCCATTCTTCTTTGGTAAGCTTGAGTGTGCTCGGCTGCTTTCAGCCTTCTTTCGTCTAGCAGGGCTAGTTCTTCGTATCTGTTTTCTAACCAGTCGACTTCATTCACTTGGTTTTCTAGGAGAACCCTTAGTGAAGGTATTTCTAGCTCTATCAGCAGGACGGCTTCCATTCCGTATGCAAGGGCATATGGGGTCTCACCTGTAGCTGTTCGGACTGAAGTGCGGTATCCCCAAAGTGCGAAGGGTAGCTTGTCGGGCCAATCTTTCCCAGTGACTACCATTTTTCTGATGATGGTTTCAATCATTTTATTTGTGGCTTTAAATGCTCCATTCGTCTGAGGCCTGTAGGGAGAAGACTTGTGCCTTACGATTTTGTATTCCGTCAAGAGATGATCAGTTTCTTTCTCAAAGTGGGAACCATTATCGGATATCATCTCTTGGGGCGCCCCATATCGGCAAATGATATTGTGCTTGATAAATTCTGCTACCTTTCTGGCATTCAAGATTTTGTAGGAGGTGGCCTCGATCCGTTTAGTGAAATAGTCGATGGCTACTAGAACAAAACAGTGCCCATTGGTTCCCGCGGGTGTAACCTTTCCAATCACATTTATGCCCCATGTTGAGAACGGCCAAGGGGATATCATGGAGTACAACAAGGAAGGCGGTGCATGCTGAAGGTTGGCGTGTATCTGACACTTATGGCATTTCTTGACCATGTTGGTACAGTCGGTTTCCATGGTTAGCCAAAAGTACCCTTGTCTGATGATCTTTTTAGCGAGCATGTTTCCGCTCATATGGATTCCGCACACCCCTTGATGAACATGGTCCATTATATCCTGAGCCTCCTCTTTGGTGGCGCAAAGGAGGTTCCTCTGGGAGTATTTTTTGAATAGACGGTCGGCAATGATGACATAATTGGCTGCCAGTCTTTTAAGGGCAAATTGAGTTTTCTTGTCGGCCTCAGGCAGGACGGTTCCATCTAGGATGAAGTGCCAAATGTCATAGTATCAAGGTTTCTTTTTGAAGTCCTCAATGGTGGCGCATTCGGATAACCACTTGTCTTTGTAGTCATGGAGGTCTATGACGGTACAATAGGCAGGAGTTGCTCGTCGAGTTACTTTGAAGGGTTTTACTGCCTTTCCTGTAGGGATTTCAACCAAGGAAGCAAGTGTAGCCAATGCATCTGCAAACCGATTTTTGTCTCTAGGGAGGTAGTGAAATGAGACATCTTGGAATTGTTGCACCAACTCTTGGAGGTGGGCATTGTATCTTTGAAGGGTTGGATCTTGGATCCTCCACTTCTTCAGTGTCTGATTGATGATCAACTGGGAGTCCCCAAATACTTCGAGTTCGGTCATGTTGCGTTCTAGGGCTGCTTCGAGTCCTGCTATACAAGCTTCGTATTCGGCAGTGTTATTAGTGGCGTCAAAGTCGAGACGTACTGCTAGCGGAGTATAGATGTCGTCGGGATCTACCAATAGCATTCCGATGCCATAACCTTTCTTATTGGCTGCGCCATCGAAAAATAATTGCCACTTATTTTCGTCCTCTATACTCATGATGTCTTCATCAGGGAATCGCGGGTCTTCCCCCTTCACTTCGTCGCAAGGAAATGCGGCTAACTGATCTGCGAATACACTGCCCCTGACAGATTTCTGAGTGACGTAAGTGATGTCATACCCCGCGAGCATGAAGTACCACTTGGCTAGGCGCGAAGACAAATCTGATTTGTCTAGGATGTACTTCAGAGGATCCATTCGCGCGATGAGATGAACTGGGAATGCTTCCATGTAGTATTTTAGTCTCTGTGTAAACCAGACGAGAGCAGCACAAGAATTGTCGAGTAGAGAGTAGTTGACTTCACTGCCTTGGAATCGATGGCTGACAAAGTATATTGCATTTTGTGTGTGCGAGGCTGGCTGTTCTTGAGCAAGCATAGCCCCTAGTGTATTGTTAGTAACCGTGAGGTATAGTTTCAAGGGTTTCTCCTTGTGCAACGGAACCAAGATAGGTGGGGAAGTTAAGTAGTGCTTAACTTCCTCGAATGCCTCTTGACATTCTTTGGTCCATTCTTGAGGTGCATTTTTCTTGAGTAGCTTGAAAATAGGATCGCACATTGTAGTCAGTTGGTTGATGAATCGAATGATGTACTGGAGTCTGCCCATGAATCCTTTTACTTCTTTCTGTGTTCTCGGCGGTGGCATGTCTATGATGGCCTTTATCTTGGCGGGATCTGTTTCTATGCCACGTTCAGTGACCATGTATCCCATGACTTTTCCTTTGACCACCCCAAATGAGCATTTTGCGGGGTTGAGCCTCATCTTGTGTTGTCTCAGTCGATTGAAGAATTTCCTGAGATCTCTGAAGTGCTGACCATCTGTCCCCTTTGAGTGGATAATCATGTCGTCCACGTACACCTCTATTTCTTGGTGGATCATGTCGTGGAAGAGTGTTGTGATTGGCCTTTGATAAGTAGCCCCAGCGTTCTTCAAACCAAACGGCATGACCATATAACAGAACGTCCCCCAAGGTGTGGTGAACTCTGTTTTGTGTTGGTCTTCCTCTGCCATGAGAATTTGATTATACCCTGCAAAACCATCCATGAATGAGCGGACTTCGTAAGTTGCGGTTGCATCGACCAGCATGTCTATGTTAGGTAGTGGAAAGTCATCTTTAGGGGATGCCTTGTTCAAGTCTCTGAAGTCGACACAGACTCGTATTTTCCCGTTCGATTTGGCCACTTGCACTGTGTTGGCTAGCCATTCCGGATATTAAATTACCTTAATGAACCCCACGTTCAGGAGTTTCATGATCTCCTCCTTCACTTGCATTGACCATTCAGGCTTAATTCTGCACAGTTTCTGTTTGACTGGTTTGGCATTAGGTAGCAACGGTATCTTGCGTTCTACGATCGACTGATTTAACCCTGGCATATCTTTGTAAGACCAAGCGAAGACGTCGACATATTCTCTGAGGAGTTGCGTTAAGGTTTCTCTATCTTCCCCCTTGAAGAAGCTGCCGATCTTGGTTTCTCTGGGGTCTTCTGCCATCCCAAGATTAACCGTTTGCATTTCTTCATTGTCAACAGGGCCATTCTTTCCACAACGACCTACTTGCTTTGCTAATTATTTTAAAATTTGTTCGTTTTCTTGATCTATCTCATCATATGATTCATTATTAACTTGTTCGTTATATTCATTACTATTAATTAATTCATCATTCACGATCTTAGCAATCTCAAGGTACTCGGAAAGATCAAAGTTTTCATTAAGGAAGTAAGGGAATACATGCTCGGCCACCGCCTCAATTTTCTCTTGAGTGAGTTCATCAGAGGCGGAGCCTGACTCTAAAGTGAAAGATATAGGGCCTATCTTCCTGCGGGGATGGGGAGTACAACCAAGCTCTTTGATCATGAAGTCTTCATCAACAACTGGTCCCCCGGTGACGTGCCAGTTTAGAATTGGCTCATCACATTTCTGGATTAGCTTTGTATAATCAATAGTTGGAGCGTCCCCCTTGGATATTGCATGGATCTGGCTGTCTTTTAGTCGACAAAGGTTCTCGAACTATCGCAGCATGTCTTCTCCCAATATAAAGTCCCGTTCGCTGGTCATTCCTGCCTTTGTGCCCACAAATCTTTAAGGATTAGCAGAATGGGTTCTGTTTCGTCTGAAGAAGCATCGCAGTCGCTGAAGATTTCAAAGCCCGGATGGTGCTTTCCTTTATCGTCAGTCCATGGTTCTGCAAAGATAAAGTACGGGATGTTTTCCCCTTCTCGAATGAAGTAGCCGTTGAGCGTCTTTCGGTATGGTTCGAGGTTGCAACCCTTAGTCTTTGGGTTATTGTTACTTCTGTAGGCAGTCCCTTCCCATTTGATCTGAGTGAAGTCGCACTCTTCTTCATCACTTTCATCGTGGATGGAAGTGATGTATCATAGGCCATGCTTTATGCGTAGTGGGGGATCAGGCGGTGGTTCTGTTATCCCTTGCAAGTGTTTGCCAAGTCCCAATTCAGGAAAGTACCCTTTTGCTTGCATCATTCTCCAAATAGGAAGGTTTCCGAAAAACCAGAGTGCCTTAGAGTAGTCATCTTCGTTGCAAGTCTCGATGACATTTACGGTACTATCTTTCTCAATCTCAAAGCTACTGAATAAATAATCGAAAGTGCTATGTTGTACTTCGAGGATAGGGCTAGAAGTAACCATTTCCCCGTGTATTGTGACTGTTGTGTCGTTGTGCTTGAATTTGATGCATTGGTGTTGAGATGAAGGTTCACCCCCTATGTCATGCAGCCAAGGGCGGCCAAGCAGTAAGTTGAAGGATGCTGGGATGTCGATGACTTAGAATTCGATGCTAATGGTGACTTGTCCCATTTCTATAGGTATCGCGACTGAACCCAAAGCAGTTCTAGCAATGCAATCATAACCTCGTACAGTGTGCCCTGATGGCTTAAGGTCTTTGTGGGTGAGACCCAATGATGACAAGGCTTTCTTTGGAAGGACGTTGATTGCAGAACCATTGTCGACCAAAATGCATGGCATTCGATATCCATTCACCTTAGCAGTTATGTATAGGGACTCATGATGATTGTTCCCATAGGATGGGAGGTCCAAGTCAGTGAAAGTGATGACATTGCCAAATTGTAATTAGCCAATCATTTAAGTAATATCTTCGGGTGTAGCTTCTGAGGAGATAGACATTTGAGCCAGTGCCTTTTTCAACATTTCACGGTGCTTGTGGGATGCACTTATAAGGTCCCAAACTGAGATGTTTTCTTGCGTCTTCTTTAACTGGGCTAAGAGAGGATCGTCGGGCTCATTTGATGATGAAGCTTTTGTTTGTTTAGGAGGATTTTCATCCCTTGGGTCTTTGTTGATAATCACTCGACCAGATCGTGTGAGAAGATTGATTGTTTTAGACCCTTTTTCCTTTTGCTCTAAAATTTCATCCCAAGACATAATGTAGCAGAAAGAAGATTCATTAAATTCAAGAGGGCTCTCGTCCACAATTGTGGCTATACGAGTAGGTTCCTCGAAGCTAGTTCCTATCTCTATTAGATTGTCCTCATTGTTTGGTAATGGATTAGTAACAACACTAGGAAGCCATATCTCTTTAGATCTTGGATCATGTCCTTCAGGTGGAAGCAGGAGTTGGTGTCATGGCCGGTAGTGTTGTGATATTTGCAGAAGAGATGATGAGCATGACTAGCCGAAAGATCCTTTCTTGGTGGGCCACCCTCTCTTGGTTTGATTTTTCCATTCTTGACAAGCACCTCGAGAAGTTCTTCTTGAGTTATTCCTTTAAGTTTGTCTTAATGCCTATCCCTTTTCTTCTTTTGGGGTGGAGGTACTGCAGAGTATTTATCATTTCCGGGATGATTGAAGACTATGGCATTGACGAAAGTATCCTTAGGGTTTAAAGAGGAAGAGGAGTTCTTGTTATAATGGAACCTGCTTTCTTTCTTGGCTTCCTTTTTCTGTTTGATGAGGTCATCTACTCGTATGCCGGATTTGTGGAGTTTGGCAAAGCTAGGGAAGTAGTTACCCGCAAGTTTTTCTTGATACTATTCTCGGAGACATTGAATGAGGATGTGAATTTGCTCGTCTAGGCTTGGCCTATCAACGATTTTGGTCAGTTTAGCTCTCCATCATTTGACGAAATCTGTGAAGGATTCGCTAGGGAGCTGCTTGGTTTGTTTGAGGTCCCTTCTAGTAGTGCGGTAAGTAGAGTTGTCCTCATATTGCTTTTGGAAGGTACGACTGGCGAGTGGCCAATCAAGTCTTGTGGAGAGTGGAAGAGTCATGTACCAATCTCTAGCGGCACCATCAAGAGTTTGCGGAAAGCATTGAGCTAGCAGGTTGTCATTAACACCCATAGGTAGCATGGCCTAAGAATAGGTTTCCAAATGAGATTTGGGACAAGTAGTACCATTGAATTTTGCAATGTCGGGTGTTTTGTACTTTCTAGGAAGTTTGGACATGGATTGACGATGAGTGTCATAATCAATAGAAAGCGAGGCTCCCTTACTTACATCGAGGGATGCAAGTTTCTTTTCTAGCATTGCCATGGTAAGGGGTTCGTTCTTGCTTTCCCCTTTGCTCACTTTCTTGGATGTGTAACTTTCATTGTCAGAGGAGGAAGATGATGAGCTAGGCTCATACTTCTTTTTCTTGCTTTTGCTTTGGCGACGGTTCTTAGCCTTTTTGGTATATGATTCCTCCTTTTCGGAGGAAGAATCATATTTCTTTTTCTTTTCTTTTGAGGCTAGTGCCGCCCTAAGCTCTTGGATTTCCTCCATGAGGGTGTGGATTTGGGTTGCTTGCTCCTCTAAGCGACCATTGGCTTCTTCTAGCAGCTTGTGGTTGTTTTCGGACAAAGTTTCGTCACCCGGAATTTCGTCGATGCCGGACATTGTGTTTGGAGTCTTGAGGTTGAGTAGCTTCGGAAAACTGACAGAGAGATGCAGAGATGCAGAGATTGAATCAGGATCAGATCTAGCCCCAACGAGTCGTAAGAAGGCTTAAAGGGTTCAGGCTCAATCACAGCAAACAGAAGCATTGTCCCGCGCGGGACAGGCAGTCTCGCGCGAGACAACCACACGAAAAGTTGATTTTTATTAAACCTAATTTCTGGTCGGAACGGAAGATCCATTTTGAGGGGTTTCCAAGGTCTTTATCCAAACCTAATGACTAAGTAATCAGTCCAATTTTTGTAAAATAAAGCCATGTGAGATTGTTTGAAGGATTTTTTTAAGGGACAATTTCCGAAAGGGTCATTCCGAAGGGACTTTCCGAAGGTACATTCCGAAGGGACTTTTCCGAGTCCTTCTTTATGGTCAATTTTACATGGCTTTATTTTGATTAAAAACAAGAGAGATCACCAAGTCAAAACCGACCGATCACGGAGTGATCCTAGAAAGACAATCTATATGATATGTGGCGATGCAAGGCTGGAAGGCTAGGCTCCCCGCGATATGACAATCTAGGTGGATTGAATACGCGGAGTGGGATGATCCAACTTTGGAGAGACCGGCGATTAGGCGGTTACCGTCATTCGTCCTTAGTGTGGGTCCCAGATTAATCAGGGTATGTAGTGCAATGACAGATATATAATTAGTGCGCGTGTGTGAGAGTTCATCTAGGTGATAGATAAAATATATATTTTTTTTTGAAAATAAAAGGAAAACAAATAATGGCCACACCAAGTGGATGCCTACGTTTCTCCCAATTTAGGGAGACTCAGGCTGTCGTAGTTCCACTTAATGAGAGAGAGAGAGAGAAATAAATAATTTAAATTACAACTCCCGAATCCCCAATGGATCAGACTTTAATTCAAAAACCCAATCACACGAGTTATAAATAATAATCAATTATTTAAACAAAATACGGATTCGAGTTCTACATCTTAAGGGAGGCCTTGAGATGAAAGAACTCAGCAGATAATGTAATCTGGAATCCCTTTTACGTGTTCGATTCTTATCTCATATCTCGAGACGAACGGGAAAACCAGAACACAAACAGAATATCGAAGCATTGTCTCGCGCGAGACAAAGGGTTGTCTCGTGCGAGACTAGCCTGAACTGAATAAAAAAATGATTTTTTATTTAAAAACCCTTCTTATTAACGCAAGTTTAAGCCACTTTAAATTTATACATCCCCAGCGGAGTCGCCAAACTGTAGCGATGCACGGAAAAACTCAATTTTCCCGAACTATTTGTTTTTGTTTTGAGAGTCGCCACCTATATTATTGGTTGGAAATATAGAAAAACCATTCTTTGAAAGATTTTGGGTTCGGGGCTTAAGTTATGGAATGGGAAGGTTAAGGAGCACCAATTCCACCCAATACGGAGATTGGTCTTGCTAAAAGGGGTTTTCAAATAAAAAAGACATTTTAAATAAACAATTAAAATATCCATTTAACGAGGTTAAACGGAATATAGGATCAATTGCTTCGAGACTGTCTCCATGATTTGGAGAGGCTCTAGGCCGATCCTAGGTTCAATGTTCTATACCACTCTAACAATCAATTAGAAAGGGAAGGAAGATTACCTTTTTGAGAAGAGATTCGGAGAGAGTTTCGACACAATCCAGACTTGAATCTTGATGCGGACAGAGCTTCGCCTCAATCCTTGATTCGTACTTCGATGTTTGTTGATCAACAAGGTTGATAAACAAACTTTAGGTGATTTAGGGTGATTTTGTAAGAATCTTTCAGGGAGTGAAATCCACAAAATGTGTGTGTTGTGTTATTTGGATCAGGGATCCGGGATCGTCGACCTCTGAAATACTGGAAGTCATCAAGTATTTATAGGAGGTTGGAGAGGTAAAGGTGGAGAGGGAAATCACCCTAGGAAGGTTCCAGAACTCAACTGCTATTGGAGAACTGGATGATGAAAAGATTTATCAAGAAAGAGGTTGAAATCGATGAGGAAACTGTTTTCTGCATGCCTGCAGGAGCTTAGTCTCGCGCGAGACACCACATGTCTCGCACGGGACAAGGCTACTCTGGACAATTCTGTCCTTCCCTCGTTATCTCGTATGCAGTTCAGTCCAAACTAATGGTCGTTAGTCAAAACTTAACGAAACATGACAAAATGATGGATTCCTACTCTTGACTCAAGGCGAGACTTAGAGTGGTATGGGTTCAGAATGGGGTGTCTACAACGATGACTGCAGAGGAAAATAATTTCAGTCTTATGATGACGGCCGAGGAAAAGAATTTTGGGCTTACGATGATGGCTGAGTAAAGAGGTTCGGGCTTATGATGACTGCCGAGGAAAAGAATTTCGGGCTTACGATGACGGCTGAGTAAAGAGGTTCGGGCTTACGATGACTGCCGAGTATATAGGTTCGGGCTTACGATGACTGCCGAGTAAAGAGGTTCGGGCTTACAATGACTTCTGAGGAAAATGTTCGGGCTTACGATGACTGCCGAGGTTATTTTGGGGACCAAAGTGCATAAATTTGAAAGGGATGGCTTTTGGACAACCAAGGGTAAAGATTATAAGGGCAGGAAGGTCATTAGCCTGGAGTTTGCAAAGAGGTTCATGCAGCTTCACCACGACTTTGCAAGGTGGTTCGCACGGATCTGAGAGAAAAACTGGCGTTTTAAACAGGTTCAGGCTGGAAGATGTTGCCATTTACCCAAAATTTTCAAGTTTCTGCCGCGGGAGAGAGAGAGAAGGAAAAACTGCCATTGTTTGAGCTAAGTTTCACCAAGAAATTCCTTCCCTTTTTCTAATCCTTTATCAAGGCTGAGGAAATTAGGCAAGTTCGTCACCAAAGGAGCCAAGAAGCTCTTGAGAGGAGGTTGAATTTACAAAGAAAATTCTCAAATTACAAGTCTTCTACGATCTATCCGGATGTTCACAAATACAACTCGAAGGGGAAAGCGAAAACGGAGGTAAGAACTCAAATTTTGTCTTTGATTTTGGTTTTGCATTAGGGCATGTTAGAACAAGGGCTTGGTTTTGCCATTTAAGGAATTTTGTTCTTGCCATGATTGTGTTGTGAAATTGATGATGGATTATTGAAATTGAAGGTATATGGATTATGGGTATGTAATTTTTATTGAAAAAATATGGAGTTTAGCTTCGATTTGTGAAAATAAAATGTGCCTCCTTTGAAATGGTGTATTGCATGCTTAAATGGCTTGTACCTTAGGGTGTTTTGATGGTGTATTTTGTATGCAATGTTAAGCATGAGCATAGGGAACTTTGTTTTGTAAGTGTCGAGCCCTTTTTGAGATAAAATTTGCTGTGTTGGAATGAACTTTTGAAATAAAACGTGTCGTTTTGTAATGGGATTTTGAAATAAAATGTGCCTTGTGGGAACAGGCTTTTGAAATAACATGTGCCATGTGGGAATGGGCTTTCAAAATAAAATGTGCCGTGTGGGAACGGGCTATTAAAATAAAATGTACCGAGTTGTAATGGGCTTTTTGAAATAAAATGTGCCATGTTGTAACGGGCTTTTGAAATAAAATGTGAATGATATGTGTCATCCTTCGTTCATTGTTTGTTGAGTATTGCAACAGAGTTTATTGACATACCTTTGCTGTATTTACCTACAGGATGAGGCGTCTTTGTCTGGGAAGGGCAAAAAGATGAAAATGCGGGGGTCTATTGAGACCGTGGTAGACGTTTGGAGGAGTATGCCGGATAACTCCTGGGAGGGGAGACCTTGTCCTCGGAGATTAGTCATTGACTCGGGGCTGAACGTGTTTGTAGTGAATTTAGCTAAAGTAGCCTCGACTAAGAAGAACAAGGGCATTTTCTGGCTTTGTCTGAGTTTTGGTGGGATACTATGCATTCCTTCCATCTCGGTTAGGGGAGGTGACGGTGTCTCCCATAAATTACACGGCCATCATCAGTCTTTCCTTTAAGGGGGAGTCAGTGAAGTGGAGGGATTGCATTTCTGATGAACGTTTGATCGAGCTGCTGGGATTTGAGCCTTCGCCTCACTTGCGACGTGATGTATCTGGGGGAGAGAGTTTTCTGATAGCATGGTGATGATGTTGCTCCTCGTGCTCCGAGGGATCCTCCAGTTCATATGTTGAGCCCTTCCGATATGAGCTACTTTGATATTGAGAGATATCGGGGTGGACATCGCGGATTACGTCCTGGATGGTGAGGAGTACGGGTCTTTTGTGAGGAGGAAGCTGAGGATGCCACAGGTTCTGGCTAGGGAGATGAGGGGAGACTCGTCACGACTTCGGGATGTCCTGTGCCAAGAGCAGATTTTTCCTACGTTCGCGGGGATTCTTCTAGGAGGCAGGTTTTTGTTCCCATTCCAGAGCAGGCTCCTCCCGCTTACCGGGTTGATCCTGATGCTTCTGTGAGTTGTTATTCTTTCTTTTGACATCTTGATCTGCCTTATTTCTCTTTTGTGACTATCGTTTCTTTGTCATGATGGTCTCGGTCCGGACTGTAGGCTTGATCACTCGCCAATATTTGGGGATGAAGGCTTTTGCGAAAAAGCTTATGCGGGGGATGTCTTGTGGTTCATCAAGAGGTGCAGCGGTCCATGAGCCCATGCCTTCGAGGAGATCGGTGGACACTCCTTTTCTCGATGCGGACACGGATCCCCAGCCTACCTCTCATCCTGATGTACAGACCCAGGGGAGGTATAGTTATGATGGGAGCTTTTTCAAGTGGGGCCGAGGTGCCCGTCCGTATCCGCAGTTCTTTCCTCAGTCCAGTGCACAGGCCGAGGGCCCGTCTTCCTTTCCCTTCTTTGACCCCTTCTCCGGCCTTACCCCTGCAGATTTTATGGAGTATTCGGTTGGGGAGGGTGCCAAATTCACAAATGATGATGAGGTAGCCGGCGAAGGTACTGAGATGCGTGAGTCTTCACCGGGCGGTGCTGCTGACGACAGAGTAGGATTTTCCATTTTCTTCTTCTTTTTGTTAATGACAAGAGCAACAAAACATTTGTATTTTTATGCAAAAATTATTCACATATAATGTGTTCCCCTTTTTTATTGTACTTGTAATAACTTAGGAGTTTTTTATTTTTTATTTTTTTGTTTTGTGCATGTCACATGAGCCTGAAATGCTTTATTTGTGGTATATGGGGATGGGAATAACTTTGTTAGGTTTTCTAAGCAGTTCGGTGTAAAATCTTGGTGCTGGCAGCAACTGTTTTGTTGCTGCAGATTTTTTTTCTGCTGGGGAACATGTGGTCCGTACGGATTTCTCCTGCAAGCAAGGAGGTCCATATGGATCTGTCAAGCTTTTCAGAGAGGGAATAAATTCTGAAGTAAATCTGGTTTTTGCTCATTCTTTCTCTCTTCAAAACAGCAAACATTTCTTTTAAACTTCATTTCGGGGGAAGACTCTCTTGAAGTCATGAATTCATCATTTGTTAAGGGAAATTTCCCAAAACATTCAAAGGAGAAGCAAACATGCTTCCTTAAGAGGCTCAAGACATGGATGAGGCATCACATGAAGCACAACAAACGAGCTTTTGAGGTAAGATACAAAATTAAGTCCGCTTGGTCCCTCAAAGAGTTATCTCCCGATTGGGAGTTGTTGTCAGTGGCCGTGAGGTTTTGGGACACAAGGAGGCATGTCTATAGATTCTCCTACAACGAGATTACACCCACCTTTGAGGATTCCTGGGCTTTGCTCAGGGGTCCAGAAGTGGAAACTATCTCTCTTCCTCTGGTCGGGGGCGTGACCATGGACGTGAAGCTAGCATTCTTGCTTCGAGTTTCTTTAGAGGAAGCGAAAGGTATGATACTCGATTCTGGGCATATCAATATTTCTGAGCTGCCTTGCAGGTTCATGAGTGATGGTGAGAGTGACACTTCGTGGGATGTGTTTGCTTTATGCGTGATAGCCACCCTTTTCATGGTTAGCTCCCTCGGGATATGTCACAATTCTCTACTAGACGTGGCAGGTCATTGTCGAGTGGGTGAGGACATCGTTCCATTGATTTTGGGAGAAACATTCCATGGTATAGACCGACTAGCGATGAGGGATAGATTTATACATGGGGGAAGTCTGTTTTACTCACTTTATGGTTGAGAGAGAGACATCAAGCTATGTATGTGGCCCCAATATCCTTTAGCCCGTGGACATTTGCTCAGCGACCTTTGGTTTTGGGGATAGGTCAATCTGGATGAGAAAGCTGGATGGCCAGGCTCTGTACGCATCACATTCGTTGGTGGGTTCCTCATTGGAGGATAGAAACTAGGAGGGCCCTTCAGGAAAGTTCCTATGTTGTCAGGGTTTCGAGGCTGTCCCAATCCTCTTTCTACATTCCGTCTCTTGTTTCCATGCAGTTTGGGACAAGGCAAGAGCCTTTGCTGGGCTGGGATGACATTGCTACTATGGAGGTAGCTCCTTTATCCATGGCAGACCCATCCACTTTCCTTCTTTTCATGAGGATATGGAAGTATTCTGCTTTTCCTCCTTGGGTACTTCTTAGACACCAAGAGAGTGTTGTTCTGACCACTAAGTACTTGGACTGGTACGAGCGACATGTTGGATAGGCCCAGATGATTCTGGGGAGCATGCTTGAGGCCATTCTGGGCAAGGTTACCATTCTGGTTACAACTTAGGAGTGCAGAAGCTTGGGCTAAGCCTCAAGATATCACAGGAGATGCTTTGTTTGACTATGAGACCAGAGTTGGCAGATTGGTGGAGAGAGGTCCTACTTTACAGACTCATAGGGAGGAGATCCGAGTCGGGGCACAAACAATCGAAGTTTTGAGAGCGACTGGGTTGCTTGACACAACAGGGAGGACTCCTGATCTTGGAAGGAGGGAGACAGAGATAGTTCATATGGAACGAAAGAAGACTCATCGGGGACGAGGGAAAAAAGGAAAGAATGACGAAGGTACAAGCGTGAGTGGCATGGAATGACCTTCTAAAATTCTGAGTATCCATCCATTATCTTTGCAGACACATTAATTATTAAATGTTTTATGATGTTTAGCATGTTGTGAGTCGAGAGTAGACTGTGCTTGAACTCATCAAGAAGTGTTTTAATTGTAATGATTTGTGATTTACTTTAGATTTTTTATCGAGACACGAAATCATTCATTGCGTCTTGTTCCGAACTCTGTTGGCATCAAGTTTGGAATTTTATATATTTTTAGATCGAACCAGTGATGGCTGCCTACGTTCTCCTCTTACAAATGGACTGAAGGGCTCAATATCCGTAGTTCGACTCTATTTTGTAAGAGAAGGGGAGACAGAAAAGGGGAGAATGGTGCAACCCTGATTTTAACTAGACTGTCCTTTTTAGTTGTTCGTCTCAAACCTAACGGTTCTTTTAAATACCGCAAGTGCACGGGATATAATAGTATAACTAATGCAAGTACGGGTCGATTCCACAGAGACATGGTTTACTTTTAAGCAATATTTGTATTTATGAAGAAATAGAAATGAGATTGGGAGAAATATGGTTTGGTTTGCGAAATATCTAAAAACATACACTAAACACTTAAATTGAACTCTTATAATATGAAAGCATTCTCAGGATTGGAATTCATATAGTCATTTATTCATCAATTATTCATGCCTTTAAAAATAGAAGTGTTCATCAAAATCAAGGATGGTACATTAAGCCTACTCTACTTCTCACGATCAAGCAAGTAGCGTTTGTATCCTTCACTAATTATGCCCTATCTCTTGATGGCCCATAATTAGTAAGGATCCATTAATGTTCATAAATCCACGTACTTTCCATTCAAGGAACATCCCTAGGCCATTGAACTACTCTCGTGATCAATGAAACCTAGTTCCTTCATATGGTTCTGTTAATTGAGATTCTCGGCTAGGTACTTCTCTCGATTAACTAGAATCATACAAATTGGACGTCTCCAAAATGTAAGTCATTTAAAGTTTGATGTGAAGAGAATTGTTAAGATGAAGAGAGGATGGCATGATTTATAAATGTGATAAATAAAGACGTTGAGTTTCCAACCCCAAGAATTCGGGGGATTACTCACAACCCATAATTAAAACAAACATAAGCAATTAATATAAAGATAGGGAAAAGAAGGGCTTATGCTTGTAGAAATGTAGAAGATGAAAGTAAACTTCAGAAATTGTATTGCTTCTTCCTTCCAAAATATCTTCAAGAACAATGTTTGGATCTTTGAATATTTGGAAAGTAATAATGCTAGAGTAATTGCTATGTGTTTTCAGATGTAAATCTGATGTTTTTTAGATGTTTTTTCGATACATTTTGATGTCTAAAACTGATACAAAGGGGCCTTTAAATAGGCATTCTAAGCTAAGGTTTCAATTCTTCAAAAAGCTGTCTTCAAGAGGTGCCTTTAGGAACTGGTAACAACAAGTGCACGGCCGTGCGTTATGACTTGCACGGCCGTGCAAGCCTTGGCGCCAAATTCCCTTTTGAACTGGTTTGAATGCACGGCCGCTCCATTTTTTGCTACACGGCCGCTCCTTCGACTTTGGGCCATTTTGGCTTGACAAGAGGCAATTGCATGGCCGCTCTTATATATAGAGCACGATCGCTCCAGCTGAGATTAGGCCTGGATGATCATTTTGAAGCTGTCCCTTCCTTAGTTTTGATCCTTAAGCTCCTTATACTCATAGAAATGAACCTAAAACCTGTATAAATACACAAAGTACCAGCCAAGCGTAAAATCGAAGATATAACAATAAAAGAAGCTAATTTACACTTAATGATACTAAAATTAGAGGCAAATGATACAATTGTGAGGACCCCGACCCGGAACCAACACGTGTCCTGAGCTGGAGCGTCCCCAAACTAACTCCAAACTTCCTAAATTTTTATAAACTTTGATTTAACATACATACTTAAACATAATTAACATAACCATTTCAAAATAACTCCACTCCTCTCCACATTGGAGGAAGAGTTGAACAATTTCGAAAGTAACAACCTATTTTAGTTACAAAAGATTTCGATTATAACGCAGAAACTAAGTTTTTATATACACAACTCCATAAAGGAATTATACCAAAATACAACTTTCTACGCCAACCTATACATACCCCGACAATCCCAAAATACCACTTCCAAACTCCTCTCCGTCCTTACTTGGCCGGTCCGCCTGTCTCGGGATCTAAAACATTAAAGGGAGAGGGGTGAGAATAAATCTCAGCAAGCTATTATGAATGCAACAATATGCCAAATAAGATGCAACACATAACAAGGTGCATATAACACATTGGGAAAGCTGTAAACACCTTACATTACCTCAGTTTACCTTTTCCCGTCTGAACAATAGTCGTACAACATTGGAGATAAAACTCCACTAATTAGTGAATTGCTTGAGCATTATTCACTACTTATAAGACCCATTTTTCAGGGAACCATATAAGATAGTAGCAACTCTGTAAGGCTTTTGGCTCAATACAGATGCCATAACCCCAGTCTGTGGCCACAGAAGGGGACGGTCACAGGTATAGCATAATCCGATCACATAGGTCACACTTTCCATAATTGATCGTATTACGCTATACCCCCAACATCAGCTGATTAACACAAGTTTAAGCACATAACAGTTACTTGAAATAAAATCCACAAAAGGGATATGAAATATAACCACATGGTAAATTATACTCATGTTCAACCAATATCATAGTGCAACATTTATTTAATACACTATGCATAGCACAATCAATGAATGTGTATTCAAGTAAGGCAACAAGGTATCATCAACCAACCCTACATAGTCAATATACAACAATACATGGCCTCTATAAAGGTCCAAGCTAAATTTACCAAGTTGGAGTCACATTTGTTAAACTGCCAAACAAGGCTGCCAAGCGTTTTCCGAGTAATATTTAAAGTACTTTCACAATTCCATTTTAACCAATTAAGGTGTCATTGTGTAGCCCAAGTATTCTACTTTAATCTAGGTTGAAGAGGGTTCATTTTGGTTCTAGTTTGAATAGGTTTAAACAGCTCTAAAAATGGTTCAGTAAACAGAGCATGGCACGACTCGTGCTCTATAGCACGACTCGTGCCATTTCAGCCCCAAAGTGATCAGAACGATTTACCCTAAATCCACGAGTCGTTTCCACGAATTGGCCATGGGCACGACTCGTGCCAAGGGGCACGACTCGTGCCACGGCCAGAATCAGACATCAGCAGCTGGTTTCAAGCAATAATCCAAGAAACCAAAATCCAACCAAACTTCCTCTATTTTGTGAACCTAAAAGGGGTTGCTAACTTTGAAAAACCTCATTCTAAATCATTTAAACCCAAAGTAGTATAAACCTAGACTACTTATAATTTGATTTCCTACTCATTTCACCACCACATTTCAAATTTACATTCTTATTTTAACTCAAACCACATTCTTACACTATTTATCAACTTCCATGAACAACAACATAATTCTAGGTCATTACTCCATTTCTCAACTCCAAGAAAATGTTCTAACATCTCAAACAACAATTATAACAACAATATCAACATCAAATATTTCATGAACATTTAATTGAAGGAAAGTCATAATAACTCACATTAGCAATATGAGATGAAACAACGATTTCTCTAGCTTGATGCGTTCCCCTCGTCGCCCCGAACAAGAAAGTACAACCGGATCGAAAAATGGAGAAGGATTGAATTTGCTAAGAATTTTGGAAGGAAGGGATTGGAGGAAGGTTTTCCATGGAGATTTTTAATTGAGGAGGATGAAGGAGGATGATGGAGGAAGTATGGGGAGATTGACTAAAGGAGGGGATGGGGAAAAAGTGAAGTATGGCCTCCCCATAACTAAATTAATTGAAATCTTTCAACCAAATACAATTAAGTCCTCCCAAGTTTAAAGGATACAACTAAACCCCCTACTCCACATCTTTACACAACCCACCTTGACTACACATAACATTTTATTTATTTTCAATTATTATAACTTCACCCCAACACTTTATTTTATTTCTAATTGAACCCTAAAGCTTCAAAGTTATTTCACAACCATCCTAATTTTTATAAACAATTAAAGACATAAAGTGAGCACATAATATCAACAAATAACATAAAGTGCATATTATGAGATGCTAAAATAGTGCCTAGGGTTAGGGTCGTTACACTCACTCCCCCTTAAAGAAAATTCACCCCGAATTTTAAAAAGACTTACTTGCACGTTCAAACAACCAAAGATATTTCTCTCTCATTTCCGACTCTAGCTCCCACGTTACTTCCTCAATGGTATGATTCTTCCATAGGATCTTCACTATCGGAATGCTCTTAGTTCTCAATTCCTTAACTTGAAACTCCAAGACTCTCAATGGTTCTTCAACATATGACATATCCGCTTGAATCTTGTCGGAAGGAGAACTCAATATATGGGAGGGGTCATGACAATACTTCCTCAACATAGAAACATGAAATACATCATGAAGCAAAGAAAAGGATGGAGGTAACGCTAACCGGTAAGCCAAATCCCCAATCTTTTCTAGAATCTCAAACGGACCAACGAACCTCGGAGCCAATTTACCCTTATTACCAAACCTTTTAATTCCCGTCCTCGAATAGACTTTCAAAAACACGAAGTCACCAACTTGAAAAGATAAGTCCCGCCTTCTATTATCGGCGTAGCTTTTCTATCTACTCTGAGCTGTCTTCAATCTATCCCGAATCACCTTGATTTTCTCCGTCGAATCTCGAACCAAATCCGGGCCGCAAAGCCTTGATTCACCAACCTCGTCCAAACACATAGGAGACCTACACTTTCGACCATACAACGCCTCATACGGAGCCATCTCGATGCTAGACTGATAACTGTTGTTGTAAGCAAACTCAACTAACGGTAGGTGATCTTTCCAAGACAATTGAAAATCCATCACACAAGCCCGTAACATATCCTCAAGTATCTGAATGGTTCTTTCGGACTGACCATCGGTTTGAGGATGAAACGCCGTACTAAAACATAGCTTAGAACCCAAAGCTTCATGCAATGCTCTCCAAAATCTAGAAGTAAATCTCGGATCTCTATCGGAGATAATACTAACCGGAACCCCGTAAAGTCTAACAATCTCCTTCATGTACAACTGAGCTAACTTCTCCATCGAGAACTTGGTTGACACCGGAAGAAAATGAGCCGACTTTGTTAATCTATCCACAATAACCCAAATAGCATCCATCTTCTTCGCGGTAAGAGGCAAACCCGATACAAAATCCATCGAAATCCCTTCCCATTTCCACTCCGGAATGTCTAATGGTTGAAGTAGCCCCGCCGGTCTCTGATGCTCGGCCTTGATCTGTTGACAAGTTAAACACTTAGACACATAATCCGCAATCTCCCTTTTCATCCCATTCCACCAATATCCACGTTTCAAGTCTTGATACATTTTCGTACTACCCGGATGAATCACAAACTTGGACTTATGACCATCCTCTAGAACACGCCTCTTGATTTTCGGTGATGAAGGAACACAAATTCTTCCTTGGAAGGTTAAAATTTCATCTCTATTCAATGCGAATTCCCCGACTTTCCCATCTTGCACTTGGCCCAAAATTTTCTTCAACTCCGGATCACTTTGTTGAGCTTCCTTCAATTCCCCATACAAGGTAGGAACGGCTCACACATTCGCAATTATCACTTCACTCCTCAACTCTCGGGAACTCAAAGCTGTCACATAAGCCTTTCGGCTAATCGCATCCGCCACTACATTTGCTTTCCCCGGATGATAAGAAATCACACAATCAAAATCCTTCAAGAACTCTAACCATCTTCTTTGTCGGTTATTCAACTCCTTTTGGGTAAACAAATACTTCAAACTCTTATGGTCGGTGAAAATCTCAAATCTTGCCCCATAAAGGTAATGTTTCCATTTATGCAATGCAAACACAATCGCCGCCAATTCCATGTCATGAGTAGGGTAATTCTGTTCTGCCGGTGATAACTTCCTAGAGGCATACGCAATCACTTTCCCATTTTGCATTAGTACACATCCCAATACTGCCTTTGAGGCATCACTATAAATAACGAAATTCTCGCAACCATCCGAAAGAGTAAGAATGGGAGCTGATGTCAACCTTTTCTTCAACTCATTGAAACTTGCTTCACACTTGGAATCCCATATAAAAGATACATCTTTCCGAGTCAACCTTGTCAACGGAGTTGCAATTCGAGAAAAACTCTCAATGAACCTTCGGTAGTACCCCACCAAACCAAAAAAGCTATGAACCTCAGTCACAGTTATAGGTTGCTTCCAATTAACTACATCTTCGATTTTTGAAGGATCCACGAAAATTCCTGAACTAGACACCATGTGCCCCAAGAAAGAGATCTGCTCAAGCCAAAACTCGCACTTGCTGAACTTGGCGTACAACTGTTTCTCACGAAGAACTGATAAGACAATCCTCAAATGATTTTCATGCTCCTCTCGAGACTTAGAATAAACAAGGATGTCGTCTATGAATACCACTACAAAGCTGTCAAGATACGGCTTGAAGATACGGTTCATCATATCCATGAATACGGCCGGAGCATTAGTCAACCCAAAAGGCTTCACAACAAACTCATAGTGACCATATCTAGTTCTGAAAGCTGTCTTTGCAATGTCATCTGGTCTAATCTTCAACTGATGGTATCCGCTTCTCAAATCAAGTTTAGAGTAGATAACGGAACCTTGAAGTTGGTCAAACAAATCATCTATATGCGGAAGAGGGTATTTATTCTTTATGGTTGCTTGGTTCAACAAACGATAATCGATACACAATCTCAAGGTACCATCCTTCTTCCGAACAAATAAAACCGGTGCTCCCCACGGTGACACACTTGGGCGAATAAAACCCCGGTCTAACAATTCTTGCAATTGAACCTTCAACTCTTTTAATTCAGCCGGAGCCATTCTATAGGGTGCTTTAGAAATAGGTGTGGTACCGGGCACTAGGTCAATACAAAACTCTATCTCACGATCCGGAGGCATAGAGTACTCACTTGAAAACACATCACTAAATTCATTAACAACCGGGACATGAGCTAATTCGGGGGACTTCTTACTTGAATCTACCACATAAGCCAAGTACCCCGCACACCCCTTAGATAACTTTTTTCTAGCCTTTAAAGCAGAAATAACATGTATACCGAACATAGATTTGTCCGCATCAAATATAAAAGTAGGTACATCAGGCATAGCAAATGAGACTTGCTTTCTATGACAGTCTACCAAAGCATGACACTGACTCAACCAATCCATCCCAAGGATCACATCAAAGTCATGGATTGGTAACTCTACCAAATCTACTGGCAACACATGTCCACATATAGTCACATCACAACCATGATATATTAAAGAAGATGCGAGGCACTCTCCCATAGGAGTAGAAACCTCCAACACATAAGGCATAGATTCAAGCAATTTATGTAATGAAAATGCAAAATGAGATGCCACAAATGAATGGGAAGACCCGGGATCTATAAGAATGCGGGCCTTAACTCCTGAGACAGGGACTATACCTCTAATGACATCATTAGGATCGACCTCTCCTCTACCCAAGGCGAACACTCGACCTTGCACTCTATCCTTGGGTTTCCCTTCGATATCTCTTTTCACACCACCACCTTGTCCCCCTTGTCCGCTACCCGAAGCTTGTTTCCTTTGCCACTTAGGACAATTCTTCTGGAAATGGCCTGCTGCCCCACACTGTAAACATTTGCCTTGCTTGCTCCAACACCTATCCTCTGAATGTCCTGGCTTCTTGCAATATCCACACAATGTCCCAAACTGACTTGAAGTCGAACGGTTTGTAGGAGCCGCCACATTTTCTCCTCTGCCTGCTCCCGGGGCTGTTGATCTTGGCTACCCTCTATTCTGCCCAGAACCTTGACCTTGGAATCTATTCTTACTTCCACCTTCAGATTTACTACGATGCTCTTCTATATCATTCTCAATCCGGTATGCCATATTCACGGCCGCTTGGTAGTTGATGAAGTCATGTGTCAATAACTGCTTCCAGAACTCCACCCTTAATCCTTTCACGAACCGATAGATCCGCCTCTCTTCTTCCGGCACCAAATGAGGACAATATCGGGCTAACTCTGTAAACTTGGCAGAATACTGTGCTATGGTCATTGTCCCTTGCTCCAATTTCAAGAACTCGACTTCCTTCTTATCCCTTGTAACCATTGGAATGAAATGATCTCGGAACTTGCGTGTGAAGTTCTCCCAAGTCTGCGGCGTAAGGTCCCGATCCCAGCCATCCTTCACTACTTGCCACCAATGCTCAGCCGGTCCTTCTAACTTGAAGACATCGCATCTCACCTTTTCTGCATCCGAACTCTCCATTGTTGCGAAAATCTTATTCATAGCTTCAAGCCATCTCTCTGCCTTCAACGGATCCGGATCTCCATTGAAACTCGGGGGTGACATATTCACAAATTTCTCTAGGCCATGCACTTGTCTACCTTCCGGTTGCTGTTGAGCCCTACCTTGATTTTGATTTGTCATATTCTGTAGAAATACTCGGAACATGTCCATCATCTCTGCATTCGGATTACCAACATTGCCCAAAGCCCGAGTCTGATCATCATCATTACTCGCCATTAGAGCAACTCCTGCATTAAACACTCGACGTCAGTTATCGCACACTCTCACTCAACTAGACTCTACGAACTCTAAACCGAGCTCTGATACCAACTGTGAGGACCCCGACCCGGAACCAACACGTGTCCCAAGCTGGAGCGTCCCCAAACTAACTCCAAACTTCCTAAATTTTTATAAACTTTGATTTAACATACATAATTAAACATAACTAACATAACCATTTCAAAATAACTCCACTCCTCTCCACATTGGAGGAAGAGTTGAACAATTTTGAAAGTAACAACCTGATTTAGTTACAAAAGATTTCGGTTATAATGCAGAAACTAAGTTTTTATATACACAACTCCATAAAGGAATTATACCAAAATACAACTTTCTACGCCAACCTATACATACCCCGACAATCCCAAAATACCACTTCCAAACTCCTCTCCGTCCTTACTTGGCCGGTCCGCCTATCTCGGGATCTAAAAACATTAAAGGGAGAGGGGTGAGAATAAATCTCAGCAAGCTATTATGAATACAGCAATATGCCAAATAAGATGCAACACATAACAAGGTGCATATAACACATTGGGAAAGCTGTAAACACCTTACATTACCTCAGTTTACCTTTTCCCGTCTGAACAATAGTCATACAACATTGGAGATAAAACTCCACTAATTAGTGAACTGCTTGAGCATTATTCACTTCTTATAAGACCCATTTTTCAGGGAACCATATAAGATAGTAGCAACTCTGTAAGGCTTTTGACTCAATACAGATGCTATAACCCCAGTCTGTGGCCACAGAAGGGGACGGTCACAGGTATAGCATAATCCGATCACATTAGGTCACACTTTCCATAATTGATCGTATTACGCTATACTCCCAACATCACCTGATTAAGACAAGTTCAAGCACATAACAGTTACTTGAAATAAAATCCACAAAAGGGATATGAAATATAACCACATGGTAAATTATACTCATGTTCAACCAATATTATAGTGCAACATTTATTTAATACACTATGCATAGCACAATCAATGAATGTGTATTCAAGTAAGGAAACAAGGTATCATCAACCAACCCTACATAGTCAATATACAACAATACATGGCCTCTATAAAGGTCCAAGCTAAATTTACCAAGTTGGAGTCACATTTGTTAAGCTGCCAAATAAGGCTGCCAAGCGTTTTCCGAGTAATATTTAAAGTACTTTCACAATTCCATTTTAACCAATTAAGGTGTCATTGTGTAGCCCAAGTATTCTACTTAAATCTAGGTTGAAGAGGGTTCATTTTGGTTCTAGTTTGAATAGGTTTAAACAGCTCTAAAAATGGTTCAGTAAATAGAGCATGGCACTACTCGTGCTCTATAGCACGACTCGTGCCATTTCAGCCCCAAAGTGATCAGAACGATTTACCCTAAATCCACGAGTCGTTTCCACAAATTGGCCATGGGCACGAATCGTGCCAAGGGGTACGACTCGTGCCATGCCCAGAATCAGACATCAGCAGCTGGTTTCAAGCAATAATCCAAGAAACCAAAATCCAACCAAACTTCCTCTATTTTGTGAACCTAAAAGGGGTTGCTAACTTTGAAAAACCTCATTCTAAATCATTTAAACCCAAAGTAGTATAAACCTAGACTACTTATAATTTGATTTCCTACTCATTTCACCACCACATTTCAAATTTACATTCTTATTCTAACTCAAACCACATTCTTACACTCTTTATCAACTTCCATGAACAACAACATAATTCTAGGTCATTACTCCATTTCTCAACTCCAAGAAAATGTTCTAACATCTCAAACAACAATTATAACAACAATATCAACATCAAATATTTCATGAACATTTAATTGAAGGAAAGTCATAATAACTCACATTAGCAACATGAGATGAAACAATGATTTCTCTAGCTTGATGCGTTCCCCTCGTCGCCCCGAACAAGAAAGTACAACCGGATCGAAAAATGGAGAAGGATTGAATTTGCTAAGAATTTTGGAAGGAAGGGATTGGAGGAAGGTTTTCCATGGAGATTTTTAATTAAGGAGGATGATGGAGGAAGTATGGGGAGATTGACTAAAGGAGGGGATGGGGAAAAAGTGAAGTATGGCCTCCCCATAACTAAATTAATTGAAATCTTTCAACCAAATACAATTAAGTCCTCCCAAGTTTAAAGGATACAACTAAACCCCCTACTCCACATCTTTACACAACCCACCTTGACTACACATAACATTTTATTTATTTTCAATTATTATAACTTCACCCCAACACTTTATCTTATTTCTAATTGAACCCTAAAGCTTCAAAGTTATTTCACAACCATCCTAATTTTTATAAACAATTAAAGACATAAAGTGAGCACATAATATCAATAAATAACATAAAGTGCATATTATGAGATGCTAAAATAGTGCCTAGGGTTAGGGTCATTACAACAATAATAATGCTAAAAATGACTATGGAATAGCCATTTATCAAACCCCCCACCCTAAATCCTTGCTTGTACCCAAGCAATATTAAGATAAAAAGATGGAGAAGGAGAAGAAATGCAGATGATAAAAACATAAAGTGGATCCCTAGGAAAATAAATAAATGTTACAAGCCCTATTGCCATATAGATTGTCTTTATCTACCTATTCAATTTTTTTATAACCTTAGAGATTTATTTAGAAAGAGGTTTAGGAAGATATTTAAGAGAGCAATTTTGAGAACAATAAATTACTATAACATAAATAGAATTTGACTAAGCAAAGCATAATGTAGAGAAGGATGAACTTTTTGGATCATAAGCTTGGCATAAAGAAAATTTCACTCTTTAGAGTGCTTTGTGAAAAAGGGCTTATTGCTTGAAATATACAAATAAGAAGAATGATCATGAACATACCAAAAGTAGCGAGCTGGACCAAGTGAGTAAAGCCCAGTTCTCCAGCAATTATGGTCACCACCTTCTCGATGGGCTAGGCCCAATGATCACATGGCCCAAAGTCTGTCTTATTGATACGTCGACTAAGTTCATTGTCTGACCTACCAGGTCCCGACCTAACTAAGTCCGACTTTATGATCCAAGTCATGTTATGGGTACGATCCAACTCTACCCGCCAGTCAGGTCGACCAAACCACAGGCGTCGACCTCGACCTGCCAAAGCTAGCGTCGACCTAACAGTTGTGGACGCACGTGCTTCTATTCTTGTCATAACTGCTCCCCTACAAATCAGGTATCGTTTAAGGACACGTTCACATGATGCATAAATGTCCCACAAATCTCCCACAAATCTCGGAGCTCATGTAGCCCTGCCAAATAAACCACCTACATCAACTATAAATACATTACCACTACCACGGTTATGAGGTAACTGTAATTTTGTTATTTGAATATTCATCTTGTTCAATACTTTTTTCTCTCCAATACATACATACTTACTCTCACGCCCGAGGGTCTAAGTCGGAGACACATCCGGCTAGTCGTGGGTTCTGGTTTTCAGGTCAAGGAGCCAAGTGATCAGTCCTACCATGTGGAGGAAGATTGAAAAGCATATTTCCTGCGGCATCAGTTTGGTTCCATTACCGGGAAACGTGCTTAACTTGACCTCGAAAGTTTTCTCAACCTGCAATCATGGTGACTTCGGAGGGACATGTATCTGAAGCCTCACTCGGGCACGAAGAAGGAAACAATAATATAAATGCAAATACTGGAAATGCCAATTTGCCTCCTCCCCCTCCACTGCGTCAACACGCTAGGGCAACGCGATCTAACAGTGTGGCTGATGGCAGGGGATTGCCAGATGGAAGGAGAGATAAGTGGCCTATGGAGGGTCAAGGAGTTCCACCTCCTCCAAAGCGCCCAACTGGGCAGATAAATGCTGGAAATAGGCCAGGTCCCTCATCCAACCCCCTAAGTAGAAAGGAGATGTTGTTGGAGCGAGCTCAGATTCTGGCTGAGTTATTAGCAATGGAGGATGCGGAGCAGGCAGATAGAAGGTCTGAAAGGGTGGCTCCATCTCAAGTTTTAAATAGGGAGCATGTGCTTGGCCAAAGGAGACTGTAGGACAAAATGTTGACCAAAGGATGGTGGTGCGGCCTCAATCGCCTATTCATGTCCTAAGTGACGATCTCAGGGCCAGTCTCAACAGAAACAGGGAGCAGGAAGCTCAGTCGGACCTAAGGACGCAGCTTGAGGCCAATCGAAGCATGCGTAGATCACCAGCCAGAACACAAATGTCTCAATCCCACAGGGGAAGGAATGGGCGCAGGTTACCCATAAGAGAAGCAAGGCGCAGGTCGCCACCCAGGAATAAAAGGCGCAGGTCGCCACTAAGAGACGATAGGCGCAGGTCGCCAACTTAGTCTGTTAGGTCACCTTCCCACAGGGATAGGAGGGACAGAGGAATAACTCCCCTAGAAGCGAAAGACATAGAGCCAATTCTGGGAGAGAGAATCACCATGAAGAGAGGCAGAAGTCGAATGATGTCTCCCACGCTAGGGAAGACATACCTGATGCTAGGGAGTGGCTCCTATGGAAGAAGAAATTTGAACAGTGGGAAGCTGACAAGAAGGAAGGTGCTGGAAAGAGCGAGCACAAAGATTTTGCTCTTTGACCCTTGGCAAAGGAGTTGCTCGACTGTCGACCTCCTCCAGGTTTCAGATTGCCAGTCCTAGAAAAGTACTCAGGTGCAACCAATGCCAAAAGCCATATATAACACCTGGAGGCCACCATGTGTTTTGTCTCCCATGAGGACGACATGATGTGCAAGGCACTTACGAGCACACTCACTGGGGCAGCCCTCACATGGTTCAATGGTTTGGCACCGGGGTGCATCTCGACCTGGTCTTACATGAGGATGAAATTTTTGGAACGCTTCTCGACTGCGAGGGCAAGAAAGATAACAGTCACCGATCTGAACAACTTGGTTCAAGGGAAAAATGAAAGCTCAATGAGCTATTACACCAAGTTTAAGGAGATGGTCGACAAGATCGAGGAGGACCTCACAGACAGAGAGGTGATCAACTGTTTTAGGAGTGGAATTACTTCTTTGGATATGGACTACGAGCTAACAGTTCGGACAGTCACTACTCGACAAGAGTTATTTGAGAAGGCTTACAATGTAGCATTGGCCGAGGAGAGAAAGGAGAAGAAAAATGGGAAAGGCCCCAAGACTGAGGTCGCTGATGATAAGAAAGACTCAGCCAAGAACAGGGGAAATAATAAGAATGGCAAAAACAGAACCAGGGCGACTGAGAAGGTGCCCGAGGCTTTCACTCCCCTAACGGTGAGTCGAACGGATATAATGAATGCGGTCGAGCTAGCCCCACCTGCCCCTATGAACCCGACCAATAAGTTCAGAAGGGACAACAACAAGTATTGTGATTATCACAAGGATAGATGCTATACTACAGAAGATTGCATGAGCCTGAAGCGTATAATTCAGAGGATGGTCGAACAAGGTAGGCTCGATGCATATGTTAAAAGGCCTCAAGGCGGTGGAGTTGAGCGAACTGTAGGTGGACATTCGGAGCCAAGGCAGCCTAGACTGAATCTGGGTGTTATTACTGAACAAGCCAGCAACACAACCATCAAGCACAAGATCTTTCAGCTCAACAAAGCCCCACATGTGCCACCAAGGAGCAACATCAGGGACGAGGTGATCAACTTTTATCCTCACGAGCTAGCAACTAATATGGCGGCTAGAGAGCAAGTTCTCATCATCCCAGGACTCATTGACGGATGTACGATGAGCAGACTCTTAGTCAACACGGGTGCCTGTAAGGATATTCTGTTCTATAAAACATTCCAGGAGATGGGTCTCTCAAATGAGCAACTCGAAAGATATGATGGCAGATTGGAAGGCTTCACCAACCACCGGGTCGATGCAAAAGGACATATAGAGCTAGATGTCGACTTAGGACAACATCCCTATAGGATCGTGACTAAGGTAAAATTTATTGTCATAGATGTGAATAGTGATTATGTTGCTATTCTTGGTATTCCTGGCCAGGTCGTACTTGGAATGGTGGCCTTTATCACTCATCAGCGAGTTAAATTTCCCACACCAGCTGGAGTCGGCTGTGTACAAGGCACAGCTCGAGCATACCTTGATCATGTCCTTTGAGAAAGGAAGAAGAGGGAGCTAGAGATTGAGACTGCAGAAGGATACTTAAAGTTATCTCAGTCAGTCACCAAAACTACTCGACTATCTACAATCACCATCGTGGAAGAGTCGACCTATCGCTCACATGACGAGATCATGACTGAGTCGACACGTCACTCTGAAACCACCATGGTTGATCCGGATATAGTTATGGTCGACCAGGTCTCTATAGGCAAGCTATGCCTCTAGATCGACAATAACTCAGGGGCCACCACCAGTGAGACTGCAGATAAGCTAGATGAGATGATTGCTGAGGAAGCTCCCCACTTGGGGGCCAAAGAAAGACAGAGGGTTAGAGATATCATCGTTGAAACCCTACAATTTAGAGATGGTCCAGAGTTAGAGGCTGTGGATGAACTGGAATCAGTAATTACAAATCCTTCCTACCCCGAGCAGAAAATCCAGATTGGAAAGCAGCTGTCGCCTGAAGAAAGGATGGAGATTGTCGAGCTACTCAAAGAAAGTAACGACGTCTTTGCATGGCGAGTAGAAGATATGAGGGGGATCAAGGAGGAGGTTGTTGTTCATAGGCTGGAGGTCAACCCGACCATAAAGCCCAAACCCCAGAAATTGAGAAGCTTCGCTCGTGACAAAGAAGAGGCCATAAAAACTGAGGTACAAAAACTTTTGAGTGCATGTATAATTAAAGAGGCCACTCATACAACCTGGCTAGCCAATGTGGTCATGGTGAAGAAGTCAAATGGCAAATGGAGAATGTGCATCGACTTCACCACTCTCAACCTTGCCTGCCCAAAAGACAGCTATCCCCTTCCTAGAATCGACAAACTTGTTGATTCCATTGATGGCCACTCTACCCTCAGCTTCCTAGATGCCTATTCAGGCTACCATCAAATCAAGATGCATGAGGATGACATTGTGAAGACGGCTTTCCAAGCAGCTGGAGGCATCTATTGCTACACTATGATGCCATTTGGGTTAAAGAACGCAGGAGCGACCTATCAACGTATGGTCAATAAGGTCTTTGCTTCACAAATTGGCTGAAACATGGAGGTCTACGTCGACGATATGGTCATCAAAACAAAGGCCGGACGTCATGTGGTCGACCTAAAGGAAACATTTTCCAACCTACGAGCAAACGACATGAAACTCAATCCCAGTAAATGTGTCTTTCGCGTAGAAGCGGGTAAATTTCTTGGATTTATGGTGTCACAACGAGGAATAGAGGCAAACCCAGAGAAGATCAAGGCTCTAGTCGACATGCAGGAGCCCACTAGTGTCAAAGAGATGCAGCGACTTAATGAAAGAGTTGCAGCCCTAGGTCGTTTCATATCTAAGTCGGTGGAAAGGTCTCTCCCCTTCTTCAAGGCTTTGAGGGGAACGAAAAATTTTGAGTGGACGACCGAATGTCATTCGTCGTTCCAACAACTCAAGGATTACCTCGCTACTCCACCTCTATTGAGTAGCACAACCACTGGAGAGACTTTGTTTGTATATCTATCTGTGGGGGACAAAGCAGTTGCTGCAGTTCTGGTTCGAGAAGAGGAAGGGCTTCAAAAGCCTGTGTACTATGTTAGGAAGGCCCTATCAGATGTGGAGGGCAGATATTACAATGCTGAGAAGGTCGCCTATGCCTTAGTCATAGCTTCAAGAAAGCTGCGAGCTTATTTCCTGGCTCATTCTATCGTGGTGCTCACAAATGCACCCTTGAGAAAAATCTTGCACAAGCCAGAAAGTTCAGGTCCCTTACTCAATCGGTCAATTACCCTCACAAAATTCGACATCGAGTATCGACCTCGAAAGGCGTTGAAGGCTCAAGCCTTAGTAGACTTCTTGGTCGAGCTTACATTCACCAAGGAGGACAGCGAGGTGCGAGTTCAGAAAGAAAAAGATAAGGGAAAGGAACAAGAGTTCCAGCTCGTCACTTCTCTACCCGGCGATTGTTGGAGGGTCTACTCAGATGGGTCAGCTACAAAGAATGTCAGTGGAGCTGGGATTGTTCTGATCGAGCCAGAGTCTGGGACAATATATGAGGAGTTGTTGAGGTTCAAGTTTGATGCATCCAACAACCAGGCGGAGTATGAAGCCTTAGTAGCAGCCTTCGAATACGTCAAGTGCTTTGGAGCGACTAAAATCATGGCATACTGTGATTCCCAACTAATAGTCAACCAGGTTAGAGGCGAGTATGAGGTACTAAATTCCACCCTAGTTAAATACCACGACCTGGTGAAGGAACTGACAAAAGACTTAGAGTTTTGGGAAATCCAAAGGATTGGTCGAGAAGACAATGAGTTGGCCGACTTGCTCTCAAAACTGGCTACTTCGAACGAGCCACATGAAGAGCCCATCTCTTACCTAGAAAGCCCAACATATGAAAGAGTTCAAATTCAGTGTATGGAGGACACTTCAAGGAACTGGGCTTATAACAAGTGTTGGATCGAGGAAATGAAGGCGTACCTGGAAAGTGGCGAGCTCCCAGGATACGAGAAGAAAGCTCAAGCTATCAAGAAGAAAGCTCCGAGATATGTTATCCAAGGAGGCATGCTATTCAGGAGATTGTACACTAGACCACTGTTGAAGTGTATTCACCCTCAGGAGATCACCCAATTAATGCATGAGGTGCATAGTGGAATTTGTGGTGGATACCCGGGGGCCAGGACTCTAGCTGACAAATTGATCACTTTGGGGTATTATTGGCCGCACATGAGAACTGACACTTATAACTTTGTACAGCAATGTGACCAATGTCAAAGGTTTGCCAACCTACCTCATATGCCTACAACGGAACAAACTCCAGTGATCGCTGCTTGGCTGTTCGATATGTGGGGAGTCGACTTAATTGGACCCTTCCCTCCCGTCCGGGGAAATTGCAAGTATGCGATCGTCGCCATTGACTATTTCACCAAGTGGGTCGAAGCAAAGCCACTAGCTCGCATCACAGAGGAGAACGCCATCAACTTCATACACGACTTTATCTGGTGTCGATTTGGGATCCCTCGAGCTATAGTTTTAGATAATGGGTTACAGTTCTCCAGAGCCTTCGAAGAAGAAATGAATAGAGTGGGGGTCAAGCATTGGCAGTCATCTGTTGCATATCCCCAAGGAAATGGGCAAGCTGAAGCAGCAAATAAGCTAGTCCTATCTTCACTAAAGACAGGCCTGGTAGGTCGATGCAGCAACTGGTTGGACGAACTCCCCCTTACTCTTTGGCCAGTTTGCACAACCACTCGGGGGCCTACGGGGGAAACCCCATTCGCTCTAGCATACGGGTCAGAGGCCATGGCTCCAGCTGAGTTGAGGTTTCCTACAGCCAGAGTGACATTCTTTGATCAAGAACAGAATGATATCAACATATTGATCGACTTGGATCTGATCGACGAGAAGCGAGACACTGCCTACCTTCGAATGGTCAATTACAAGCAGCGGACAAAGAGTTACCACGACAAGAAAGGGAAAACAAGATCATTCCAAGTAGGAGATTATGTGTTGAGAAAGATCGAAGCGACGGGAAGGAGAACCTAACAGAATAAGCTATCTCCTAACTGGGAAGGTCCTTATATTGTTACTCGAGTCGTCAAAGAGGGGACTTACATGATAGCTCATCCAGATGGTGAGGAGTTGAAGCATCCATGGCACGCCACTCACCTCATCAAGTACTACTTCTAGTTCAATCCCCTAGTTCAGTTCAAAGTTAAGGCAGTTCTCAAGTTTGAATTTGTCATAGTGCTAGATTTCCATTTGATGTAAGCATGTTCCTACTTCAATAAAAAATCACAGTTCTATTTGACCAAACATTGTACTACATTGATTTCAACAAGCTCGACTCTTAGTCAGCTTCATTTTAACAAGCTCGATTCTCAATCAGCTTTGTTCCTTTAACAAGCTCGACTCTTAGTCAGCTTCGTTTTAACAAGCTCGATTCTTAATCAGCTTTGTTCCTTTAACAAGCTCGACTCTTAGTCAGCTTCGTTTTAACAAACTCTATTCTTAATCAGTTTTGTTCCTTTAACAAGCTCGACTCTTAGTCGACTTCATTCTAATCAGCTCGATTCTTAATCAGCTATATACTACTAACAAGTCCGACCTTAGGTCGACTTCGTTCTGATAAGCTCGACCCATGGTCAGCTTTGATCCCCTAAAAAGGTTCGACTCTGAGTCAACCTCATTTACAAAAATCCTTACAAAGTCTAAGGTCGAATAAGTCACCACGAAGCCGGGTCGACCTTAGGCTAAAGGTGGCTAATTTGCCCAATTACATCTAGCTTGACACACATATGCAGGAATCAGAAGCATACAACACGCAAAGAAATGAAGTCAGCTACGATTGAAAATAAGCAAGTCTCCCAAAGTGGCCAAGACTTGCATAGAAAGAAGTTATACAATATTATGCCTCCCAAAAATTGGGCCCAGCCATTTAAATAGTTAACAAGACAAAAAGCAAAAAATTGTTATGGAACTTGTTCGTTACATCACCAATATAAAGTCAGTTCAAGAATCCTGACCAACGTCAGCCTGATCATCATTGTCATCACGATCCTCTTATTGCTGGGGGTCCAAGGGTTTTCCCGACTCATTGTCATCACGATCCTCTTGTTGCTCGGGCTCATTGTCCTCCTCCATATCTTCTGCATCCTCCATTTCTTGGAGCACCACGTCAAAGTTCCGAGGAGCTAATTCAGGAGAAACCCAAGGTTCACAAGCCTCCTCTTGGTCCTCTTGGGCAATGAAAACCAAATCATTTTCGGTGTAAGGCACAATCGAGTGACCACCTCGAGCTGCCATGTCATATTGAGGCTCACGTGCCCAGCGAGCCAACTGTTCTAAGGAGACCTCAGAGGTGGGATCAACCAGAGCTCGGCGCGCCATGTGATGTTTGCCCAGGTCCAGGAAATCCCTTGCCTTCTCAACAACAGAATTGTAATAGTCATCTCCGCCCTTGAACTCGTCAACAGCTTTCTTTGAAGCGCCCTGAAGGTCTTCTTGCCATTTCATTCGTGCGGCCCGGTGTTCCTCATTCAGCTCGATTAAAAAGGTATCCTTATCCTTGAGAATTTTGGAGTCTGTCGCCAGTTTCGTCTTGGTCTTCTCATGCTCCAACCGCTCTGCCTTCCTCTCTGCCTTTTCCTCCCCAAGCTTGTTCTCTGCCGCCTTAAGGTCCTCCAAAGCTTTGTCCTTGTCATCTAGGGCCTTCTTCTTCACCAACTCCTGAGCGTCAAAAGAGTTGTCGAGGTCGTTGTATTTCTCTTTAAGCTCGGACAACTCTTGAGACTTCTTGGAGTAATTATTCAAAGCCTGCCTCTCCCTCTCAATAGAAGCCCTCCAAGAGCTCTTAACTTGCTCCACCATGGTCAGGTTCTAAATCAAAGAAAATCATTGGAGTATTGGTTCGATAAAGACTTGGAAGCCTAATTGACGACCTCAAAATATGAGAGACTAAACCAAGTTAGGAAACAAAGACTTACCTCGCTCTGCACTAGACCAGATCGAGTTGAAAATTCTTCAGGGGTAATTCCCTTATCAGCAAAGTGGGCAAGAAGGTCAACATCAATGGCCCTCCTAACAACGACCTGGCCCAAGCTCATCTCTGGGTAGCGGCGGCTCAGGCTATTGACCCCAATGAGAGGGGGCACATCACTCAGTCTCCTAATTCGATCTTCGAGGGACTCTTGGGTAGTAGGAGAAGAAGTAGGAGGAGGAAGTTGACTAGAAGAAACAGACTTTCCCTTCTCAGATCGCAACCTCTTCTTCGTACTCAAAGGACGATCATCATCATCCTCATCCAGGCCATCATCATCCTCATCCAGGCCATCATCATCAACACTCACAATGTGTAAAGGGCTAGCCCCAGCCATCCCAGTACCAGAGGCTGCCGCGTTGGCTTCAGAAATTGGGTTGAAGCTCAAGCTTGGTCTAGCTGACTTGTTAGACTCGTCACCCCCTTCATTCACATCCATGGATTGGGTACCACTCTGCAGAGGATCTTCCAACTCAACCTCTTCCATCGGCACCATCCCAACATTTTCCTTGGGTAGCAAATTGTTCCTTGCAGCAGCTTCTCTCTCCTTGCTAGCTCTAGCATTAGTAGCTTCATGGGCCCTCTTGGCTTTCTTTTTGTCTGACACTCCCACTATGCATACCATAGCTGCCTCTTGCTCAGGAGTCAAGACTGCACAACATCAAAGCAATTAAGTATTAGCTCAGCAATTCAAGATAGTTCTATGTACGAGCTAACTAGTTCTACATATGAGCAAACAATTGACGAGCTAAGATATGCAATTCAAGATAGTTCTATGTACGAGCTAACTGGTTCTACATACGAGCAAACAATTGACGAGTTAAAAGATAAAGCCGAGTAAATTCTTACCACCAATATGTTCCCCATTGTCTTTACAGTAGTTGGCTGTTTTCTGACAGAATTGGCAATTCTCCTCTAACCTACCCAAAGCATGGGTGACCCAGTCAGGGTATACCTGGCCTTTCATTACGGGGACCAGAGGCTGCACTGTCCCTTCACCAGACATCATCCCATCTTGGATGTAGTTATATTTGGTCATCCCTAATGATTCCCAGCTGATAGGTCCATTCTTAACCAACAAACACAGCTTCTTGTACAGGGTTTGGTGCCAAGGAGGCTCCCAGTAATTCTCCTCACTGATGACATCAGATTCCTCATTAGGCAAGGGAAACTCCCATCCCAGCCTGCTCTCTACCACAACCACATGCGAGTTCCATCCACTATGCTTGTTGGGGAGGTTGACAAATAGTTTTGGAGAATTGGGTTTGGAGGGAGTACTAATGCCCCAATCAGCATTGTCGAGCTTAGCTCCAAAAAATTCCTTAAAAACTTTCATGCAAGGCTCATGACCCAGAAATCTACACACCATGGTAAAACACACTAATACCCTGCAAGTATTGGCCCCAGGTTGAAGAGGAAGAGCATCCATACACTCCAGGAACTCGTTAATGAAGGGATCTAATGGCAACCTCAAGCCCGCCTCAAATTGCCCATAAAAGAAGGCAACCCTAGTAGCATCCTTAGTGAATGTGCTACGATACTTGGCCATGAAATCCTTCTTGCTAAGGATGGTCACCCTAAAGTCTGTCCTATCTACCCCACAGAAATTGTAGATCATGGCATAACGAGATTCCATATTCTTCTTCCCACGAAGGGGTATTTGAGGCACATAGCCCCTCTCATTTTTCCCCGGTACAACGGAAGACCCAAACGCATCCACTATATGGGGACTGGAAGAAGTTGAAGCTGTGGCTCCTCCCTTAGCTGCCATATCTGTACAATAAAAAGAGGAAGCAGGGGAGTCAGTCCCATGATCACATTCAGTCGACCTACCTAAGGACGACCTAGACTCCCCTGGAAAACCTATTATGTTTCTAAGGAAGGAGGGTTTATTGACGTCTCTAACATAAAACAAATCTATGTGGTCAAGCAATTCATGAAAGAGATGAAAGGGGACAATGTTAGAGTCATCAATTGCTAAAGTTCCTACATCTTCTCCAATGGGCAATCCTATTTCACTAAAATTCAGCCCCTACCTTGACAAGATGGAGGCGCATTCATTCAGGGACATCTCTCTCCACTCACCGTTTACATGCTTGTACACCCTACAGTTAACGGTGCAGTATCCATACCAGGCCCCTGGCTCGCTGCTAAAGGTTCTAGCCATGGTGAAATCAAAAGCAGTGCAACAATTAAAACCCTAAAGCAAGAACAGAGAAGAATACCTTGTTTGATGTCGGAACTGGAGGCTGTTGCAGGGAACGAAGGTCAAATTTAAGCCGGTTTCTTCCTTGCTATCTTAGTCGAGGTTTATCAGAGCTCAGAGACAGTAAAAGTTGTAAATGGAGAAGGATTCTGGAATTTATATTTTCTGGAATTGGAAAGTAAAAAGGAAAATTCAAAAATTAATTTCCTAATTAATGGAGGAGAACGGTTTCCAAGACGGTTCTTCAAACATCAAATAGTAATCATTACGAATTACGGCGCTCCTTCAGATCTGACCATTCATCGTCAACGCCCAGGATTATGCCATGTCACTCTAGTCGACTAAACTTCAGTACGAGCGGCGACCTGCGATTCACAGCAATCCTCATCAAAATTTCCTTAACTTCCTAGTCGACAAAGTCAACTCGAAAGTTGGGGGCCACTGAACATACCAAAAGTAGCGAGCTGGGCCAAGCGAGTAAAGCCCAGTTCTCCAGCAATTATGGTCACCACCTTCTCGATGGGCTAGGCCCAATGATCACATGGCCCAAAGCGTGTCTTATTGATACGTCGACTAAGTTCATTGTCCGACCTACCAAGTCCCGACCTAACTAAGTCTGACTTTATGATCCAAGTCATGTTATGGGTACGATCCAACTCTACCCGCCAGTCAGGTCGACCAAACCATAGGCGTCGACCTTGACCTGCCAAAGCTAGCGTCGACCTAACAGTTGCGAACGCACGTGCTTCTATTCTTGTCATAACTGCTTCCCTACAAATCAGGGATCGTTTAAGGACACGTTCATATGATGCATAACTGTCCCACAAATCTCGGAGCTCATGTAGCCCTGCCAAATAAACCACCTACATCAACTATAAATACATTATCACTACCAAGGTTATGAGGTAACTGCAATTTTGTTATTTGAATATTCATCTTGTTCAATACTTTTTGCTCTCCAATACATATATACTTACTCTCACGCCCCAGGGTCTAAGCCGGAGACACATCCGGCTAGTCGTGGGTTCTGGTTTTAAGGTTAAGGAGCCAAGTGATCAGTCCTGCCACGTGGAGGAAGATTGATAAGCACATTTCCTACGGCATCAGATCATTTATTCACAAATTAGAAGTATTCATGGGAATCGAGATGCACTTTGAATCACAAAGATGGAAATAGAGGATGATAGTGGAAATTTTGTCAAGGCTAACAAATTATCTTATTTATACGTGTTAAAGTTGCAAAAGACTTAAGTGATTTTGAAACTTTCAAGTAGGATACATTGTGGCAGCGAACCCCATATTCCTAATACTTAGTTCAAACAAACTTATTTACTATTTCCATTAGGCAAGAGTGCATCGTCACAGCGAACGCCGTGCCCCGAGTTACTAAGAAAATAATAGCTTGTGCTTTTTGCTTTTTTTTTGGCTTTTTTTTTTTACAAAAATTAGTGACATTGTCACTTTTGAGCATTAAGATTAAATTTTGTTGCCTTGATTTAGTGGAAATGGAAAGATGGATTTTCAAGTGAAGGTTTGTGATTCAACAAGATGCAAAACGGATATGGATACTTCTAAGAAGATAATAGACATCAATATTTTGAAGTGTACATTTGAAGAAATACTTACAAGATTTCACAAGATAAAATAACCAAGTACTTGTATGATCCGGAAGAATTCATTTAATCAAACTATGCTTTTCTTAATAAAATCCTATATGATGCTATATTAATTTTTGATGCTTTAATTACTTCCTAAAAATATGAAAATAAAGGGAAAAGACATTATTCTAAGGCAATAAGCAAGCATAAGGATAAGCAATTTTGTCATCATAGGGATTTTTCTCTTTTTTTTTTGAAAGTAAAACATGATGCATACATAAAAAAAAGATGAAAAGAAATGCAACTAAGTTAAAAAGAAAAACTAAACTAAAAAGCAATAAAAAATAGATATAGATACCCCCCCACACTTGAGGTAAACATTGTCCTCAATGTTTTAAGGACATATGAAAAGAAAGGGAGGGAGAATAAAAACTTACTGATATGGCGGTGGTGGCGGTGGTGGAAAGTCCGGCCAATGGGTTGTTCCATAGTTAATTACATTATCAAACCTTCCTCGGGCCTCCCTAACATCTTCTCTCATGCCATGAACATCCTCCCTTAATCCTTGCACATCTCCTCTCAAATTTTGAACATCGCCCCTCAAGCTATCCATACTTCCCCTCAAATCATTTACATGGCCATAAATATCATTTACTTGGCCAAACATTTGATTGTTTTGGGTAAACATTGGTTGGAACTGTTAGTAGAACTCGGGTGGGATGTGGGTTTGATTGGGTGGGGCTTGTTCTTCCTCTTGTCCTTCTTGGCCTTCTCCTTGGTTCATTGTATTGGGAAACATCCAAGTTTGGGGTTGATAGGTTTATGCGAAGGGGAGGTTAGTGTTTGGGAGGACTATGTAGGCTATTTTTCTCGGGTCTACTAACCAATTGAATTCTCCACGCCCTCTATCCGTTATCATTTACATGGTATGTAGGGTTAGAATATCCAACTTTGTTGACCCTTGGACTTCAACCCAGTCATCTGACACTACAAGCCCAAAATGTTTAGCAAAAAGAGTCACTATCCCTCCCACATGAATTTCTCCATTGAAAGATGGGAAAACTATGTCACTAAGCAACTCAATAAGGAAATGACTAATGTTTACCCTCCTATGTGCCCTAACAAAAGTCCATAATAAATACAGCTCCTTCTTATTGACCGTCCCCTTATCTTCTCTCGCGAAGATAGTGCAAGCATAAATCCTATGCAAGAGGCGGAGGGTTGGATGGATAGTGGAAGAGGCTTTGGCGGATCTAGATTTGAAAGAAGGGATTCCGGTTTTTTGTTCCCAAAAAGCATTTTCCCTAAATTCAATGGGAGGGTCGATTTCATAATCTGTGAAAGAGGGCCATCCAAATATTTTGTTGATTTCAAAGGAGGTAAGGTGACACTCTTCACCGCAAAGGTGAAAATGGAGATGGATTAATTGGTATGGCTCCCCAGATTGGCCACAAATTTCAGTCGTGAACTCCTTCCTCAAGGTGCACAAGAATTCAAAGGTTAATCTTTCGTAGGTTTTCTCATGAAGTTCAAGAAATTCAACACACCCTATCCCAAGATGAAATTTTCGTACATTGGAATGAATACCTAATGCTTGAAGGGCAAAGGTGTTCGGGAATTGGGTTGGCCTAATTCGCTTGGAGCAAAGGTTTGCAAATCTGGCTACCTTGGAAGCATTTCTGAATTCAATCCCCAAATTGTTAAGGGTTGGATTAAGATTAGAAGTAGATGCTGAATCCTTTCTGGTTCTTTTGGGGGACCTATCTGATGCCTTTCCCTTTCCTCTTCTTTCCATATTGAGATTATAGCAACAAAAGAGTTCAAGTCCCAGCTATTGAAGAACAAGGAATGAGAGAAAGTATATTACCTAGAAAATTTGATGTTAAAGACTTCGAATATTTGCACTTTCTTTGGTAAGCAGCTTCAATTCTTTAGAAAATCCCTTCTTGAGCCTCAATTGTAATGAAATTTCTTCAATTTTGAATCGGGGTGGAGTCTAGGGTTTTCGAAATTGGGGGTTTTAGGGGTGAATTGATCGGTGTTTAGGGATGTGTAAGTGTTTGGAGGATGAAATTATGGTGTTGGAAGGTTGGCTTGCTAGAATTTATGGTGGATTGAGAGGGTTTTGAAGGTGGGTGGGGCGGAGGTTTAGAGAGAGAGAAAGAAGAAAAGAGTGAAGATGAAGTGAAAAATGGGGAAGAGGGAAAGGACGTGCCTCACTACAAGAAAGTTGGTTATTTACGACACTCATTTACGGTGGGTGATACGCGTCCGTCGTATATAATAGTTATATACGGTGGAGGACACGCGTCCGTCGTATATAACTAATATATACGACAGTATACACAAACGACGTATATATTTGTTATATACGGCGGACTCAAGCCGCCATATATACTTTATATACGTACATTTGACGTATACGTATTTGAGATTTAAGTTAAATACGGCGGTAAATAAGTAGCCGCCGTAAATAGTTAATTATATTCAGCGGTTGACACGCGTCCTCCGTAAATAGTGCATTATATTCAGCGGTTGACACGCGTCCGTCGTAAATATTATAATTATATACGGCGGTGTATAATATCCGCCGTAAATATTAATAAATACCGCGAAATCAAAATTTCCCACTCTCAGTTCGCGCAAAAACCAATTGTCGTCTTTCTCTCTCTCTCTCACCTCTAGGGCAATTTGCGACGCCGCCGGTGACCATAGTGACCGTGTTTTCTTCGATCAACAACGAATCAGGTATACATTTCTTCCCCCTTTTCTGATTTACTTTTAATTTTTGGGTTTTTTTGTTCTTGGTGGTGGGTTATTGAAACCTCTTGTTCGATTTCTCTCTCTTTCTCTCTCTCTCTCTCTCCTCTAGGGCAATTTGCGATGCCACCGGTGACCTGCATAGCGACCGTGTTTTCTTCGATCAACAATGAATCAGGTATACATTTCTTCCCCCTTTTCTGATTTACTTTTAATTTCTGGGTTTTGTTGTTCTTGGTGGTGTGATCTGTTCATTGTTGTTGCCGTTGTTGTTGTTGTTGTTGCTGTTGGTGTTGCTGTTGTTGTTACTGTTGTTGTTGTTGTTGTTGTTGCTGTTGATGTTGTTGTTGTTTTATATGTGAAATAACTATTGTTCTATTGGTCATATCCTCGTGGGAAAGAATTAAAAACACCAAACAATATTCTTCTTTAAGTAGCCACTTTAAGTAATGAAAGAAGCAGGTGTCAAGTTTGCCAAATCTGTAAGAAGAAATGGTATTATTCAAAGACTAGGATTCGGACAATGTCACCTAGGTTAAGTATAACTAGGTAGAATGATGCACTGATAATGGGTTCAGCTAAAAGTAAAGTTCAACTACGGAAAAATGGGATCAATCCAATTGATGAAAAGACAGATAAAACCTTACATGGTCTGTAGCATTCTAGAGTTATTATTTAAGTCTGGTGAAGAAAACTTTAGTTGGATCCATAATCTTGTTGTTAAGATAGGTAATGCAAGAAGACTATAAAACCTCACACTCAACTCATTCCTCATAACTAAAGGGCTCCAGTACTTGATAGAGTAGGCGACCATACTCAACATGGGATTCCAACTAAAGGAAAACTAAGTTGAATGCCATGAAGATGACACATCAAGTCAATCTATAAGCATATTGCCAAGATTGTACGACAGTAAAGTATCTCTGAATGATCAAAATAAAGATAACCAGAATACATTTTTATATGTGAAATAACTATTGTGTATGGTTTAGCAGAAATTAATGAGTTATTGTGCATGACTGGTTTTGAATTGGTACTGTGTATTGTTTGTAAGCATTCATTTGGTGTACTGGCTGCCATGTTGCTGACTTGCTGCTTCATATTGAGTATTGAGTATTGACGCTATACATGTATGCTCAACAAATAAGCACATTGGAGAGCTGCTTCATTCCAGAGTGTTATTTGTTTGTGTCTAAACCATGTATCTCGAGCATCTTATTGAGTCGTATCTGCCACCTGCTCTTGTAAGAGTTGAATTCTTTGGATTAGTCTGTTCATTTGTGCTCAACAAAAGAACTACTGTTCTTAGGGTATCTCTCTCTCTCTCCCTCCCTCCTATATGTGAGTGTATGTCACTCTCTGTCTACTGTTGTAATAGATATATTTGTTGGTGTGCATGTGTGTCTAGGTGGTGGTGGGAGTTAGGATTGGTAACTAGATTTATTAAGAAGAAAAGCTTACAAAAGTGGTCCACTAGAATACCCTTAAAGCAACTATTCCAAAATTTCTCTCAAAATAAAAAAGATCGACGCTCATTTAGCTAGTCATTAGATTTGAAATCATCCCTTAATGCTAGTCATTAGATTTGAAATCATCCCTTAACGCTTATTTTTTCTTGGCTTTAGTTTTGTATTCTAGTAAGTAGTCAAAAGTCTTATGATTCTCTAACAATTGTTCTTTTTCTTTGTTGAATTGTATATAGGATAATACCAATGTGCCTTCGGAGTATGAGCAAATTATGCATCTAGCTCTCAATAAACAATGGAGAGACTGGAAATATCAGGTGAGACAAGCATATAATAAGTATGCAACAAGCGACTTTATTTACTTGTAATATGTATTTGTTTGGATCTCATTTGCTTACTATGCAATTTTACTCACATTTATGATTATGACTTTGTAATATGGAAATGTCAGGTGAAATGTATGTATAATATGTATGAATCCGACGAGGAGCGATTGGCTCACCCACCCCATGCGTGTGTTGCGAATCAATGGGCTGAACTTGTTGCAATGCGGAGTTCAGATAAGGCTCGGGTATATTTCAAATTAATCTCAATCTATTATCGTGAATGTCTTATATAAGTAGTCAAATTAATACTAATATTATCTTTTTTTTCCAGTAATTATCACTAATAAACCAAGCGAATCGATCAAAGCAAGAGTGCCTGAACAGGACTGGAAAAAAGTCGCATTGCACTATCATAAAAGAGGTTTGTCATCATTCAATTTAGTTCTCAGTTGTCAATTAATGCTTCTTTTTGTATCGTATATAAATATTTTTTTTGGTCAAATGATTCTATTATAAATGGTAGAGAGGAGACGAGGGATTACCCACTGATCACGTTAGCCTGTTCATAGCTATGCGCACAGAGAAAAGTGGTCAGGCTGCAGACGAAACCACCTCTCGTATGATCGTAAGTTAAAGTTTCAACCTTTTCTGTTTCAGTTTTGTTCTTGTATAGAATACTTTTTCCATTTCTAACTTCATTTTCATAATATTAATTAAAGTTAAAACAATTATATTGAACATGTTGTTTTTTGTTACAGTTAATGTTAAATGATGCAATTAAAGAGCTACCAGAGGAGGAACAAAACTCTCCCAGCAAGCGAGAACAGATATTCACAAATCTTATTGGAAATGATGACCATGGGAGAGTGCGCTGTATGGGACAAGGTCTTACCAAAACTAGGGTGTTTGGTAAAGCCTCAACTTCTCAAAGTGCTTCTGCAGCCCGTGTTACTGAACTTGAGACGACGATGTCATTAATGCAAAAGCAACTTGCGGATCAACAAAAAATGATAGAAGATTTGCAACGTAGTTTTATGCAACAGCGTGGAAATGGCAGTAATGAATAGGCGGTGGTATGTTTTCTCAAAGTTCTTGATCCGATTATATCCATGATGAACTATCACTGTTGTGTTTCTTGCAATTTGCTCCCTTCCCTTGTATTTTTAACAAGTAGTGCACATCTAACATTTTTTACTACCCTTTTTGGATCAGCAGTCCATACACTTGATGACTTGGTTGTTGGAGATGTTGTGCACTTATCCATTGGTGACTAAATTCCAGCTGATGATGAAATATTTGTATCAGGATACAACTTTGTTGATTGTAAACATTGATATTGTGTTGTATATATTGAGTTTTGGATACATGCAACTATCTTTTTTGTGTTAATGGTTATTATGTTGATATTGTGTTGTATATACATTTACGAAGTCTAGTTATTTTATATACATGTTGAATTTGGTTTCTGCAGGAGTATTTTTGGTTATATACAGGTTGCATTTGTGTGTGTACAGGTTGAATTTGGTTTCTGCGGGTGTATTTTTGGGGAAAGTGAATTATACAGAGCTGACTGGAAAAAAAATCTAGTTATTTACAACGGATTTTTGAAACCGCCGTAAATATGTCATTGGATGACTCGTCCCCAAAGGGGGACAAGGGTATCAGAGTGGGGTGAAAATGGGACGAGTCGTGCTCTAATGGATGACTCGTCTTATAACTAGTTATTTACGGCGGTTCCCTACATCCGTCGTATATAAGTATAATGGACGACTCGTCCCCAAAGGGGGACCAGGGTATCAGAGTGGGTTGAAAATGGGACGATTCGTGCTCTCTTGGACGACTCGTCTCTTATATACGGCGGATTTCCACCGCCGTATATAAATTTTCATTATATATGGCGGTTATCTATCGCCGTGTATAAAGCTTCCTCAAATACGCCTGTTATTTATACGGTGTATTTGTATTTCATTATATACGGCGGTCCATAAGATGCCGTATTTGTACTCGATTATATACGGCTGTTTTATTTCCGTCGTAAATAGTATTTACGGCGGATATCCCACCGTAAATACTATATACGACGATGCTTTATACGGTGCACTATATGCGGCGGATAGTCCGCCGTAAATGATATATACGGCGGCTCGCGTACTATATACGGCGGTTAAAATCCGTCGTATATAAGCCTGTTTCCTGTAGTGCCTTTTGATTGATCGGCACAATTTTTAAAAATGAATTGCACGGTCGTGCGTTGTGTTGTGCACGGCCGCTCCACTCAATTGAGTCAACTCAGTCTCGTCTTCTCTTAACTGCACGGCCATGTTATTTTAAGTGTACGACCACTCCACTTTTCACCACATTTTTTTTTCATATAAACCTACAAAACAGAGTTATAACATAATAATAACAAATTTATGGATAAATAAAATAAAAAAAAATCCATCGGTTACCATTCCAATGATGCTTGTTTTAGGTCCTTAGCTCGACCCCTTTCCGATAATCAAAACAGGCTATGCATAATATTGTGGTGGTCTATTGTCTCTAACAATTCGCCATTGCATGCCCTCTGGAGTGTTTGAGTTCGTATATATCCTCCACCCCGTTCCTTTTCTTGATGGAACAAGTTGCCTATAGTCTTTACACGTTCGATATTTCGACGTGTTTTTCCTGTTTGGCTCCTTTGCTCCTTCAAGTTTAGCTTTCTTGACTGCATGGTTAGTAATAGGATGCATAGAACATTTGGACATATCACTACCATTATCATAATGTAAAGATTTTTCATTTATAAAATTATTTTTAGGTTGTGACTCTTCACCCTTTTCATGGTCATTTTCGGGTGTGTTGATTTCTTGGAAAGTGTCCTCGATATTCATGTTTTTCATATCAAATTCAACTTTTTCTTTCCCGACATTTAGTGAGAGAGTACCATTTTTTACGTCTATTATTGCCCCAACAGTTGCAAGGAATGGTCTCCCTAGAATGATCGAAATTTGTTGATCTTCTTCAATCTCGAGAACAAGAAAGTCGACAGGGATAATCAAGTTCCCTATTCGACAAGGAATATTCTCCATTATACCTATTGGGTATTGTATGGAGCGGTCCGCCAACTGGAGAGAAATGGTGGTAGGTTTGAGTTCCCCCACACCTAATCTCTCGCTAACCGATAGTGGTATCAGGCTTACGCTAGCCCTTAAGTCAAGCATGGCATTGTGTATATTACACCTGCCAACGCAACAAGGGATAGAGAAAGTGCCAGGATCTTTGAACTTTGGTGGCAGTTTCTTCTGCAAAATAGCACTTACGTCTTCTGCCAAAATAATATTCTCAAATTCTTCAAATTTCTCCTAATCTGAAAGCATTTGTTTTAAGGGTTTAGCATAAGGAGACATTTCTTGTATATTCTTTGAAGATGGGATGTTTATATTTATAGAATCCAAAATCTCTAAAAATTCTATGTACTCCTCATTTACTTCTCTTTTGACCAACCTTTGAGGATATGGTATAGGTGGGTCAAAATTTCTAGTAAGCCTAGGGGATTTTGTCCCCTTTTCAATGTCCGTATTAGTCTCAACTATCGGCAAAGTTGGACTAATATTTTCTTCACTAAGGTAAACATCTGTCAATTCATTATCACTCCTAGTTTTTATCACGTTAACATGCTCGTTTGGCCTTTGAGGTTGACCGGGAAGACTCCCTTATGGTCCATTCATTGTGTTGGCCTGCTGAGCTTGTTGATTCTCAAGCATCTTATTATGCGCGGCTAGGTTATAAAACCTAGCATTTAACAATTTAAAGCATTCCCTAAATTCGTTATTAGTCTTTTCTTGAGCATTTTTATTCTCAACAACAAAGTCCATTAAAAAATCTAATTTAGATTTAGGGGGAGGGAAAGAATTTGAATTAGTATTGAAATTCTTTGATGCAAATCCTGGAGGTTGTGTAGAAGGTTGTGGATTTAAAATGTTGTTATTCTTATAGGAGAAGTTGGGGGTGATTTCTCCATTCGGGACTGTATGTGTTTGAATACATACCCCCTTTCTGGCCATAAGAATTAACAAAATTTACTTGATCACTAGAGGTAGCATCAAGTAGATCATAACTTTCCATATTATGCGAGTTAGTCCCACATAATTCACAAACAACATTAATGTTGTTCACGGGATTGACATTAAGATTTTCAAACTTTTTCAATATCATGTCAATTTTTGATGAAAGGAGAGTAACGGCATCTACATTATACTTACCTAGAGTTCTTTGTGGTTGCTCCCTTTCATTCGACCACTTATAGTGGTTCAAAGCAATGTTTTCGATGAGGTCGTATGCCTCATCCACAGTTTTGTTCATTAGTGCCCCTCCTGCAGTGGCATCTATGGTCTCTCTTGTCTTGAATGTGAGACCATTGTAGAAGGTGTGCAAAATCAACCACTTTTAAATCCCGTGGTGGGGTAACATCCTTAGGAGCACTTTAGGAGCTCTTTGAAATGCTCCCAAGCGTCATACAATGACTCGCTTCCTGTTTGGCTAAAATTTATAATCTTTGTACGAATTTGGGCGGTCTTGCTTGGTGGGAAGAAACGCCCTAGGAAAGCCTTTTGAACTTGGTCCCATGTTGTTAAGGAATTCTGGGGGACCTAGTTGAGCCATTGTTTTGCCTTGCCCTTTAGAGAAAAGGGGAAAAGGCGCATTCTAATTGCTTTCGATGTGACACCTTGAATGCGGGTGGTGTCACAATATTTCAAAAATGTTTGGACATGAATATGTGGATCCTCGAAAGTTGTTCCGCTATATTGGTTATGCATAACCATATGAAGTAGTTACGACTTTATTTCAAAGTTGGCCGTATTAGTGTTCGGCACAACTATAGGAGATCTAGTTCCCGGGGTACTCGGATTAACGAAGTCCCTTAGGGTAGGAGGTGTTGCGGGTTCTTCTTCCGCCATTTGCTGTTCTAAGACTTCTTTAAATCTTCTCAATCTTTCGTGAAAAGTTCTCTTGGATTCTGATCAAAATATTCAAGGAAGGTCCGAGTTCTTTTCATAAACTGCAAAGATATCTTAAAAGAAGCGATCAAACGCAACAAATCTTGGAAGAAATATAAAAATAAAAAATAAAAACAGAAATATGTAGTAAAGACAAATATAAAAAGTAAACCATTGTCCCCGGCAACGGCGCCAAAAAATTCTTCGTCTCAAACCTAACGGTTCTTTTAAATACCGCAAGTGCACGGGCTATAATAGTATAGCTAATGCAAGTACGGGTCGATCCTATAGAGACAGGGTTTACTTTTAAGAAATATTTGTATTTATGAAGAAATAGAAATGAGATTGGGAGAAATATGGTTTGGTTTGCGAAATATCTAAAAACATACACTAAACACTTAAATTGAACTCTTATAATATGGAATTCGGGATTGGAATTCATATAGTCATTTATTCATCAATTATTCATGCCTTTAAAAATAGAAGTGTTCATCAAAATCAAGGATGGTACATTAAACCTACGCTACTTCTCACGATCAAGCAAGTAGCATTTGTATCCTTCACTAATTATGCCCTATCTCTCGATGGCCCATAATTAGTAAGAATCCATTAATGTTCATAAATCCATGTACTTTCCATTCAAGGAACATCCCTAGGCCATTGAACTACTCTCGTGATCAATGAAACCTAGTTCCTTCATATGGTTCCGTTAATCGAGATTCTTCACTAGGTACTTCTCTCGATTAACTAGAATCATACAAATTGGACGTCTCCAAAATGTAAGTCATTTAGAGTTTGATATGAAGAGAATTGTTAAGATGAAGAGAGGATGGCATGATTTATAAAGATGATGAATAAAGACGTTGAGTTCTCAACCCCAAGAATTCGGGGGATTACTCACAACCCATAATTAAAACAAACATAAGCAATTAATATAAAGATAGGGAAAAGAAGAACTTATGCTTGTAGAAATGTAGAAGATGAAAGTAAACTTCAAAAATTGTATTGCTTCTTCCTTCCAAAATATCTTCAAGAACAATGTTTGGATCTTTGAATATTTGGAAAGTAATAATGCTAGAGTAATTGCTATGTGTTTTCAGATGTAAATTCAATGTTTTTCAGATGTTTTTTCGATACTTTTTGATGTCTAAAACTGATACAAAGGGGCGTTTAAATAGGCATTCTAAGCTAAGGTTGCAATTCTTCAAAAAGTTGTCTTCAAGAAGTGCCTTTAGGAACTGGTAACAGCTAGTGCACGGCCGTGCGTTATGACTTGCACGACCATGCAAGCCTTGGTGCCAAATTCCCTTTTGAACTGGTTTGAATCCACGACCGCTCCAATTTTTGCTACATGACCGCTCCTTCGACTTTGGGCCATTTTGGCTTGACATGAGGCAATTGCACGACCGCTCTTATATATAGAGCACAACCGCTCCAGCTGAGAATAGGCCTGGATGATCATTTTGAAGTTGTCCCTTCCTTAGTATTGATCCTTAAGCTCCTTATACTCATAGAAATGAACCTAAAACCTGTATAAATACACAAAGTACCAGCCAAGCGTAAAATTGAAGATATAACAATAAAAGACGCTAATTTACACTTAATGATGCTAAAATTAGAGGCAAATGATACAATAATAATGCTATAAATGACTATAGAATAGCCATTTATCAGTTTTTAATCTAGTTGGGTATGTTCTTCAACACTTATGTATGCATTTTTTTAGAGTGTAGAGGGGGGAGGAGAAGACTCGATATTCTTTAGGTGAAATATCCATTCAGATCTGTTTGTTTCATTGCACCTCCTAGGAAGATTTTCTGAACCACGAACGAGCCGATCCACGTTGGTTCCCATTTTCCAAGCGGGTTGATTCAGGTGGGAGGTTTTTCCTTAAGCACCAGGTCGCCTTCTGATATCTCGAGACTTTACCTTTTTGTCGAAAGCTCTAGCTATCCGACTCTGGTAGGCTCGGATGTGCTCCATGGCTTTCAATCGACGTACATCCAGTAGGGCCAACTCGTAATGCCGGCTTCGGAGCCATTCTACCTCGTTGACTTCATTTTCCAACAACACTCGTAGTGATGGGACCTCCAATTCTATGGGCAACACTGCTTCCATCCCGTAGGTTAGAGTGAATGGGGTTTCCCCTATAGCAGTCCTAATCCACGTTCGGCAGCCCCTAAGTGCCAGATGTAGCTTCTCCGGCCAATTTCGTCCCCATACTGTCATCTTTCTGATGATTCTTTCTAGGGTTTTGTTAGCTGCTTCAATGGCGCCATTGGTTTGTGGCCTGTAGGGGGAGGACTTGTGACGGGTGATCTTGATCTCAGCAAATAATCTGTTGCAGTCTCCCCCGAAATGAGATCCGTTGTCTGATATGACTTCATTTGGGATACCGTATCTATATATGATGTTTTCTTTGATGAATTGGGCGACCTTCTTGGAAGTAAAAACCTTGTGGGACTTAGCTTTGACCTACTTTGTGAAATAGTCGATGGCTACCAAAACAAACTCCTAGCCGTTGCTACCAGGAGGAGCAATTTTCCCGATGTCATCGACTCCCTAATTGACAAAAGGCCAGGGGGTGGTCATGCAGTAGAGGTCATGAGGTGGAAGGTGGTTAAGGTTGGAGAATCGCTGGCATTTGTCACAACTTCTAACGAAATGGATACAATCTGCTTCCATGGAGATCCAGTAGTAACCCATGCGAAGAATAATATGCATCAAAGCTCGAGCATTCATATGAGGACCGCAAGCCCCATTGTGAACTTCATTCATGAGTTCGACTGCCTTTTCATTGCTAATGCATCGGAGGAGCGGTCCTTGATAGCATTTCTTGTACAACATATCTCCCAGGATGACAAAATGAGAGGATAGGCGTTTCAGAGCTACAACGCTTTTGGCCTTGAATCCTTCTTTAAATTTTCCTTCTTCGTTCATGAAATAGGCTTCCCAATTTTGAGGTACTGGTAAATTTGGCTGTACCACGGTTTATTGATTGGCTCGGGTTCTGCTTCAATTTTGCAGCAATAAGCTGGAATTTCCTTCCTTCCTAATTTGAATGGTTTTACTGATTTTCTCACCAGGATCTCCACGAAGCTAGAGTGGCTAGAGCGTCTGCAAATCGATTCCGGTCTCTCGGTAGGGAATGAAAAGTGACTTCTTTGAATTGTGCAGTGAGGTCTTCCATCTTTGCAAACTTGGGTCCATTATTTTCAATTTGTTAGAGACTTGGTTAATGATCAAGGCTGAGTCCCCGTAGACCTCCAACTTTTGGACGTTCCTTTCGAGGGCGGCCTCTAAACCGGCGGCGCATGCTTCATATTCGGCTGCATTGTTGGTAACCTCAAAATTCAACTTTATGGCGATTGGGTATGTTCGTTCTTAGGGACTACCAAAAGCATCCCAATACCATTGCCTCTCTTGTTAGCTGCCCCGTCGAAGAAAAGCTACCATCGATTCTCAGCTTCAAGTGTGAAGATTCCTTCATCTAGGAATTGTGGTTCGGGACCCTTGGCTTCTTTGCTCGGGAAGTCGGCCAACTGTTCAGCCATTACCCGCTCTTTAATTGATTTCCTGCTCACGTATTTGATGTCGAACTCTGCTAAAAAGAAAGAGCACTTGGCTAGCCTCATTGACATCGAAGGTTTTTCGAAGAGATATTTGACAGGATCCATCTTGGAGACCAGATGTACTGAGTGTGAGTGCATGTAGTGTCTCAGTTTTACGACTACCCATACTAGAGCCGCGCAGATTTTCTCGAGGGCTGAATAGTTGAGTTCGTTGCCTTGGAATTTTTGGCTCACAAAGTAAATGGCATTCTCGGTTTTTGACTCCTTTTCTTGGCCCAACATGGCCCGAACCACGGTATCGGTTACAGTCAGATACAGCAGGAGTGGCTTTTTTTCTTGGGGAGGACAGAGGATTGGAGGATTTACAAGGTACACATTTATTTTTTCGAAGGCGTCTTGGCATTCTGGATTCCACTCAATGTCCGCATTCTTTTTCGTTAGCCAGAAAATTGGCTCGCACATGGAGGTCAACTGATTAACGAAGTGACTGATGTACTGCAAGTGACCCATGAAGCTTTTTACCTCTGTTGGGTTTCGTGGTGGTCTCATCTTGACTATGGCTTTAATCTTCTGGGGATCGGCCTCGATGCCTCGTTCTGTGACCATAAATTCCAAGACTTTGCCCCAAGTTACTACAAATGTGCATTTAGCAGGGTTCAACCTCATTGAATGCTTTCGAAGGCGATCAAAGAATTTTCTCAAGTCGGTAATATGTTGTCTTTTTGATCCTTTTGAGTGAATGACCATGTCATCGACGTATACCTCGATTTCCTTATGGATCATATCGTGGAAAAGTGTTGTCGCCGCCCGTTGGTAGGTAGCCCCGGAGTTCTTCAACCCGAAGGGCATTACCGTGTAACAGTAAGTTCCCCATGGTGTGGTACTCGAACACTGATTCGTCCAAGTTGGGTACTCGATCACTCTTATGAAGCCGACGCGAAGCATCTTCTCAATTTCTTCTTTGACTTGTAAAGACCATTCGGGCTTGATCCTACTTAACTTCTGCTTGACGGGCTTGGCCTCGGGATTCAAGGGAATTCGATACTCTACTATGGCGGGATCCAGGCCGGGCATGTCCTGATAAGACCAGATGAACACATCTACAAATTCTTTGAGCAGTGCGGTCAGTGCTTCTTGGTCGGAGCCGATGAAGAAATCTCCGATTTGCGTCTCTTTAGTTTCTTCAGCAGTCCCCAAATTCACTTTGGTTAAAATTTCCTCAGCATCTTGGGCCCGATTTTCCTCTCGCTCGACAACATGCTCAAAAATTACTTTAATGTATTGTTCATTTAGTGTGTCTGCATATTTATCAAGTGAATCATTATTAACTGTTATTGGTTTATTAGTTAATTTATCATTTGTTAAAGTGGCAATGAGGGGATACTCAGAAAGGTTGAACTTTTTATTCAAGGCATATGGAAATACAGTGTCTACCACAAACTCGTAATCCTCGGGCGTAAGTCCGTTAGATGACTCGAGAGACTCAAACTTAAATACAACAGACTCTGGACACCTTTCGAAGATAGACTCTAAGAAACGAGGGGTTAGTCCAAGCTTCTCGACCATTTCCCTTTTGCTGGCTGTGGGTCCGGAAAAGTTAACCCAATTTCTCAGCGGCATTTTTTATGGGTTCCCGAGGGTGTAAGGATCAAAAGGATTCATGCTGCTTTCTCCAACCATGGCTATAATCGAGTTATCAGAAACAAAATCAATTAAGTCCAGCATTTCGGTTTCCTCCCTGAAGAGTTTCTAAAGCGAAAGTCCATTGCAGATGTCTTCCTTGAAGTCTTATTTATCAGCCTTGGGTGTTACCAACTCGAACACTGATTCGTCCAGCTTTTTGTGGCAGGTCCAATGACAGAGAGCTTTCCAAATTCTTCAGACAGGTCAGGAGTTCCTCCAAACCGATATTCATTGTGAACGGTGGTAGTAGTGGGTCCTGGCAGAATCGGTGCATCGAGAAATGCTCTTCTAACGGGTTTGGTTTGAGGCCTCTGAGCTTTCTAAGGCTTTGTTGTATCTTTCCCCACTTGTCCGTTGCTGCAGACCAACCTTGTCCTTCGTTGACAATCCCTTCCTTCCTTTCTATGTCTCTGTTCAAATCGTTGGTCTTCTTTACAAAATACCAGGCCATGTAGAGGCTGTAGGGGGCGGACGTTGGAGGTTATATATGGGACCCTTTTGTCAATGGCTGAGCGCTTCTCGTGTGCAATCCTCCTATCCTTTTCAGTGTCTTCGGGAGTGGGAACGTACCCTAAGCTGCAACGAGCAGTATGTTCTTTAACTTCAATAACCTTATGAGTGCCCTGATGGCGCATGCCCAGACCGAGCCCCGGGATGTAATTCATGAACTTCATCATCTTCATAGGAGGAGGAATATAGTCCCAAGATAGAGGGAGGTCTATGCAGCACACCTGTGCTTTGAGATTTTTGACAATAAATCCCATCAACATCATGCCATCCTCGTCAAGCTTGATTTCCAGGACTGGGATGCTGTTGGTGTTTGTCCCTTCCGTAGTTACACCATCTCCGTATATTATGGTGAGATCGTTTCCTTGTATGAATTTCACGCACTGGTGCAAGGTCGATGCCACTCCCTTTATTTGGTGTAACCAAGGCCGGCCCAGGATGGCGGTGAAGGCAATTGGGATATCAATGACTTAGAAGTCTGTGGCAACATTTGTTTCCCAAACCAAAGATTGAAAGTGGCTACTCACAAAACCGCACGAGACATTGAGTCGTATACCTTGAATGTTTGGACCGAAGGCTTTAATTCTGTCGGCTTGATCCCTAACAAATCCATCATTTTGGCGAGGAGGACATTCATAGCCGATCCTCCATCCACCAAGGCCCGAGGAAGGCAACATACATCGAGCTGAATGGTGATGTAGAGAGGCTCATTGTGGTTATCCCCAAACTTTGGCAGGTCAAGTTCGGTGAAGGTGATGATGTTCCTATAGTGAACGTTGCCCATCATTTATACCGCCTCGTCTAGGTTACGTTGATTGGGACCATGGTCCGGGCTAGGATTTCTTCCAATTTAAGCTTGTGAGGGTAGGAGGACGTGAGGAGGGACCAGAGGTAAATGTTGGCCTGAGTGCGTTTCAGTTAAGTTAAGATTGGGTCTTCCCCCTTTGGATCAGGCACTTCAGCTTCTCTGGTGTAAGGGCTCTTCTCGGTCAAAGGCGCTGGCATTATTGGCCTTTTGTCGGCTTGGGGGGGGGGATTTGCGGGAATCTGGCCTGAACGAGTCAGTACGTTCACTACAGGATTTGTTTTTTCTTTGTTTGCTTTTCCCAATTCTGTCGCGAAAGGGCTCCGATTATCATATGGACACATGTCACTTCTCAGCTCATTAACTGTTATCGCTTCTATAGGGGGTTTAACGGTTGTCCTGATGTACTCCCAAGATAAAGGCTGGGGCTTCACAACCTTTTGGTTGTTGGTTGCCCCGCAAAGTTCATTCCAGCTTATCATGGAGAAAAAATGATCACGACCTTGAGCTATTCCTTTCCAAAGGATGACATCGTCCTCTCTATTCATCTCGTCTTGGTTATCTTCTGATTGATTGAGCCCCATAACGTTCCTCCATTCAAACTAGATCAAAGTTGCTTTCAGACATTCGAAGGGTGAGCTGATTCAGAGTCCCTTTATGTCGTACTTTAGCTGAGTTGGGTCTGGTTCTGGGTATTCACCATGCGCTCTCCAGACATCTTCTGTGTCTTCGGGGTGCTCACCCCTTCTAGACATTGCATGTGGCGAAGGTTCTGGTAGCCACTCCTTGATTAAAACCATCCCATGGGGTAATTTCGTCTCTGCATCAACCTCGAGCCAAGCTGAAGAGGTGTATTGTTATTTCTCAGAAAGCGTCCCTTTGTTGGTGCTACTACCAGATCTCGAGGAATTTTGGTGATATGGGCCATGAAGGGCCTCCTCCTGGATAGCGAGGCATTCGTTACGTTGAAGTCTGTTGCTGCTGATGTTGATCACTGTTAGAAAACCCGTTCCTATAGAGAAGGTCTTTGTTTGGGCTATATTTACGAAGTCCGAATCTTCAGGACACGCTATCCTCCCTTCTTTGACCATGTTCCAGAGAATATCGCTCCATCTTCTTTTCAAGTCGGGTAATGGGATATCAGATTGGATTATGCTGCCACAATTGCCTTTCTGGGATTTGAATGTGTCCACATGGGGGTTGACAAGTCTTAAAGCATTGTTAGTGGGCATGCTTTCTTCGAGGGGATTTTTGGTGAAGTACTCATCTATTCCTCGATCAGGCAGCATTTGGGCGTTCATTTCTTGGTCCTATCTCATGCATTCTTCGCAATAGCATCGGTCCGATACTTCATCTTGGCCTAGGGCTTCCTCGGATTCCAACTCTTCGAACCCCAACGCGTTGATGTTTGGATCCCTGTCTGGAGCCTCATCTGCCAAGTAATACTCGGTCATGTCAGGACCCTCCTCCGGGTCATAGTATGTTCCCCAAGAACTTTCCATCATGCTGCTCCCATGGATTATTTCAAGGTTTCCCTTGACTTTGACAAACTTTACACATTGGTGTAAAGTTGACGTAACTCCCTTTATCTGATGCAACCAGGGTCGTCCTAGCAAGGCGGAGAAGCTAGACTCAATTTCCATTACCTGGAACTCCACTAAATCCTTTTGCTCATCAAATTTGAGGTCTAATGTCACCACCCCCAAGATGGTGCGGGCCGAGGAGTCGTAAGCCCGAAGCATTCGAGAGGAAGGTCTCAGATGGGAATATTCGATTCTTAACATTCTCATTGTGCGTGCAGTGAGAATGTTGATCGACGAACCGTTATCAACCAACACATCTGGGAGGTCGAACTTGTTCAATTTGATGAGGATGTGAAGGGTCTCATTGTGCTTATTTCTTCATTCTGGCAAGTTCGCGTCTATGAAGGTTATGACGTTTCTGGCACTGCCACTTGTTTGACCCGTCTCAAATCGTCTCATCTCCGGGGAGCATTTGATCCATCCATTGGTGTGCGCTGATGCCGGAAAAGATCGTTGGGAGACAACCATTCTTAGATTCTCTCTTCTGAATTCTTCATTACGGGAGCACCAGGTTCTGGCTTCACGCCCCCAATCATCACGGGACAGCATATTGATAGAACTGGAAATTGCCGGGGACTTACCCATACATGAGGTTTTGTCGAATGCCACCATATTTACCTTGTCATTTCTGGGGAAAGGGTTCCCAATTGTGTTAGGACCATGAGGGCGTTACAACTTTCCTTCCTCGATCAAACCTTGGACTACTTGTTTTAGTATTGTGCAATTGTCGGTGGTGTGGCCGGGGTAGTTGTGAAAAGCACACCGTTTGCTCATATCCAGGTTAGGGTTGGGATTCCTTAGTTGATAATTCTCAAGAGGCTTGAGCATGTTTTGCTTTACCAGTGCCTCGAAGACTTCGCTTAAGGGCATCTCGAGATTATCAAAATGCTGGAACCACTGCTGTCGAGGGGGGCCATTATTCTTTGGGGGCGTTTGATCATGGCTCCCCTGGATTTCATTTTGAATATAGTGGACTTCTCCCATAACCTCTTTCCCTTTATTTGGGGCAGATGTCGGGTTAGGCGGGGCTTCCCTGTAGCGATAAGAAGTAGTGAGTGATCAAAGTTTTCTCAAACTTGGTCTTGACGTTGACCATGGCACGAATATCAGGATAGAAGTAGTGAGTGATCAAAGCCCTCAAAGATGGCATGAGGCAAGAGTGGAAGATATCCATTTGTTCTTCCTTGGAAAAGAGGATCCATCATCTCGCTCAACTTCCAATTCTACCTCTTGTAGAATTCGCCCACTGGCTTATCATCTTTAGGCGAGGTTAAATTGTTGGTTCCTGGGATGGAACCAAAAGATTAAGGTGGATTTGCTGATGAAATTGCCACTCGGGAATCCTGGGGAGAATAGTGAGTGTACACGAGTCCATGCCCATGATTGCCAAAACCGGAGCCAGGTGCAAGGTTATCTGGACAATGCTGGACCATGTTTGGGAACTGGGGAAATGCTTCACTGGCCCCAAGAGGCAGTCTAGGAGGTGGTAAGTTTGAGACATCGGGGTATTTGCCTTGGTTGTCTGTTCCTGAAGGGCACTGTGGCTTCAGATGATAGCTTCTGGGTTCATAAGGAGGCAAGGGATTGAACCCTAGTGGATATTGAGAAGTATTAGGATCAGAGGGAGCGAGCCCGTAAATATGCTGGTGGTACTGAGGTTGGGAAGCTGGAGCTGTTTGATTGATGTTTAAATGGGGCTTCGAGCGAGAATTTCTTTGCATTGCCGAATTTTAATAGCCTTGTGGAGGGGGGACTTGCTGGTAATTTTGAGAAGCTGATGGAGATGGCAAGTCTTCATCTTCTATGAGGACAAACATCCCGTCTGGTTGGGGGACTGCAACTGTCCCACGATGGCGCATGGTATCTACGATCCAAGCCTGATGTTCTTTTTGGTGTTTCTTAAGAGCCTCGAAAGCTTGCAAGACCTCTTCTACTGTATGAGGATTCCCCGGGGGCGGAGTTCCATTCCCATTGTTGTTATCTGTTGACCCTGCCATTGGAGAGTAGCAGACTGTTCGAACTGCAGAACCTGAGGGGCTGTCTGACCTTGTGACCTCGATGCTGAAAAGATGGCAACCTGGGACCCTCAGCCACTCTCGGTTCGCTGCAGTAGGTGAAAGGTTGGGTTCAGACTCGGGAGGGTATTTGGCTGAAGGCAAAAACTCATGCGACATGCAGTTTTTTTTCTCTTTTTTAGCTGTTTGAGTTTACTTAAAACGTGTCTTCTCAGAATCCTAAATGATTGGAAAAGATTTCTCTTCTTTTTCGCGACTATTCTAGATCCTAGCAGAAAGGCTAAACAAAACAATCTCTCCCCAAACTGGGAAGGCCCCTAAATCATCACTCATGTTATCAGAGAAAAGGGATCTACAGAATGAAGACTCCAGATGGGCAAGAGCTGAAACATCCATGACATTCTGATCATCTACGGAAGTATTATCATTAGTTTATAGTCTGTCTTTTATTTAATAGATTAGTACTTGTTAGTCTTTTTCTTTATTTTCAAGTAAAATAAGATTGCAGGTTGATATAATCAGTTTCAGTTAATAAAGATTTAGTTTTCATCAAGACTAATGACTAGCAAGACAAATGATGAGTTGCTCCTCCTCGGCATCAAAGGAATAAATTCCCACCAATTTACCCAAAACCTATGTCGAATGACCCTCCTCGGTATAGAGAGGTAAAACATTCAAAAATTACCCAAGACCTATGTCGAATGACCATCATCGGAATAGAGAGGTAAAACATTCAAAATTGCCTATTACCTATGACAGAACGACTCTACTTGGCATAGAGAGGCAAAACATTCAAAAATTGTATAAGACCAATGTCGAATGACCTTCCTCGGCATAGAGAAATAAAACAAAAATTAACTAAGACCTATTTCCGAACTATCTTCCTCGACATAGAGAGGTAAAACATTCAAAAAATACCTAAGACCTATGATCAAACGACCTTTCTCGACATAAAGAGGTAAAAATATCAACAAATTGTCCAAAACTTATGACCGAACGACCTTACTCGGCATAAAAAGACTAGTACTCAAAAATTATCTAAGACCTATAGCTGAGCAACCGTCTTCGGCATAGAGAGATAAAACAAAAAATAATTCAAAGTGTTATACCAAGCACCTTACTCGGCCCAATAAATAAACTTGCCAATTATCCAAGTGTTTAGATCGAACGAGCTTCCTCGGTTTAAGAGATAAATACAAATAACAAGGAAACCTTTCTCGGCTTCTCAAGAAAGTTGGGTACTTAAGCAAAAGTATACAACACTTAAATCAGTCAACATACATTCAAATATACAATTATTCAAGTAAAAAACAGTTATTAAAGGAGTAAAGTAAAGACGATAAGGAGATAAAGAAAATTCATTATATTGATATGAAGATTGAAGTACAAAGGGGGCCCTATTAAATCAACAAAAATAAAAGGCAAAATATCCTCAAGCCTGATCGTCTCCCATAAATAAATCGTCCTGCTCGGCGGCGGCGTCTGGGATTATGCCTTGATCAGCTTGGGCTTCCTCGGTTTGCCCCTCCTCGGAGTCCTCCTCCTCATCAGAAGCTTCCTCATTTTGGATCTTATCTATTTAAGTATTGATGTTTTGAGGATCAACTGGAGGGGGAGACCCATGCCTCTCGGCCTTCCCTAGCATCTTGGACAACAATTACCCTAAGGGCATTCTCAGAAAATGGCACCAAGGCATGGCCAGACAGGGCAAAGTCATCATAAGCATCTTGGCATATGAGACGAGCAAGCAAGCCTACATCGGCATTTAGCATTGGGTCCACCAAGGCCCTTCTGTCTAAGTGGAGATAGCCATCAGAGTACATGGTGGCCGTCTTCTCAGCCAAAGCTTGTCTGAAGGTCGGGCTGACCTTAAATTGAGAGATAGCCTCTGCAATTTGTATGGGCAAGTTGGCCTCCAACTGCTTATACCGGGAATTAGCGTACTCAGTATTTGCCTTGAGCTCAGCCACGAGCTTCTCAATCTCAGCTTGCCCGGCCTGGTTGGCTTCCTCGGCCTTAGCTTGAGCCGCCTTGGCCGCCCTCTCTGCTCTCTCGGCCTCTGCTTTGGCCACCTTTTGCTCATCAACCTCCTTCCTAAGGGACTTGAGCAGTTCAACCGCCTTGGCCAGGTCGGCCTTGTTTTTCTCAATCTGACGATCAAGGCATTGCTCCAAGTCATCAGCTGCCTTGCTCCTGATGGCCTCATAGGCAGTCACAGTTGCAAGCTACACAAACAAAGAAAAACATCAGCATCAGCAAAAAATTACAAGTGTTATGAAAATCGAAAGAGAAAAGTGAATGACGAGAAGGTTACCTCGCTGAGAATGAGGTCTTTCCTATTGTCCAAATGATCCCTGCTTGGCTTCATATCAATAAATTGATCGAGCAAGTCCTCATCCAAGGCCCAGTGGATAATTGGCTGGCTGAGCCTAAGCTTTGGGCCCCTCCTGGCCAATACATCTAAACCTTTGATGGTAGGGACCGTCCATTCTTTGGCCACCTACTCGGCCTCGACATAAGTCTTTACATGCCAGGCAGTGACCCACTCGGAGGAAGAACTAACAACAACCTTTTCGAGGAGGGCTCCTCCGGAATGACCTCAGTACTTGACCTTTTCTGGCCAGGAGTCCTTTAGGTAGCCTCTAGCCCCTCGATCTCAGTCAGACCGGCTTGCCCTAGGACCTCCTCGGCCTCAAGAACTACGGCCTGGGAGCTAGGCCCCTTTTTAGTATGGGCTTCTTGCCCGATATTGCCTTCCTCGGCAGAAGCTTCAATGCCCCCCACCGGCTTCACGGGCAAAGCTCCAGCTTCCTTTGTGGCCAAGATGGTTTGTCTTTCCACGGCGTCATAATGCCTCTTATTTTGAGCCGAGGAGCGCGACGTCCTCCTCTTCAACTTCACTAGAGCTTGGGGATCAAGGATTTCCTCCTCCATCTTTTTGGTCTGCTCTTCAGTCAAATATGCAAAATACGAGACGGAACAGTTAATAAAATAATGAGGAAGGATAATTCAGCAAAACAAAAATCATACAAGTATGAAAAATGAGGAGGTAGAAAAATTTATAGTCGGGGACACCATCCTCGGCAAGCACATAGTACAGTTTGCAGACATCATATTCATCATGGAAAACTAGACCGAGGTGCATGCTCCAGTCTGGAAACCTATTTCCTCTGACGACGGGGACAAGGGGCATTAACCCATTGTGAATGTGGTGCCCAAGATTAGCGGCTCTCTTTTTATATTTTTTTTTATTTTTTGGAACCGTTTTCTCGTGTAAGGGGGATCACCGCCTCACATCAGTTCAGAAACGTCCGGTTTAAATTGAAAAACGGAGTCGCCACGCCATTTTGATTTCCTCAAAACTTTGAAAAAAAGGATTTGGGTCCGGAGGTTATGTTACCCCTTGGGAAGAACGGATCGTCGTTCACCCAAGGAGCCTTGCCGAAGCAAGTCTTCCAAGATCCGCTTTTCATGCTTGCCTTAGTGTTTTCGTGTGTGGGATATGTTCTTTGAAAAGAAGGGAATGTACCAAGTGGTCTTTCGGACGTATAAACCATGAGTTGGTTATCGCTCGGGATTCCTTGGATTTTTGATATGTTCGGGACTTTGGTCCCGTTCTCATCTTGGACTTATGATCATCATGATGAGACCTTGGGTCACATGTGATCGGGATAGGGACATCGTTTTTATAGTCCAAGGATGAGACTCTTTAGAAAGGAATGACCTTTTCCCATCAATCCTACATCTTGAGATGATTTGAGCTTTTTCGGGACATTTATGCTCGTCTCAAGTGATGATCGGAGATATGTGACTCAAGTTCATCCTTTTCTAAAGGAGAATCCATCTATGGCATCTTTAAGTGGAGGAAATGATGTAAAGATAGGACCTTTACACCATTTTGCTCCAAGATGATGCTCCAAGTACCAAAGGGGACTAGGGGAGGGGTATAAAGATTGGATCTTTATACTCATCCTATGCCTTTTTGTGCCTTATGAAAGTCACTAGGCAATCCTAGGAGAGAGATCCAACCATGAGGGACATGGGGAATGCATTTTAAGCTAAAGATGACATTTTTAATGAAAAGATGACATTTTATATGAAAAGATACTATTTTTGATGCAAAAGATGCTACTTTATATGCAAAGATGATATTTTAAGTGCAAAGGATGCTATTTTATATGCAAAGATGATATTTTAAGTCAAAATGATGCTACTTTATATGCAAAGATGGTATTTTAAGTGCAAAGGATGCTATTTTTCACATCACCATGTGAGAGATCCATCCTAGAACAAGCCTTTTTTGAGGTCTTATTGTTCATCCTTGGGTTGGATCTTCCGTGGATCCTATGTGATAGGGGAATGGGGAATGTATGATTTACATGCCTAAAGATGGGATCTTTAATGACAGTATATTAAGTACCAAGCAAGTATATAGCAATATGTAAAGCAAGGAGCAATATATTACATAATGACAAGTATATTTCAAGATAAAAAGGAGGAGAGGTTACCAATGGTGGTGTCCCTCTATCTCCTTGAAGTTTGCCTAGGGAAGGACCAACTTTGGAAGGGTTTTGAAGAGGAGGGAGGTGGTTTTTGGTGCTCTCAGCTCTCTGGAATTTCGTGGTGGTATTTTGGCAGAGTAACACTGCTGAAAATTGTATATGAAAATGGTTAGAGGAGGCCTCTATTTATAGGCACTCTGGCAATGGCTAATGAAGTCGTGCGGCTGTAACCCCAGGGCTAATGAGGCCGTGCGGTCTTATCCAGAGATGACTCAGCTTATTTCTAGAACCATGCAAGGTGGCCTTCTAGAAGGGCTTTTCCAGTGAAGGACTACGTGGAATTTTAATTCCTAGCAAGTCCTTCGCCCCTCGGAAGGTTTGGAAAAGTTCCCAAATTGCCCCTGAACTTTAGGAAAGTTCGGGAAATTGCCGGGAAACTTAATCGGAAAGCATGAGCCAGATTTGGGTACTTATAGAAGCCCCTCGGCAACGTCACTTGCAGGGCAAGTGGGGTTTTCGATAGAAAAGGATCCAATCTGGCGAATGCCGAGATGGATTGGGTGACCAAGGTGGTCGGGTGGCTGAACCTTTGGAAGGCTACATACGTATCCCGGAGGAATCAAGCCATGATCGTAGTTCGGAATATATCTACTGGGGAAAGGGGTGTCATATGTGATAAATTGGCTGAACCTAAAGTAGGCTACCTACGTATCCCGGAGGAATCAAGTCAGGTCGTAGTTCTGGAAAGATCCGCTGGGGAATGGCGAAGAGAAACTGGTCCCTTGCTGGGGAAATAGAAGGGAAAGTGACCTATGAGGTCAAATTGCTGATCCTACTGGGGATACGCTAGATGAAGGAATTTGGCCTATGTGGTCGGATATCTAGATCTCTTTGAGGGGCTACTTCACCACTGAGGAGTGATGAAGGAATAGGGTGTGACCAATGTGGTTGGATGATTGGACCTTTATGAAAGGCTCACACACCACTGGGGGGGTGATGAATGAAAAGGGTGACCAATGTGGTCGGATGGCTGGACCTTTATGAAAGGCTACCTACGTATCCCGGAGGAATCAAGCCTTGGTCGTAGTTCAAGTCTCACTAGATAGTTAGGAACATGTCTAGGATCCTTGAGGTTTTGACGATTAATGGAGGAGTCACCTGATTTGACAATTAATGGAGGTTGTCACCTGGTTGACAATTAATGGAGGTTGTCACCTGATTGACAATTAATGGAGGTTGTCACCTGATTGACAATTAATGGAGGTTGTCACCTGATTGACAATTAATGGAGGTTGTCACCTGAAGAAATTAAAGCTTACGTCACTATCGAGTAGATAGAAGTAGCTATAGTTGGAAAACTTGAGCGTACTTCACTATCTATGAGATAAAGGTAGCTTAAGTTTGAAAACTTGAGTGTACTTCACTATCTATGAGATAGAGGTAGCTAAAGTTTGAAAACTTGAGCATACTTCACTATCTGTGAGATAGAGGTAGCTAAAGTTGGAAAACTTGAGCGTACTTCACTATCTGTGAGATAGAGGTAGCTAAAGTTTGGAGAACTTGAGCGTACTTCACCATCTGTGAGATAGAGGTAGCTAAAGTTTGGAGAACTTGAGCATACTTCACCATCTGTGAGATAGAGGTAGCTAAAGTTTGGAAAACTTGAGCGTACTTCACTATCTGTGAGATAGAGGTAGCTAAAGTTTGAGTTTTGACAATTCGGAGGTTGTCACCTAGCGTTTATCCCGTTATAACAGAAGTAACGGAGGTGACTCAGGAGGAAAGTCTATTTGGTTTAGAGATAAAGGATATCCTTTGGGAAACAACGTTATTCTGGTTAAGAAATAATGGGAGTTATATTCCTAAGTGGAATGTCTGGGGGCATAAGTGTAAATTTTGCTCAGAGCAAATGAGGCCGCCCGGCATGAGATGAGGAAAAACAAGCCGTACGGCTGGGAGTTTAATTTCACCAGATTATTTAAACAGACTTTGAAACGGGCAAACAACATTATTTGCTTGTTTCTGCCGAGGAAGAGAAAGAGAGGAGAGAGAGAAAAATTTGAATTCCTTCAATTCTCTTGCTTTCTTGACTTAGGATGGATCAGGAAGGAAACCCAATGCCTAGGCAAGCACGGAGGAACATATCCGAAGCCACTAGGAGGAGGAGGAGGGAGCTCGTTCGCACGGAGAGGAAGTATGACTTCAACACGCCTCCATCTGAGTTTTATCCCGGTAGGGGAGAACACAAATCTACAAAACCTCAATCGGTTGGAGTAAGCAATTTTGATTGATTTAGGGCTTGACCCGATTTTTAGGAATTTTTCAAATTTCCTAGGATTTTTGTTGATGATTTTGGAATTTTGATGATTAACCTATGAGGCTAAGAGGATAAATGAACATGCATGTGCAATTTATTTGAAAAATAATGAGAATGACCCATTTTAGAAAAATAAAGTAGGAAAAATAATGTCTAAAATGTGACAGAGTTCTTGCATGTGCTAGAACTAGGTCAATTCTTGATCATGGATGAGAAAATGGGATTTTGGACGATGAAAAGGATTCATGCATGCCATTTTGAAAGATTAATGCTTATGTGTGAAGAACTTTTGTGAAAATTGGAAATTTGTGATTAGGAGAGCAATGTGCTTGACATGACGTGTTTCAAGTGATGAAAGACACGTTTTCTAGGCAAAATACGCTAGAAATCTTTTATGAATGCTTTTCTTTGAAAATATGTGCACTTTTGAATATATGCGTGCTTTTGAGATGAGATGAAGGAATGACACATTTTTGTTGTGTTTTCCTACAGGAGAACAAGTCGAGGGGACCTTTTGAGGTTGTGGTGAAGCTATGGGACAGGATGCCCAACTTTGAGAAAGATGGGGTGAACCCCAAGCAGCTGGTAATGGCTACCGGCCTTGATTTGTTTATTGACGCTATTGGTAGAGGTATCCACGTGACCTCCAAGAGTAAGGGGCTAGTCCAGGCCCTCTCAGAGTTCTGGTGGGACACCACCCACAGCTTTTATCTCAGCTGGGGGGAGATCACGGTGATGCCAACAGACTTTACTGCTACTACGGGCTTGCAGTTCACTAGGAGGCCTGTGACTTGGAGAGACCATATTACTACAGAGGAGTTCAGGGCTCTGGTTGGGCTTGAGCTCCGTCCTAAGGGGCTCGGGATGGAGATGAGGAATGTGGAGGTGGAGGTCCAGGAGTGCATGCAGGGGTTTGCCGCCAACGAGGTGACTGCCCACCAGCTCGCGAGAGCTTTTCTGTGGTTGATGCTGTCAGTCACCATCTTTGCCAACTCTGGGACACTGGCTATGTTATGCCTGCTTGACTCTTTGGAGAATCTTGATGAGGTTGGGGCGGTCTCTTGGGGTGAGGCCGGATTGGCAGAGCTTTATTTCTCCTTGGATATGTACAGCCAGAACAAGGCTGCCTTTATGGACTGCTTCTCTTTTGTGCTTGAGGTAGTCTCACTTTCTTTTCTCTCTTTTACTTTTCTGTCTTGAGACTTTTATGAGATAAATGAACTTTTGTCTTGAACATGCAGGTTTGGTTTTGTGAGGTGATTGGGTTCTTTCCCTGGAACCAGCGGAGTGATCCGGAGATCTTCCCAGCCATGATCCGTTGGAGGGGAGATGCTAGACACAGGTCGGATATTCAATGACTCTGATGAATCCTACCCGCAGTAGCTTCTCAATCTCTTCTTTGACATGTAGAGACCACTCTGACTTGATCTTTCTCAGTTTCTGCTTTACTGGCTTAGCATCTGGTGCTAAAGGGATTCTATGCTCCACAATTGAACTGTCTAGCCCCGGCATATCCCTGTATGACCATGCAAACACGTCCATGTATTCTCTGAGCAGATTGACCAGTCTGTCCCGTTCAACCCCCTGGAAGAAATTTCCAATCTGTGTCTCTTTAGGTTCCTCGACAGTACCCAAGCTAACACTTGTCAAAACCACCTCGGTAGCTTGGGCCCGATTTTCCTCTTTTTCTGTAACCTGCTTAAAGATTTCTTTAATGTATTGTTCGTTTAGTGTGTTTGCATCTTGTTCAAATGATTCATTATTAACTGTTGTTAAGTTTTGAGTTAATTTATCATTTGTTAAGTTGGCAATAAGAGGATACTCAGAAAGATCTGTCATTTCATTCAAAGCGAAAGGAAAGATGACATTGGCTACATATTCATAATCCTCAGGTGTGAGGCCTTCGGATGACTCGGAGGACTGGAATTCAAAGATTCCTGACTCTACTGTATGGATGACAGAGTGTTTGACACGACTGGGCTGAGAGGGACGGGATACCAATCCAAGCTCCGTGATTATTTGCTGTCGGCTGGCTATCGGCCCTGAGAATGTCTCCCAATTCTTCAACGGCATCTCTGTCTTAGTCACCAAAGTGCGAGGATCAAAAGGCACTTCACCACCGTCTCTGATTACAGCAACTACTTCATCATCTGAGCTGAAGTCGATCAAGTCAGGAATCTGCGCCTCTTCATCAAACAGCTTTTGCAAACCCAAGTCGCTGTCTTCACCACTGGCAACTTCTATTTGGCTGATCTTCGAAAGAGCTAACTTGAAGGCGGAGAAATCCATTACCCCTGATGGAAAGAGTGCAGACTCTTTGAAACTGTCTGGGTTTCCTTTGAAGGCATACTTGTTCTGAACAGTAATGGTAGCCCCAGGAATGTCCGGCAAGTCAAGGAATATTCTCCGAATAGGATTTGCTGGTTTTCCCCGAACTTTCTCAAGGTTTTCCAGAAGAGTTTTTCTTAAGGAGATTTGACTATCACTTTCATCATATTGGGTCCCACCCCTTGTGAAGTACTGGGTGAGAGACAAGCTGTAAGGATTGAGATGGACCCCTTCACTTCATTTTTTCGAAACTGTTCCCTTAGCCTTTCTGTCATCCCGAGAACTCGGTTTGTATCCCAAGCCGTATCTGGTAGTTTGTTCCTTTACATCAATAATAGCATTGCGACGCTGAAGTCTTTCACCCAGTCCAAGCCCCGGAAGATAACCCATTTTCTCATCATTCGTATGGCAGGAGGTATTTTGTCGGAGGTAGCAGTGAGTCGGTGCAACACACTTGTGCTTTGGAGGAGGCTACAGAGAATCCGGTAAGGCAAACCCTTCATCATCATGTTTGATTTCCAGTATCGGGATACCTCCAGTGCTGGTTCCTTCCACGGTGACACTGTCTCCGTAAATAGTAGTAATAGTCCCATCACCTGACTGGAATTTGATGCACTGGTGCAAAGTAGAGGCTACCCCATTTATCTGGTGGATCCAAGGTCATCCCAGCAAAGCGGTAAATGAAATGGAATGTCAATCACTTGGAAGTCAACATCCATGGCCTTCTTTCCAAACCACAACTTGAGAGTAGCAATCCCCAGAACTGATCGTGCAGTGGAATCATAAGCCTTAATAGTCTGACTGGAAGGCTTCAAATCTGTGGGCTTCAAATCCAACAAGTCCATCATCTTTGCTGGCAGGACGTTCATTGCAGACCCTCCGTCAACTAGTACCCTTGGCAATCGGCGCTCTTCCAACTGGACTGTGATGTAAAGGGGTTCATTATGACTAGCCCCATATTTTGGCAGGTCCAAGTCAGTGAAGGTAATGATATTTCCATAGTGGATACTTCCAATCATCTGGATGACCTCATCTGGGGTGACATCTATGGGCACCATGGTCTTGGCCAAACTTTCTTCTAGATTTAGTTTGTGAGGGTATGAGGAGGTTAACAGGGACCACAAGGAGATATTGGCTTGAGTACACTTCAACTGAGTTAGCACCAGATCCTCTTTTTCGGGGTCTGGCTTTCCTGATTCTGACCTGTAAGGTCTTTTGTCTGTCTTTGGCTCAGAGACAGCATTTCTTTTGTCACCCTTAGGCTGTTCCACACTCATTTGTCAAGACTGAGTCATCACGTAGACATTAGACTTTTCTGAGTCATCATTCCTACTGGAGGATTCCTTCAGCTCTTTCAAAGTCAGAGGCGGGCTCTTGCTAGCATATGGCCAACTCTGCTGATTAATCTGATTAACAGCACTACCAGAGGCATAGGCAGCTTCCCGAATCTGATCCCAGGTCACCGTCTTTCTGGTCTTTTCTGAATCCTGGCTTCCCAACTGGCTTAGCAACTGGCTGGTTTCAGTTTCGTCTTCCTCACTCAAAGCCTTGACAGTTTCATTCAGGATTTTTAGGGTCAAGATGCAACAGGAATTATCGTTCCCAGGGTTTGGAGGTTTGCTAATGGCTTCCTCACCTGGACCTAGCAACTTTTAAAACAAAGCGGGGTCACATTCCTCATCACTGTCAAGCATATCCCTTCTTTCTCTAGGGGTCAATCTTCTGATGGCATCTTTGACATTGGCCAAGCATTTTCTGAAGTGGGAGATTCCATCATCGAGAAGGATTTCTGCAGAGTCAAACCTCATGGCAGGTTCTTGTTCTTTACCGTCGGGAGGGTTTTTTGGGCTTTTTGGCTTCTAGGCTAACCACTCCTCTACTGTTCCTTCCGGCATTTCGACTGTGTCTTCTTCAGTATCACTACAGTAATTCATGTAAGAACTCTCATCTTGACCAAGGAGGGCAAAAGCAGGTCGGGATACTTGGCGCCATATAAGGGGTATTCTGGACTCTTCCCCTGACTTGGGGATTACCAAGACAACATCACTTTCGTCATAAGATAGGAAAGGAACCGGGGTTGCTTCAAACTTTAAGACTCTTTCTAGAGCCTCCATACATTCTTCTTCAGACAAGGTCTCAGGGGTGACCCTTAGCACAGCAATGGAGTCTACTCTTCCCGATGGGGGTTTAGCCTCAATGACGCTTACGTGTTCTAGATCGGCGGGTGAAGCCCACTTCCCTCTTTCAGCCAAAGCTTCGATTAAGTTTCTCCATTCACCGACCAGATCTTTGTAAGGAGTGTTGAATTCTAGGATGTGGAATTCATACCCTACCTCATCTGAGCTTGCATCCATTTTCTCTTCCGAGCTCTTGCAAAGGAGACAGACACACTTTGAAGTGATACAGTCCCCCATTCCAGGTCTGTGGTTTTATACTCCATCTTGTCCTCCAGGTTTCACTTCCGTTGGCTCCAGGTTCATTCCTTCTAATGAACTGTCATCATCACTGTAAATCCATCCATTCCTATTCTCATTTCGATCGACTCTTCATGTCCTTTATGCAGGAGATAGGCAAATTCACAGGCGTTGACGAAGTTGGAAAGGTCAGGCTGATACTGGAATTCTGGGATAATGAAATTTGGTTATGCTGAGGAGGGGGAGTAAATCCCATGGGATAATGAAGAGGCTGAGTAGCTGGGATAGCTGTGGCATTTGCTCTCTGTTGGTAGGGAACAAAGCTGAGTCTTATCTGAGGAGATGAGGGCGACGGGACCCTGATGGCCTGGGACATCGGAAAGGACTGAAAAGGGGTAGTCCTTGGTAAAGGATCATATGTGGATGGAGGAGGGCATTGGTTATAGGCTTAGGGAGCTGAGATGGCTGCTTCTGGAGTCTCATCTTCTACCATAACCAGGGAACGGTCCGACTCAACCACTATCTGAACCCCATAACGACGGAGCACATCAATGAGCATGGCTTGCTGTTCCTCATGGACCTTACGACTATTTTTCAAGGCTAAGGCTAGCTCTTCTTCCCTAGTCATCTGGTTACCCAAACCACTGCTGTTTTCTGTCAAATCGGCCATTCTGACTCTTTGGACTGACAAAACTGAGGATTTTGGCGAGCTATCTGAGAAATCTGTGCTAACAAGCCACTGACCCGGTATTCTCACCCACTTCTTTCTCGATGCGGGAAAGGGATATGAGAGGTTTAGACTTGGGGTAGGTGTTTAGGCTGAAGGCTCAAGCGATATGGAAATTAAGAATCTTCCAGTTTACTTAAAACGATGTCTTTTATTAATTTCTATTTGGTTGGAAAAGGGGTTCTGCCCTTCTTTTTTGCAACTACTCTAGATCCTGGATAAGTAGGCTCCGTCACTACGTCTATAAGCCCCTCGTATTCCACCTGTATTTCGACCTCCCAGGGTGGACAGCCCCGGGCGAGGGTCCTATAGGGCACGCGGATCCCACCGACTGAGAGAGAAGAACGCTCCTAACGGGTCTAGCTGGTCATAGGAACTTTCAACGCATGCGCGATGCGGATTATGGTCAAGGCAATGCCGGGAAAGTCTCGTCTTTCAGCCTTAACGAAATTTCGGCAGAGTTTCGCTTGCGCGATTGACGTTTTGACTTTTGGCAATGTCCAAGAAGATAATAGGCATGGGTCGGACGGTAAAAGCTGAATGACTCAGTGTCACATTGAACTTCGTTGCGTACGCTGTGCGTGAGTCCAAGTCAAAGTCAATGCCGGGTCAAGATCTTGCATATTTTTCCTTGTCGAAATTTCGGCAGAGCTCCACTTGCGCGAAAGATCTTTGGATTTTTGGCACGGATTCGGTCTCGACTCTTACCCATCCCGTGCGGGTCAAAGTCAAAGTCAATGCCGGAGTCAAGATCTTGCCAATTTTTCCTTGGCGGAATTTCGGCAGAGTTTCGCTTGCGCGAAGTATCTCGACTTCCGTCATGGGCTAAGGTTTGACTTTTGCGGGGGTATGCAACTGGGCTATATGACACGGACTAGACCAAAAGCCAACCAAAAGTCACGGTTTTAAAATGTGTGACACGGATTGTGCATTGGTCGACACTGGCTGCCATGGGGAGTTTGGGATGATTCCGTGCGCGCCCGGGAGCATCGTAATACTATCCATGACTGCAACTGAACAACCACCCCGGGTTAAAGGGACGTGCGTGCAAAAGTGTACAGGATATATATGGTGCGTGTAGTGTACGGCCTCCTTAAAATATTCCTTTTTGAGTTAAAACAGAAATTTTCAGAAATGTGTTTTAAAGGAATGATTTTTCGGGACGGGGGAAATGCAGCAAATAAGCACGTAAATTTTCTGGGAGCCCCGGTCAGTCTTGGAACTGAATAGCCCCAAGCTGCCAAGGCTGCCAGATTAACCTCAAAAGTGTCCTGGTGGAATTGCTAATGAAGCCGCCCGGCCAGAATCCAGGGAGGATTAAGCCGTACGGCTGCATCAAGCAACTTTCCAGGTTCCATTTCCTTTCATCTGCAGGTTGTTTCCCCGGCCTTTTTGGCACCTTTTCAGCTTCCAGCAAGCTTTCCTGTTCAGTATCCAGAATGTGCACAATTCCCAAGAAGCAATGATGCATGCAATGCAATGCAAGGAAAATAAGGCAAGCATGAGAAGCGGATCCGCGGCGGAAGGCTAACCCACTCGGAAAAAGCTTTCCTTTTTTTTCGAAAAGAGATACCGGTACGTGGGATTGTTAGACCACAATTTATCCCAAGCCTCGGGTGAGGAAGCGATACAGGAAGCTTAATGGTTTCCACCTATATACCGGGTATCATTTTATTTTTTAAAAGAAATGAAAGCTTTCTCCTTTGGTTTAGTCCCCACCAGAGTCGCCAAAATGTGAATGTGGTGCCCAAGATTAGCAGCTCTCTTTTTATATTTATTTTAGTTTTTGGAACCGCTTTCTCGTGTAAGGGGATCACCGCCTCACATCAGTTTGGAAACGTCCGGTTTAAATTGAAAAACGGAGTCGCCACGCCATTTTGATTTCCTCAAAACTTTGAAAAAAAGGATTTGGGTCCGGAGGTTAAGTTACCCCTTGGGAAGAACGGATCGTCGTTCACCCAAGGAGCCTTGCCGAAGCAAGTCTTCCAAGATCCGCTTTTCATGCTTGCCTTAGTGTTTTCGTGTGTGGGATGTGTGCTTTGAAAAGAAGGGAATGTACCAAGTGGTCTTCCGGACGTATAAACCATGAGTTTGTTATCGCTCGGGATTCCTTGGATTTTTGATATGTTCGGGACTTTGGTCCCATTCTCATCTTGGACTTATGATCATCATGATGAGACCTTGAGTCACATGTGATCGGGATAGGGACACCGTTTTTATAGTCCAAGGATGAGACTCTTTAGAAAGGAATGACCTTTGCCCATCAATCCTACATCTTGAGACGATTTGAGCTTTTTCGGGACATTTATGCTCGTCTCAAGTGATGATCGGAGATATGTGGCTCAAGTTCATCCTTTTCTAAAGGAGAATCCATCTATGGCATCTTTAAGTGGAGGAAATGATGTAAAGATAGGACCTTTACACCATTTTGCTCCAAGATGATGCTCCAAGTACCAAAGGGGACTAGGGGAGGGGTATAAAGATTGGATCTTTATACTCATCCTATGCCTTTTTGTGCCTTATGAAAGTCACTAGGCAATCCTAGGAGAGAGATCCAACCATGAGGGACATGGAAAATGCATTTTAAGCTAAAGATGACATTTTTAATGAAAAGATGACATTTTATATGAAAAGATACTATTTTTGATGCAAAGGATGCTACTTTATATGCAAAGATGATATTTTAAGTGCAAAGGATGCTATTTTATATGCAAAGATGATATTTTAAGTGTAAATGATGCTACTTTATATGCAAAGATGGTATTTTAAGTGCAAATGATGCTATTTTTCACATCACCATGTGAGAGATCCACCCTAGAATAAGCCTTTTTTGAGGTCTTATTATTCATCCTTGGGTTGGATCTTCCATGGATCCTATGTGATAGGGGAATGGGGAATGTATGATTTACATGCCTAAAGATGGGATCTTTAATGACAATATATCAAGTACCAAGAAAGTATATAGCAATATGTAAAGCAAGGAGCAATATATCACATAATGACAAGTATATTTCAAGATAAAGAGGAGGAGAGGTTACCAATGGTGGTGTCCCTCTATCTCCTTTAAGTTTGCCTAGGGAAGGACCAACTTTGGAAGGGTTTTGAAGAGGAGGGAGGTGGTTTTTGGTGCTCTCAGCTCTCTGGAATTTCGTGGTGATATTTTGGCAGAGTAACACTGCTGAAAATTGTATATGAAAATGGGTAGAGGAGTCCTCTATTTATAGGCACTCTGGCAATGGCTAATGAAGCCGTGCGGCTGTAACCCCAGGGCTAATGAGGCCGTGCGCTCTTATCCAGAGATGACTCAGCTTATTTCTAGAACCATGCAAGGTGGCCTTCTAGAAGGCCTTTTCCAGCGAAGGACTACGTGGAATTCTAATTCCTAGCAAGTCCTTCGCCCCTCAGAAGGTTTGGAAAAGTTTCCAAATTGCCCCTAAACTTTAGGAAAGTTTGGGGAATTGCCGGGAAACTTAACCGGAAGGCATGAGCCAGATTTGGGTACTTACACCCGTCCAAAGGACCAGCATGATGTTGTCTTGTACATAGTACCTATGGTCGATTTCCAAGCTCGACCAACATAGGGTGCCCACCTCGAAAATCTGCCTTAGCCTCTCTATCAGCTGCGCACTCCACTCAGGCCTCCACACCTGTTCGGGCACATTAGGGTAATCCGAGGGAGCAACAAACTTCCAGCCTTGTCGGCTCTCCACCCTTATAACATGATTATTCCACCCTAAAACCTTGCTGGACATTGGGTAGATGAGCTTGGGCTGGTTAGAGTCACTCCTTATCACTACTATCCTCGAATCCTCCTTATAACTAACAATGAAGAAGTGATGAAACGCAGAGTGAAAAGGTTCAAAACCTAAGCTACGGCAAAGAACTATAAAGCCGGTGAGGAACCTCACAGCATTGGCTCCTAGCATCGCCGAGACGACTTGCATGTCCTCTATATGTGAAGTCCTCCATTGCCTTCTCATTTTTGACAGGGATACCAGGGAGGTATCTAAGTCGATACTCCTCCCTCGATACCCCATACTTAGAGTAAAGTTCCTATATCATAGGTTCCATGTAACTAATGGGTTTGGGACTAGGGGTGTATTTTCTACTTCGGTTGGACCTCCCTCGGCCTCCAGAATGTGCTCCCTCGGTGAATGCATCTACGATCCTCCCAGAAGTTGAGGGACCAGTAGAACGAGCAACATTACTTCCTCTTCCCGTCATGGCTGCACAAATAAAAGAACAAGGGTCAAAATTTGACCAAGGCAAACTTAAAGACAAGGACGAGGAAGCGTCCCTCCTCGTCCTACCAATTAAAACCGAGGAGGGATCTTTACCTAACAAAGGTCGCTCTAAATGGTCAGACTTCAAGTAATACAAGTTGATGTGGTCAAGGATCTCAGTACAACCGTGGAACAACACAACATTTGGGGATTCAACATCTAGTCGGTCAATCCTAAACCAAATTGGGTAATGTACATCGGTTCTAAGAGACTGGTATCTCATTAGAATCTCCCCTATCTCATTCAAACTCAAAATCATCCACGACCCATCAATTCTCTGATAAATTCTAAGGTTTTGGGTATGATAACAATATACGGCATTGGGATTGCTCCTCCACATTCTTGCCATGTCTATGGACGAGGGAGGCACAAGAAATTGTTCAAGAAACTTAAGAAAAACCTAAAGAACAAACATCAACAATGGCAATCCTCAAGAACACGCCAAGAACAGTAGCAGTAAAACCCAGAAAACCAAATAGAAATGCAGAATAATAAGAAAAGGAAGAAATTATACATGTATCAAAGGTTGAAGATGAAATGTGCACACTAAATCAAGCACGAACACCCGAAATTGACAAAGAAATCACGAAGAACTCAAGAACGAATCTGCAAATTTGAAGCTTAATAGTTCTCTCTCAAGGCTGAATAGTGATAAAAGAGTAAAAAGGAAGTGGTTTTTAGCTTTTATACCCAGATCTGAAGCGGGTATGGGTCGGAAACTGGGTATGGCATCATCTCCACCTCTCCACATTAATGTTGGGGCACGTTTTCAAGAGGAATGTCTTGTGAATAATGGGGTGTATTCCCCAATGTGCAATAATCGGCGAATAAAAATGATTACGCCTCGTGATTCATGAAAATCCGTTCGTATCCGTTTAAGCCGAGGTAGAGCACCACTTACTCATCGGCATAGCCGAGCTAGGAAGTCGGGGGCCATTGAATGGTATAAACCGAGATACGAACGTGGGTCTTGGCCGGGCAAGGACCAATGGATTGGGCCCAAAATATAATCCATACAAGTCTCAATTACGATAAAGGTAGTGGGCCTTCCCTACCTTTGCTCGTCATTCTCACTATGTCGGCCTACAAATAAAATAGCGAATAATGACTAAGGCACAACAACTATATATGTCGAGCAAGGCATCCAGCAAAGGTCAACCTAGGCCTCATCAAAAGACGAGTAGCTCCCTCCTCGATCATCAACAAAGTGAGGGAATGGGCTTCCCTATCCTTACCTCTCTCTTTCTCGACATCAACTCAGGCCGACCAATCATCATATGCCGAGGAGCATGCCTACAAGGCGCACGTGCAGAATACAGTTATCTAATCCTACTCGAATGGGGATTGTGGGTAGTTATAATTCCACTAGGTTTATAACCTCCTCTCACATAAATTCCTATTCAACATGGACTCTATAAATTCTATGCCTATAAATACAAGTCATAATTCACATTATTTTGGTAACATATATTTTGACTCTAAAATCTTGTCAATTGATTTCTTTATCTAAAGACAAATAGTTACTCTCACGCCGGAGGGCATTCGCAGGTTAACCCCCGACTTAGATTACGTGTTTGTTCTTCTTTTTCAGACTATTCAATCATACAGGAGACAACCTGTCGATAAATTTGGGATGATTCGAACATTTTTAACATCATCAGCAGCAGATATTAATAGTTGGTGTTTATGATGCATTTTTTCTTTTTGGATTAATGCTGTGTTGTTGTTGTAGTTGTTTACGACGCATTTATCACGTAGCCATCTTCATTCTATTCTTCTTAAGGTTTACAATATTTATTACTCTGTATTATATTATTACTATTCTTTTGCAATAAAAAATATAGTGAGTGTTTTAGCTGTGGAAAAAAATAGATAAATTGAAGAGAACATGGTAGTTTTGTAGCGAGAAAAAGTAGAAGTTACTTGGATGGAGAGTCCAAATGACTCTTTTCCCTCAATATAATATATGTAAGATAAAGATTTTTGGTTATCTGTTATTAGTAATTATACTAATTGATAGTTACCTAGTTGAAGAGAAAACTAAAACTAACTAAAAAACAATCATTTACAGGCCCGATTTTGAAAGTGTGTAAGGAGCCCAATTGCACAGAACCCATAATTTTATAGGGCCTCATATATATATATATATATATATATTAAGGGCCCTATATATATATTTTTTTATATTCAATTTAGCTTTACAATTTAGCTTTACTACGTATTGTATTTATATATATATATACTCCCTCCGTCCCAATAATTAGTTCACCATTTTGGTCTCGACACGCAAATTAAGGGTGGAGAAAATGTTGTGAGTGTAATAGTAAAATAGGAGAGAGAATGAGTGGAGGAAATAGTAAATTTGAAAAGTGTTGTGAGTGTAATAGTGAAATAGGAGAGAGAATGAGTGGAAGAAATAGTAAAGATTTTTTGCCAAAAAAGGAAAGGTGAAGCTCTAACGGGATGCCATTTTGGGTAAAAAGTAAAGTTATTAATGGGACGGAGGGAGTATATATTAAGGGCCCTATATTCAATTTAGCACATGACCCCTATAATTATTAAGACGGATCTGATCATTCCTAATATAAAATGATATCAATGATCCTAACTAGTAAGTGACGTTCATGTCTCCAACCAATCTTGTGAAGCCCAGGATCACAGCTCATCTGTTGAACTTGCTAGACACGCTGTTGGGTTTTGGGGTTACAAACGCAGTGGAAGAATTTTGAAAAACAACAAAACCCTAGCCCTTGAATCCATCTAGGATGAAGAGATTAAAAACATGAAATATAATTTACATACCTTGAATGCGATTAATTTTGTTCAAAACGGATCTCAAAATTCAACCTTTGATTTTGCTGATGAAACTTGGATCTTTTTCTTCCTTGTTCTATCTTGATGATGAATCAACAATGGAGATCTTCAAGCCTTAGGAGATAAAGTAATCTCCCTCTAATGGTGATTCACACACGAATGAACCAAGAACTCTTTTTGTAGGATTACTAGATGATCCTCACTATTATTGAATCATTATTCAATAATCAAAGCCAAACAATGGGATTAATTTGGGATTTATTTTCTAGAGTTTCATAAACCTAGAACAATGTTGTTTGAGAGAGATTTATGGTTGCAAAAGGATTATATTTAAATCACATATAAATCCCTAACTAATAAGGATAGAATCCTTGTCAAAACCAATCCGGTCAAGGAAATCGCGTACGGACTGAAATTCGCTCATGGCACAACTCGTGCTCCTGGGCACGACTCGTGCCACATGTCGTTCCAGGCAATTACGAGTGATCCAAGCCAAATTTCAGTCATATCACGACTCGTGACAAAAATTGCACTTGTAACGACTCGTGCCTAAGGGCACGAGTCGTACCTAGTCCCACAAAGCCAAAACTCAACGAGTCGTTCCTTGGTTGCCAAAATGCAGTCGTACTACTCCTGTCACTAGTCGTGACCCTTGGCACGAGACCCAGGGCATGAGTCATGCTCCTGGTCACGAGTCGTGCCCCTGGTCACGAGTCGTGCCGGAACCCAAAATCCATAGTTTTAGCTAATGAACAAATTCGTTCTTTATGTGTGACCCAATATGAATTATATTATGTTGGTAGTGAGTCGAAACATCGACCTCACAAGACATAAGTGGTTTCTAACAAACCATTATATCTGCCAATTAATATAACATCAAAGTTTGATTCCTCGATAGATCAAATGTCACAATCCCTTTGTCCACGATGTCCAATTGAACATGAGTCATGGTACATGTCAACTCACATGTTCAATGCTTTCTCGATTCTGAATATGTTGATAATCCAAGTGCATTTGATCTCTATCAAATCTCTTGAGTGTGGCCACACATTTCATCAACATCATTCATCGAGGGGCCCAAGCAAACATCTCTCTCACATAGAGAGGGACAAATCCCATCTTGAATTATCATTCTTCCCTACAAGAATCCAATCGTGCCAACAAAGCCCTTATTGCTATCTAATTGGAGATAGTGTTAGACTATATCAAACACGATGTTCATCATGTGGAAGACGATGATAATCTCGGGTTCAAATGATTCAATGACATGACTATCATGAGATTTAATCATGACACATATGACTATTGACCATGTCATAAATCTCATCGGTAGGTCATGTCCAATACTTGTTCTCTAGCAAGTATCCATAAGTGTAATGTGCATCACATGCATATAATCATCTCCATGATTATCCATTACCAACTTATACTAGTTATTCATAATAACTAGGGACGCAGTTCAATATAATAAACATGCAAACATATAATGAGCCAAATAAACTTTCTCTATAATAAATGATAAAGACGATTACATAGCGGTTTAAGTTATAAGTCAAACATAACTAAATGCCTAGGGCATTACATCAATAATCTCCCACTTGCACTAGGCTCCATCTATGTATCGTATACCCATGGACCTCACATAACCATCATGCTTTGCTTGTACGAGGGGCTTTGTAAGCGGATCCCCAATGTTATCATCGGTTGATACTTTGCATATCTTAACGTCTCCTCTATCAATGAACTCTCAAATGAGATGGAAACATCTAATTATCACAATAAAGTTCCACCGAATTAGTGATACTTGGAACAACTTCCAAGTCACTAATGAACTTCTTGATCCAAAGCGCCTCCTTAGGCTGCATCGGATGCCGCTATATATTCGGCCTCGGTTGTAAAATCGGCTATGGTACTCTACTTGGAACTCTTCCAACAAATTGCACCTCCGATTAAGCATAAACACAAATTCGGCTGAGATCGGGAATCATCCTTGTCGATTTGAAAGCTTGCATCTGTGTAACCTCTTACAATAAGATCATCTTCCATCCCTCCAAAGACCAAGAACGCATCCTTAGTCCTTCTTAAGTACTTAAGGATCATCTTGATTGCCATTCAATGGTTCTCACCAGGATCAGATTGATGTCGACTCGTCATGCTTAGAGCATACGAGATGTCAGGTCTAGTACAAATCATAGCGTGGCATAACGATAGATCCAATAGCCGAAGCGTATGGAACCTCATTCATCCTCTTTCACTCATCAGTTGTCTTAGGACACTGATTCTTGCTAAGAATAACACCATGACCCATTGGCAAGTTACCTCTCTTAGAATTTTCCATCTTGAATCTTCTAAGAACCTTGTCAATGTAGGTACTTTGACTCAAACCAATTATCCTTTTAGATCTATCTCTATAGATCTTGATGTCAAGGATGTAAGCGGCTTCACCCATATCTTTCATTGAGAAACATTTCCCTAACCAAGACTTGACAGTCTGAAGTGCAGGAATGTCGTTTCCAATGAGTAAGATATCATCGACATACAATAAGAGAAATAACACTACGCTCCCACTGAATTTCATGTATACACAAGGTTTATCTTCGTTCTTGACAAAACCAGACTCTTTGATCTTTTCATCAAAACGAAGATTCCAACTCCTAGAAGCTTGCTTCAAACCATATATGGATCTTTGCAACTTACACACTTTGTTAGAATTTCTTGAATCGACAAAACCTTTGGGTTGTGTCATATACACATTCTCGAGTAACTTCCAATTAAGGAAAGCCATTTTGACATCCATTTGCCATATCTCATAGTCATAATACGCGGATATGCAATTAAAATTCTAACAGACTTAAGCATGGTAACAGGCAAAAATGTTTCATCATAGTCGACACCATGAATCTGCCTATATCCCTTTGCTACAAGGCTAGCCTTGTAAGTATGCACCTTCCCATCCATGTCATTGTTCTTCTTGAAGACCCACTTGCACCCCATGGTTTTTACACCTCGGGTAGCTCAATCAAGTTCCAAACTTGATTATCCGACATGGATTGCAATTCGGATTCCATGGCCTCCAACCATTTATCCGAATCAGGAGTGGACATCGCCTCTTGATAAGAAGTAGGTTCGTCATTCTCAATGACTTCCACCTCATTACTTTCCGACACGAGAAATCCATATCTCTCGGGTGCGGATTGTAATCTATCCGATCTATGATGGACTTGTGGATCTTGAACTGGTTCCACAACTACTTGTGGATTTGGTTCAGTCTCTACTATCGGTTCCATATTATTTTCGGGTTTTTGAATTTCTTCAAGATCAACTTTACTCCCAATAGTTCCTTTATTGAGAAATTGTTTCTCAAGAAAGGTACCATATTGAGCAACAAACACTTTGTTCTCATTGCGGTTGTAAAAGTAATACCCTTTGGTTTTCTTAGGGTAACCAATGAAAATAACCTTGTCAGATTTAGGTGCTAACTTATCAGAGACAAGTCTCTTCACATAAGCTTCGCACCCCAAATCTTCATGAAAGACAAACTAGGTTTTCTTCCATGCCACATCTCATGTGGGGTCTTAGGAGCCGATTTAGTAGGGACTCTGTTCAGTGTGAACACATCAGTCTCTAATGCATGTCCCCAAAAGGAAATACGAAGGTCAACTTGACTCATCATCGAACGAACCATATCTAATAGGGTTCTATTCCTCCTCTCAGATACACCATTCCATTGTGGTGTTCCAGGTGGAGTCAACTCTGAAACAACTTCACAGTTTTTGAGATGATTGTCAAACTCTTGGCTCAAATACTCACCACCACGATCGAATCGAAGTGCTTTGATCATTTTGCCAAGTTGATTTTGTACTTCATTTTGAAATGTTATAAACATCTCAAACGATTCACTTTTGGACTTCATCAGATAGACATAGTCATATCTAGATAAGTCATCGGTGAATGTAATGAAATATCGAAATCCTCTCCTAGCAATGCTGCTCATTGGTCCACATCCATCGGTATGTATTAGGCCCAATAAGTCACTATCCCTTTCACTGCTCTTAGTGTAGGGTGGTTTGGTCATTTTTCTCAATAAAAAAGATTCACATATCTCATATGATTCATAATCATGTGAGTCTAACATACCATCCGTATGGAGTTTAGAGATGCGTTTCTCATTTATATGACCAAGCCGGCAATGCCACATGAACGAGTTGTTCACGTCATTCGGTTTAGACTTCTTATCCACATGATAAACATTTTCAACATTATTTTGTTTCTCATCAACATCAAGAACATAAAGGCCATTAAATGAATTTGCAATACCATAAAGCATATCATTTAAATAAATATAAAACTTCTTATTCTCAATAAGAAAATTATACCCTTCATTATTCAAAAAAGAAACGGAAATAATATTTCTACTCAAATCCGGAACATAGTAACAATTGTTCAAAATAAGTACTAAGCCACTAGGTAAAGTTACATCATATGTCCCTACGGCTAATGCAACAACTCTTGCTCTATTCCCCACACGTAGGTCAACTTCACCTTGTTTGAGTAGCTTCCTATTCCTTAGTCCATGCACATTTAAACAAATGTGAGATCCACATCCGGTATCTAATACCCATGAACTAGAAATAGAAAGGAAAATATCTATCATATAGATACCTGAATCAGAAGCAATCATATTGCCCTTCTTCGCCTTTAGGCCTTCCTTATAAGCCTTGCAGTTACGCTTCCAATGACCAACCTCTTGGCAATGGTAGCAAACTACATCCTTTTGAGACACTTTGGGAGCCTCTCCGACGATGGCAACTTTTGCCTTAGGTTTAGCAACACTTGCTTTACCTTTGCCTTCTTTCTTGAACCCTTTTTATTTGTTAACCATTAACACATTAGTCATTCCGGGCTTCTTGATATTCTTCTCTGCGGTCTTAAGCATTGCATGCAATTCTGAGAGATTCTTATCCATGCCACTCATGTGATAGTACATTATAAAATGATCCTAACTTTCAGGCAATGAATTCAATATCATATCTGTGGCGAGTTCCAAACTCATCGGATTACCAACCCTTTCGAGATGCTCAATGTGACCCTTCATCTTAAGGACATGAGCACCAACCGACTGCCCCTCTTGCATCTTTCATGCATTTAGGGCTTTAACCACATCATACCTCTCTTATCTAGCTTGCACTTGGAACATTTTCTTTAAGCGTTCGGCTAGATCAAAAGCAGCTTCCATGTGTTCAAGGTCCTTCTGAAGAGCCTTACACATGGTGGCAAGCATAAGGCATGTCACATCAGTAGAATCATCAACATGTTTCTTGTGAGCATCCTTATCTGCCCTTGAAGCATTGGCAGCAGGTGGAGGTGGAACGGGTTCGTCAAGAACGTATATTTTCTTCTCTTGCCTAAGAAAAAATTTTAGGCTTCTGATTCAATCAGAATAGTTTGTACCGTTCTCTTCGAGCTTGTCCTTCTCAAGGACTGATTGCAGCGACATGGGTTGATTATTGTGAGTTTCCATTACTACAATAAAATATGCAAACAATGAAACACATAAGTATCAACACATTTATCATCTAAGAGCAAATAATGTTTTTCATAAATACTCTCACTAAATTATATACCTTCAAATACAAACATGTATCATATAATCATAGTAGGCTAAGATCCATATTTCACTTGATTTTGGTTTAACTGAGTCAATGCCTGAAATCAAGCTATTTAGGTAGATAACATCAATCATATCATATATGACTCTTAGATCTTTTATGAGATTTTCTTATACATCATATTTCAAAAACATGTTTTAAATCTCATCTATGCCTTGGATCAAATCTCATTTGAAAGCACCAATTAAGTCCAACATTTTTCAAACGTATGAGACATGGAACGATGCACCTAACTGAGTCAAAACTACATCAATCATTATCTCATCTTGATCACAAATTAAGATATAATGATGCACCCAACTGAGTCGAAACTACATCAAAATACCCTAAAATATCACAAGTGTTCTAATCAATGGATGTCATAAAACTTAAATATTCAAGAAGGTTTTACATGGTAACAAACATCGCATGGTTGTAACATGAAACTTATGTGTACATAATCATGAACATAGGGCTTCACAAAATTACAAACAAACACTTTGATTCAATTTTGAGAATTTATCAATCTACTTTAATTATATTAAACAGACCAATAATCCTATGTAACAAACTAATCAAATTAATCAATCATTAATCATGACCATGGCATATCACATATGATTATTTTCCCAAAATAACACACATAAAATCATGAATCTATTTCATATAGAATGGATATCAATTAATCAAATTAAATCTAGCATGCCAATTTCAATCCTAATCATGATAAGACAGGGCTCTGATACCACTGTTGGGTTTTGGGGTTACAAACGCAGCGGAAGAACTTTGAAAAACAACAAAACTCTAGCCCTTGAATCCGTCTAGCATGAAGAGATTAGAAACATGAAATATAATTTACATCCTTGAATTCGATTAATTTTGTTCAAAACGGATCTCAAAATTCAACCTTTGATTTTGATGATGAAACTTGGATTTTCTTCTTCCTTGTTCTACCTTGGTGATGAATCAACAATGGAGATCTTCAAGCCTTAGAAGATAAAGTAACCTCCTTCTAATGGTGATCCACACGCGAACGAACCAAGAACTCTTCTTGTAGGATTGCGAGATGATCCTCACGATTATTGAATCAATATTCAATAATCAAAGCCAAAACAATGGGATTAATTTGGGATTTATTTTCTAGAGTTTCATAAACCTAGAACAATGTTGTTTGAGAGAGATTTATGGCTGCAAAAGGATTATATTTATATCACATATAAATTCCTAACTATTAGGGAAATAATCCTTGTCAAAACCAAAACCAATCAGATCAAGGAAACCGCGTACAGGCTGAAATTCGCTCAGGGCACGACTCGTGCCACGAGTCCTTCCAGGAAATCACTAGTGATCCAAGCCAAATTTTATTCATACCACGACTCGTTACAAAAGCTCAAGTAACTTAATAATAATCTGCGTTTAGTGCCAAGGAATAAACATAGGGTGGTGCAAAAACATCAGTAATTATGATCATATCTTTTTAAGATAATGATTATGGAGGCTTAAAGTAGCTGTGAGGGTGTGCAATCAAACACAAGTCTTTTAAATGCTATTCTAATATTCATTGATAAAGTAACATAAAGTAGTGCATTAAAACCATTAATGAAGGACTAAATAAAAATAAATCAGTCTGAAAGAACGTAATATTGGTTTACAAGGTTCAATCATACATGAAATTTACCAACAAAATCAATGTCATTGATGAGGTCTTAAATTAACTATTTTCTGATTCATCTTCTTCATTATTATTTGTTGACTGATGGAAAAGAAGAAATAACATGAATCAATCCTCAGCCTACCAAATTTACATACTACAGCACATGTACAAAAATGACATCATCAGTTGGTATAATGAATAGCTGAGGAATGGGGCTTCATCAGGAAGTATGATGAAAAGCTGTTCTTAACTACTTTTTTTTAGGGAGACAGGATTCAGGCATCATTTTCAAAGAGCTTCATCAAGAAGTATGATGAAAAGCTGAGGGATGGGGCTTTATATGTTATATCCAATTTCTCAGTTATTGAAAATCGTAGCAATTACAAGATAACAACACATGCATATAAGATCCTATTTATGCCATCAACAGATGTCATCTCAGTTGGAAACAAAAATTTTCCAAAGAATTTGTTCAAACTAATGTCGTTTCAAGAAATTGATGCACTTGAAAATGTTGGTAATGCAGGATTAATAGGTAATAAACCTAACAAAATTTCATTTCATTGAATTATATAAAAATTATATTTTAATTAAATATATAAATACTTAATACATTCAAAAGCTTAGTAACTATTAAAATTGCAGATGTGATTGGTAGAGTAGTTGGAAAAGGTTCTCTGAAATACAGGTCTGGGTCAAAGTTTGTTGAAATAGAGTTGGAAGATACCAGGTGCATCTGAATCTTTTCCTTTCATTATTTTTATATGATTAATTTGCAAAATAATTTATTTATAGCTAATTAACACTACTAATAATCAAAATGCAGCAACAAGATAAATTGCACATTACGGGGAGTCTATGCTGATAAAATACTCTCCTACATAGAAACAAGTGTTAGCGAGCCATTGATTGTTTTATTACAAATGTGCAAGCACTAGTACAGATTTGGTCTTAGAAAACGCACCTTAGATAGCGCTTTTAAAAAGCGCTATCTAAGGTATAAACTTACATAGCGCATCTTCTTTTTCAAATTTAATAATCAAGACAAAATAATAATAATAATAAAAAAAAATTAACTAACATAGCGCATATTAGAAAAACGCTATCTTAGTAAAAGCTTACATATCGCTTATTAGAAGCGCTATGGTAGTAAACGCTTCTCAAGGGATTTTTTTTTTCTTGGCAACGGTTATAGTTAAATACACTGCCCGGGGAAAATACACGGCCAAGGCAATTGACGATAATACCCATTTATATATAAATTTTTGTTTTTTTTTCATTTCAAATTCAATCAAACAAAAGCTCTTCCTCTCCCTCGCTCTCTCTCTACACGACGACGACAACACCCAACGGACGGACGACACACCACGACGACGAAGAATGGCTCGAGTAAAAATTCCGGCCGTCCCTGCTGGAGCTTCCGCCGCCGCTACCACCACTGCCATCGCCGCCGCCTCCGCTTCTACCACCTTGCCCGTGAAGAAGGTAATGCAATTTGAACGTAATTTAAACCTAATTTTACATTCCCAATGTCTAATTTTTGCTTGATTGATTCAATTGATTTGGACGTCTTTCATGAACTGGTTTCTTCAATTGATTTCGACGTTCTTTCTTTGATAATAACCAAACTGGAGAGATTCTCGTGTAAACTCACATGAGATGCATCTCGTGTGAGTTCACACGAGATGCATCTCGTGTGAGTTCACACGAGATTCTTCTCGTGTGAGTTCACACGAGATGAATCTCGTGTGAGTTCACACGAGAAGTGCCCAGTGTCCACTCTTTTTCCTTTGCATCGTTCATAGTCAGTTATAAATGCTAAATAGCTAATTTATTGTATCTTATTTGATTTTTTGTAGGCACGTGAACGTATGACCGCGTTCAATAGAAAGACGAAGGCCGAGACGGCACCTAAGGTAGATAAACGCAGCAAAAGGATACATGATAGGACTATCGTGCGTGGGTCTGAGCTTGGGATTGAGCAGGATGTAGGAGATGATCATGATAGGACTTTGCGGCTGAGTGAGCGAGCACGATCTTGGGTTTGAGCATGCGATTGAGGAGGATGTAGGAGATGATGAGGCATCTTCGATTCGATGATAGTAGTGAGGAGGATGTAGGAGATGATGATGGATCTTCGATTCTGATGATAGTGGTGAGGGGGATGAGGAGGCGGAGCAGGAGGGTGGGGATGATGATGATGATGATGATGATGATGATGAGGAGGAGGAGGAGGAGGAGGTACAGGATGTTAGACCTTTGAGGCATGGGAGGGGGAGGGATGTGGCTAGAGGGCGGGGACGAGAGGAGGCGGGGTGCGGGTGGGGAGGAGCCACCATCATGGCGGATTCGGAGTGACCCGGGTGGCGGCCCGGAGAATGTTTCACTTATATATGGCTTTGGTGATCACAGCTCGAGAGATTTGGAGGATGCCACTAGTGAGTCAGTGGTGACTTTTCATACGAGACTGCTACATCTGCAAAAGTAAGATAATCATTTATATGAATTTATTAAAATCTTGAAGTTGTTTGGCACACACTCTAAATATTCCATTAATTATACATCTCGTACTTTTCTCGATCTCGAGTGTTGATTATATTTTTTGTTTGGAATAAACAGGTTCAAGCGTGATGATCTGGAGGCTGCGATAGAGCACTGGGCGACCCTCGTTGATGCATCGGGCATCCGCTGCACGATGCCACCATTCAGAGGCCTAATCATGCGCTGATGACGGCATTTTTGGAACGGTGGTCTCCTGAGACTAACTCGTTCCACATGCCGTGGGGGGAGATGACCATTACGTTACACGACGTATTTCATATCCTGGGTATGTTGTTATATATTATCAATTTCAAGACTATACTATCTACATTCATCTCTTGTACTAAAATGTGTTATTTCATCTTCAATTTACAGGTATCACCGTGTAGGTGCACCTATTCGATATCCGGATCCAGTGCACGACCTATCCTAGGCATCACTAGACACCTCGTTTTGGGAGGCACCGGTACTTATTGAAGGATGTCCGGCGTCTCTTTTCTTCCCGTATACGCCACATGGCCCGATGCCCGGCGTGCTTACAGATATCCCGCACCTCTTGGGTTCCACGATGTTCGTGGACAAGAGTCAGGATAAGGTGCCCTCAGCCTACCTTTCTCTATGCATGGATCTTGAGAGACTCCCCACTCTCTCCTGGGGATCAGCTACATTGGCATATTTATACCGAGAGTTGGGGAAGGCGTCCGGATCCGGATGCAGCGAGATGGGTGGTTGTGCGACACCGCTAGAGGTACATCTTACTATACTCATTTTCTTTTTACTCGTCGACTCCCCCTCTGTAATTACATGTTGCATTTGATTAGTATTTAATACTTTTTTACATACATCTCGGGGTGGATATACGAGTACTTCCCGGATTTCCGGCGACTTTCGACCCGCAGGCGCGGCAGGGGGGCGAGAGCCCGTAGATGGTCACGTGCGATACTGGTGGGAGGATTAGATCATCTAGTGCGGTATCGCCGCACTCTTGACGGGATGCATGTTGATAGGGTGAGTTATTCATATTAAAAACTGTTTCAAATTGTTACAATCACTCGTTATTATGTAGACTATGCCTAACAAAGTCTACTCACGGGTTGTTTGGACTCCTTATGGTATCGGAGCGGACTCGATTACGCCGGTTTCACACTTCGTGGGGTTATACGCTTTGTGACATCACCGAGGCATATATGCTTGATCGTGTTACCGGGCGGTTCGGGTACCAGCAGAGGATCCCAGACGGCCCCCGTGACTCCCACGAGATGTATTTTGTCAAAGGGTCGAAGGGATACCAAAAGGAGTATGGTGACGGAGATGATTTTTGGGACGGGTGGGTGTTGTTCGACATGCATGAGTTCGGGCCCGTTCCCGATGGGGGCCACCACTAGATACTACATCTTCTCCGTGACTCGATGATTATATGGAGTGGTTTCGGCTAGGAGTCATGTTCGGATATCTAATCCGATACACGATCCTCCCGTTGACATTCCACCTCCCCACCTCCCCCCGGTTGATGTTCCACCGCGGCTGGGGTTGCGGCGATCGCAGATCTCATACTTCCATTAGTGACAGATGCGAGTCTCCCGAGTACGCCGAGAGATATACTTAGACGGGCACACGAGGGTTTAGGTCGTCTCATGTAGGAGGTCGCATTTATGTATTGTTGATTATGGAGTTTTGGTATATTTGTAGTACCGATTATGGAGTTGGATTTATTTTACGTAGGAAATGGATAGTTGTTGTTGTAATGGTATACGATTATATTGTTGTTGTTTATGGAGTTATGGATTTGTAGTACTTGAATATGGAGTTATGGATTTGTTCTTTGTTGTTTATTTGGTGTTGTTTATTTGGTATTGACGGATGCGAGTATGAAATGGATAGTTGTTGTTGTGTCGATTGTGTTGTTCTTTGTTGTTTATTTGGTGTTGTTGTTTACTTGGTCTTTGGATCATTAAGAACTTACTTCATAGAAGCTTGGATCATTAAGACTTGGAGAATGTTGATGTGGAGGAGAATTTGGTGAGATTCCTTCTTCTTCATCAAGGACAAATTCTATATCGTCAAGGTTAATATTCTCATAAGAATTCATGCTATGATCATAGAAGCTTGGATCATTGAAACTTGGAGAATGTTCATGTGGAGGATAATTTGGTGAGATTCCTTCTTCTTCATCAAGGACAAATTCTATATCATCAAGGTTAATATACTCATAAGAATCCATGCTATGATCATTGAAACTTGGAGAATGTTGGGGAGAATTTTGTGAGGAATCCATGCTATGAACTTAGAGATTGATTTTTGAATAATAATGGGGTTTATGGTTTACATTCGTAATAGGTGTGTTTTAAGGAATTATAAACGGCGAATTCAACGCAGCTCGTTTTGAAGGGTTACAGGATTTTAAACCTCTCGTGTACATCAACACGAGATAGAAGCATATATTTCGTGTGTTTTTACACGAGATGTATAAATTATAAATGGCTACCTATTTATTTTTTTTTAATTTTTTTCTACATTCTAAATGTCATTTAAAGTGTTTTTCATCTCTATGAAAATACTCAAAATCCAAATGGAAATTGAGTTACAAATATGTGCCATTATTTAGGGTTTTACGTGTCCCGATCTTGCCAAAAATGGTATACGGCTACCTCGTTTATTTTTTTTTAATTTTTTTCTAGATTCTAAATGACATTTAAAGTGTTTTTCATCTTCATGAGTTTCCTCAAAATCCAAATGGATATTGAGTTACAAATTTTTGCCATTATTTAGGGTTTTTAGGGTTTTATGTGTCCCGATCTTGTCAAAAATGGTATAAGGCTACCTCGTTTAATTTTTTTCTAGATTGTAAATGACATTTAAAATGTTTTTCATCTACATGAGTTTCCTCAAAATCCAAATGGATATTGAGTTACAAATTTTTGCCATTATTTAGGGTTTTTAGGGTTTTACGTGTCCCGATCTTGCCAAAAATGGTATACGGCTACCTCGTTTATTTTTTTTTAATTTTTTTCTAGATTCTAAATGACATTTAAAGTGTTTTTCATCTACATGAGTTTCCTCAAAATCCAAATGGATATTGAGTTACAAATTTTTGCCATTATTTAGGGTTTTTAGGGTTTTCTGTATCCCGATCTTGCCAAAAATGGTATACGCCTACCTCGTTTAATTTTTTTTAATTTTTTTCTAGATTCTAAATGACATTTAAAGTGTTTTTCATCTACATGAGTTTTCTCAAAATCCAAATAGAGATTGAGTTACAAATATTTGCCATTATTTAGGGTTTTTAGGGTTTTACGTGTCCCGATCTTGCCAAAAATGGTATAAGGCTACCTCGTTTAATTTTTTTTAATTTTTTTCTAGATTCTAAATGACATTTAAAATGTTTTTCATCTACATGAGTTTCCTCAAAATCCAAATGGAGATTGAGTTACAAATTTTTGCCATTATTTAGGGTTTTTAGGGTTTTACGTGTCCCGATCTTGCCAAAAATGGTATACGGCTACCTCGTTTATTTTTTTTTAATTTTTTTCTAGATTATAAATGACATTTAAAGTGTTTTTCATCTACATGAGTTTTCTCAAAATCCAAATGGAGATTGAGTTACAAATATTTGCCATTATTTAGGGTTTTTAGGGTTTTACGTGTCCCGATCTTGCCAAAAATGGTATACGCCTACCTCGTTTAATTTTTTTTAATTTTTTTCTAGATTCTAAATGACATTTAAAATGTTTTTCATCTACATGAGTTTCCTCAAAATCCAAATGGATATTGAGTTACAAAATTTTGCCATTATTTAGGGTTTTTAGGGTTTTACGTGTCCCGATCTTGTCAAAAATGGTATACGGCTACCTCGTTTATTTTTTTTAATTTTTTTCTAGATTCTAAATGACATTTAAAGTGTTTTTCATCTACATGAGTTTCCTCAAAATCCAAATGGATATTGAGTTACAAATTTTTGCCATTATTTAGGGTTTTTAGGGTTTTACGTGTCCCGATCTTGCCAAAAATGGTATACGCCTACCTCGTTTAATTTTTTTTTATTTTTTTCTAGATTCTAAATGACATTTAAAATGTTTTTCATCTACATGAGTTTCCTCAAAATCCAAATGGATATTGAGTTACAAATTTTTGCCATTATTTAGGGTTTTTAGGGTTTTACGTGTCCCGATCTTGTCAAAAATGGTATACGGCTACCTCGTTTATTTTTTTTTATTTTTTTCTAGATTCTAAATGACATTTAAAGTGTTTTTCATCTACATGAGTTTTCTCAAAATCCAAATGGAGATTGAGTTACAAATATTTGCCATTATTTAGGGTTTTAGTGGTTTTACGTGTCCCGATCTTGCCAAAAATGGTATACGGCTACCTTGTTTATCTTTTTTTTATTTTTTTCTACATTCTAAATGACATTTAAAATGTTTTTCATCTACATGAGTTTCCTCAAAATCCAAATGGAGATTGAGTTACAAATTGTTGCCATTATTTAGGATTTTTAGGGTTTTCTGTGTCCCGATCTTGCCAAAAATGGTATACGCCTACCTCGTTTAATTTTTTTTTATTTTTTTCTAGATTCTAAATGACATTTAAAGTGTTTTTCATCTACATGAGTTTCCTCAAAATCCAAATGGATATTGAGTTACAAATTTTTGCCATTATTTAGGGTTTTTAGGGTTTTATGTGTCCCGATCTTGCCAAAAATGGTATACGCCTACCTCGTTTAATTTTTTTTTTATTTTTTTCTAGATTCTAAATGACATTTAAAGTGTTTTTCATCTACATGAGTTTCCTCAAAATCCAAATGGATATTGAGTTACAAATATGTGCCATTATTTAGGGTATTTAGGGTTTTACGTGTCCCGATCTTGCCAAAAATGGTATAAGGCTACCTCGTTTAATTTTTTTTAATTTTTTTCTAGATTGTAAATGACATTTAAAATGTTTTTCATCTACATGAGTTTCCTCAAAATCCAAATGGATATTGAGTTACAATTTTTTGCCATTATTTAGGGTTTTTAGGGTTTTACGTGTCCCGATCTTGCCAAAAATGGTATACGGCTACCTCGTTTATTTTTTTTTAATTTTTTTCTAGATTCTAAATGACATTTAAAGTGTTTTTCATCTACATGAGTTTCCTCAAAATCCAAATGGAGATTGAGTTACAAATTTTTGCCATTATTTAGGGTTTTATGTGTCTCGTATGTATCCACACGAGACGAGCTTCCCTCCCCGGCCATCGCCACCGCCAACACACTCCAATTCAGATCTTCGTTGCCTTCCCTCTCGTTGCCCTCCTTCCCAGCAAAACCGATGACCCCACACCAACGATTTCTAGGTCTCCATCCATTCCAGTTAGGGTTCCGGTAAGCTCCCTCCCCTTCTCTGTCTCCTTCTCATTCTGCTTCTCTTCTCCGACTCCCTCTATCTCTATGAATATTTCCTCCGTTCTTTACCATTCCAGCCCTAATTTTGATTTTCTGTTCAGCGGAGTTAGGGCTTATTTAGGTCTCCACAGCCGCTCTTCGACGAATTTCTCAGCTCGTCCAATCAACGGCAAACGTTTGTTCCTCGTCTATACCTTAGCTCTCGTAATTCCTCCGTTCCGATCAATTAATTTTGTGAAATGGTGTGCTTATGTGCGTGTTATGCTATGTTTGTGACAATGTGCTTGCTTGCCCTAATTTTGGTGAGATTTGATTGATTTTTGTTGAAATTTCTTTGTCGATTGGAGCCGATGTCATGTGGACATGTGAACTTTGGGGGGAGGGGGACTGATATTACCCTTCAAAAGTATGTTCTATCGAGATGTGCACAGACTTGCCAAAAAATACAATCTTAAGGTTTGATCTTGGGGTAACTTTCATGCTCTCAAGGTGTTTGACAATTTGACTCAATGACAGGATCTGTAAGAAAAATGAGCAAGCGACTGCCGCCAGACCCAGCTTGCAGTCCGAGAGGCCATCGTGCTTCGTCATGGACGCTTGTTTCCATCCTTCAAGGAACTTGTTATTTATTGGGTAATTCTTTAGTTTGACTGAGTAATGTCATTGCGATTGTGTTTTTTAACTTTTGACATGAGTTGATGGAATTTGTATTGCAGCTCTGTAAATGGCGAGTTGCGAATTCGTGGAAGTACTGTATTCACGACTGAACATACCAAAAGTGTCGAGTTGGGCCGGACGAGTAAAGCCCGATCACGAACACCACCCAGCCCTGCCGTATTCTCAATGAGGCCGCCCAATCGAACAAGGCCCAAAGCCCGTCTCTTGTATCGATCGACTAAGCCCGTGGTCCGACCTATAAGGCCCGACCTGAATTAGTCCGACCTCATGATCCATATCATAATTCGGGTACGAACCATGCTCTACCCGCCAGTCAGGTCGACCCATCTACAAGTGGCGACCTCGACCTAACCCCAAGCGTCGACCTGACATATAAAGACGCACGTGGGTCAATCTTTCCATAACAGCGTCCCTACAAAGCAGGGACGGTTACAAGCATGTTCCCACGAACATAAGCTGCGGCTATAATTTCGGAGCTCATGTAGCACCACCAAAAATACAACGACTATCACATATAAATACTTCATCACTACCCAACGGTGAAAGGTAACTGCCATTTTGTTAGCAGAATTCATTATTCTATACATTTTGAGCTATATACAACTGTGATCTTACTCTCGCGCCGAGCGTCTTCGCCGGAGACACATCCGGCTAGTCGTGGGTTCTTTTCGAGGTCAAGGAGCCGGGTGATCGGTCTGCCACGTGGAGGAAGATTGATAAGCACAATTCTGCTGGCATCGGTTTGGTTCCATTGCCGGGAATCGTGCTTTAGACTTGACTTCGAAAACTCCATCAAACCTGCAACAATGGTGACTTCAGAAGGACACGTATCCGAGGCTTCACTTGGGCACGATGAAGTGAACAACAACAACAATGCAAACGTTGGAAATGCAGATTGCCTCCTCCTCCCCCTCCTCAACGACATCATGCTAGGGCGACACGCTCTAACGGCGTGGGCGATGGCGAGGATTGCCGGATGCAAGGAGAGAAAAGCGTCTATGGAAGGACAAGGAGCTCCGCCTCACCCAAACGTCTGGCTGGGCGAGGCTAATGTGGGAAGCGAGGCGGGTCCCTCCACTAATCCCATGAGCAAGAAAGAAATGATCTTTGGAAGCGAGCCGGATTAAGGCGACTTAATAGCCGTGGAGGAGCGAAACAGGCCGACATACGCTACGAGAGAGTGGCACCCGCTCGGAGTTTCTAATGGGCAACGGGCCGGGAGTGCTAGGCCAAACGAAGGTGTGGGACGAGCGGTGAGGACGAGAATGGTACGTCGAGCTCCCACTATAGTTCATGTGCCGAGTAACGATTTAAGAGCTAGCCTCAGCGAAACGAGAGAACGGGAGGCTCAATCGATTTGAGAACTCGGTTAACGGCCAATAGAAAGCAGACATATTTCCCCGGCCCGAACACGAGAGATCGGGGTCTCAAAGAGACGAAATGGGAATAGGTCGCTGTGAGAGGGGAAAGGCGCGGTCGCCACATGGAGATCACGAGGCGCAGTCGCCGTCTGGCTGGCCGAGAGGCGCGGGTCGCCTCAAAGAAGTAACGAGACATAGATCTCCAATAAGATCGAAAGGACCAATTCTCACGGGGACGAAGGAGTAGGCGGTGACTCCCCGAAGTGAAGGCCGAGAGGTCCAATGCTTTGCTCCCCTCCGGGGAGATGAGAGACCCGATGCCGAGAGAATGGTTGATGATGAAAAAGAAATTTGAGCGATGGGAGGAGGAGAAGAAAAAGAGACGGGAAAGGTTGAACGAATTGACTTTGCTCTTCGACCTTTTTCCAAAGAAATCGAGAGATAGTCGACCTCCTCCTACTTTCGGGTTGCCTCTTACGGAGAAGTACTGCTGGGTCGACAAATGCCGGGAGCCACATATCACATCTGGAGGCCACTATGTGTTTTGTCGCCAATGAGGACGACAACATGTGCAAAGCTCTCCTAAGCACGCTTCTTGGGGCGGCCTTAACTTGGTTCAATGGTTTGAGCTTTGGTAGTATCACCGCATGGGCATCCTTGAGAACAAAATTCTTAGATCGCTTCTCATTGCGGGAGCTCGAAAGATAGCAGTCAGCGATCTGAATAACTTGGTGCGGGGTAAGAATGAAAGCTCGATGAGCTATTTCACCAAGTTCAAAGAGATGGTTGATAAAATAGAGGAAGACCTCACGAGACGGGAAGTAATCAATTGCTTCCGAAGTGGTATTTCCTCGAAGACATGGACTACGAGCTCACGGTCCGAGCGGTCACAACTCGACGGGAGTTGTTTGAAAAGGTGTATAATGTCGCTACGGCCGAGGAAAGGAAAGAAAAGAAGAATGGTAAGAGCCCCAAGGTTGAAGTCGGCGACGATAAAAAGACTCCAACAAGAATGGGGGAACAATAAAAATGGAAAGAACGAGAACTAGGGCGACGAGAAGAAGGTGCCGAAGCTTTCCTCCCCTCACGGTGAGTCGGGCGAGATTACGAATGCTTTGTCGAGCGGCTCCTCCGAGTCCCAATGAATCCGAGGCAACAAGTTTAGGCGGGACAACGGCAAATGCTGCGACTACCACAAAGACACTTTGGTCATCTCACGAGAGGATTGCTTAGGATTAAAGCGTATCATCCGAGAGAATGGTCGACCGGGGAGACTCGAAGCTTATGTGAAGAGACCTCAAGGCTGGGGAGGTGAGCGGCCGGCGGGTGGGCAACAAGGACCTAGGCGGCCCGGGCGGAACACAGGAGTCATCACTGAACAAGCAAGCAACACGGCCATCAAGCACAAGATATTCCGGCTTAATAAGGCCCCACATGTGCCTCCAAGGAGAGAAATAAGAGATGAGGCGATCGGCTTCTACCCCCACGAATTGGCAACAAATATGGCGGCTAGGGAGCAAGTTCTCGTCATCCCGAGGTCTCATTGATGGATGTACGACGAAGCGAGACTCTTAGTCGGCACGGGGGCTGCAAGGATATTTTGTTTTACAAAACTTTCAAGGAAATGGGCCTTAATGACGAGCAGTGGAGAGATATGATGGCGAGGTTGGAGGGCTTCACCAACCACCGAGTTGATGCTAAAGGCCGAGATAGTGCTCGATGTCGACCTAGGCGGCACCCCTCGGGATTGTCTCGAAGGTACAATTTATCGTAATTGATGTAAATAGTGACTATGCCGCCATACTTGGAATTCTGGACGGAGTCGCTCTTGGAATGGTAGCATCAATTCCTCACCAACGAGTAAAGTTCCCCACACTGCTGGAGTGGGTTGCGTACAAGGCACGGCTCGTGCTTATACGGATCATGTTACGAGAGAAAGAAAGAAAAGGGAGCTGGAGATTGAGGCTGGCGATGGTTACTTGAAGGCTGTCTCGATCGATCACCAAAACTACCGTGTCAACAATCACCGACGTGGTAGAGTCGACCTATCGCTCAAATGATGAGGTCATGCTTGAGTCGACACGTCACTCTAACACCACTGAGGTCGATTCAGATGTAGTTATGGTCGATCAAGTCGTCATCGGTGACCTATGCCTCCAGATAGACAATAACTCGGAGGCCCCTACCAACAAGGTTGCAGACAAGCTTGATGATATGATAGGCGAGGAGGCTCCACACTTGGGAGGCGAGGAAAGACAAAAGGTCGGGAAATCATAGTGGAGACTCTACAATTCAGAGATGGACCAGAGCTAGAAGCTGTCGATGAGCTAGAGTCAGTAATCACCAACCCTTCTTACCCCGACCAAAAAATTCAAATTGGAAAGCAGTTATCAGTTGAGGAGCGAGCAGAAATTATCAAGCTACTCGAAGAAAGCGATGATGTCTTCGCATGGAGAGTAGAGGACATGAGGGAATCAAGGAGGAGGTCGGCGTTCACGAGACTTGAAGTCAACCCGGCCGTAAAACCTAGACCCCAAAAGTTGAGAAGTTTTGCTCGTGACAAGGAAGAGGCTATCAAAGGCGAGGTACGAAACTTTTAAGTGCAGGTATAATCAAGGAGGCCGTTCATACAACATGGCTGGCCAACGTGGTCATGGTGAAGAAATCAAACGGCAAATGGCGGATGTGTGTCGACTTCACGACCTTGAACCTTGCATGCCCAAAGGACAGCTATCCTCTCCCCAGAATCGACAAGCTAGTTGATTCCATTGCTGGCCACTCCACCCTCAGTTTCCTCGACGCTTATTCGGGGTACCACCGGATCAAAATGCATGAGGATGATATAGTCGAGACGGCATTTCAAGCGGCTGGAGGCATCTACTGCTACAATATGATGCCTTTTGGATTGAAGAATGCAGGAGCAACCTATCAACGCATGGTGAACAAGGTCTTTGCTTCTCAAATTGGCCGAAACATGGAGGCCTACGTTGATGATATGGTCATAAAAACTAAGATTTGGACATCACGTGGTCGACTTAAAAGAAACATTCGCCAACTTGAGAGCAAACGACATGAAGCTCAATCCTAGCAAGTGTGTATTTGGAGTAGCTGCTGGAAAGTTTTTGGGATTCATGGTATCTCAAAGAGGCATAGAGGCTAATCCAGAGAAGATAAAGGCTTTAGTTGACATGAAGGCTCCTACCGGTGTCGAAGAGATGCGGCGACTTAACGGAAGGGTAGCGGCTCTTGGTCGCTTCATATCAAAATCGGCGAAAGGTCTCTCCCCTTCTTCAAAGCATTGAGGGGACGAAAAGCTTTGAATGGACGACCGAATGTCATTCGTCGTTCCAACAATTGAAAGACTATCTCACTACTCCACCTCTCTTGAGTAGCCCGACCCATTGGAGAGACCTTGTTTGTATACATGCAGTGGGAGACAAGTCGATTCTTTGCGGTATTGATTAGAGAGGATGAAGGGCTTCGAAGCACATGTACTATATCGGCAAAGCTTTATCGGATGTGGAAAGCAGGTATTACAACGGCGAGAAGGTCGCCTATGCTCTTGTCGTAGCTTGAGGAAGGCTGCGAGCTTATTTTCTAGCTCATCCAATCGTGGTTCTTACAAATGCCCCTTTGAGAAAGATCTTGCACAAGCACGAAAGTTCGGACGGCGCTCAATTGGTCAATTGCCCTCACCGAATTTGACATTGAGTATCGACCTCGAAAGGCGTTGAAGGCTCAAGCTCTAGGCGATTTCTTGGTCGAGCTTACGTTCGCAAGGAAGACAACGAGCAACGAGTTCCTAAAGAAAAAGCTAAGGGAAAAGAACCGAGTCCCAGTGTCGTCATTAGCCTTCCCGACGATTGTTGGAAGGTCTATTCGAGATGGGTCGGCGACCAAAAATGTTAGTGGAGGCTGGAATTGTCTTGATCGAGCCGAGAATGCTGGGCAGGTGTATGAAGAATCCCTAAGGTTCAAGTTCGATGCTTCCAACAACCAAGGCGAATATGAGGCCTTGATAGCGGCCATAGAATACGCCAAGTGCTTTGGAGCAACTAAGATCATGGCTTGCGTGATTCACAATTGATAGTCAATCGGGTCGAGGCGAGTACGAGGTGCTTAGTGCCACGTTGATCAAATCGCAACCTGGTGAAGGAGGCGATAAAAGACTTGGAATTGCAGGAGATTCGAGAGGATTGGAAGGGAAGACAACGAGCTAGGCGGACCTCCTCTCGAAATTAGCTACCTCAGAGGAGCCACATGATGAGCCCATCTCTTTCCTTGAAAATCCGGCTTATGAGAGGATAAAGATTCAATGCATAGATGACCCCTCAAGAAATTGGACTCAGGAAAAGTGTTGGATCGAGGAAATGAAGGCATACTTAGAAAGTGGCGAGCTACCAGAGGATGAGAAGAAGGCTCGAGTGTCAAAAGAAAGCTCAGAGGTATGTCATTCAAGGAGGCGACACATTCGGAAGATCCTATACTCGGCCATTACTAAAGTGCATCCACCCTCAAGAGGTCGCCCTATTGATACATGAAGTACACAGTGGGATGCTGTGGTGGACACCGGGGGCGGGACTCTTGCGAGACAAGTTAATCACTTTGGGATACTAAGGCCACATATGAGAGGCGACACTCACAACTTTGTTCAGCAATGTGATCAATGCCAAAGGTTTGCCAACTTACCTCATATGCCTACAACCGAGCAGACTCCAGTAATTGCAGCTTGGCCATTCGACATGTGGGGTGTCGACTTGATTGGACCCTTCCCTCCCGCCCGAGGAAATTGCAAGTATGTGATCGTTGCTATAGATTACTTCACTAAATGGGTTGAGGCTAAACCATTAGCTCGCATCACGGAGGAGAATGCTATAAACTTCATTCATGATTTCATTTGGTGCCGATTTGGTTTTCCAAGAGCCATAGTATCTGACAACGGACTACAGTTCTCAAGAGCCTTCGAAGCAGAGATGAATCGGGTAGGAATCAAGCATTGGCAATCTTCGTCGCATATCCTCAAGGAAATGGGCAAGGCGAGGCGGCAAATAAGCTTGTTCTATCTTCGCTCAAGACGAGGACTCGTAGGTCGACGTAGCAATTGGTTGGACGAACTCCCCCTTGCTCTTTGGGCAGTTCGTACAACCACTCGAGGGGCCTACGGAAACCCCTTTCGCTCTCACATATGGGTCGGAGGCCGTGGCACTGCGAGCTCGGATTCCCTCTTTGCCCGAGTGACTTTCTTCAATCGGGAGCAAAATGATACCAACAGATTGATCGACACTGGATCTAATCGACGAGAAGCGAGAAACGACCTACCTCCGAATGGTCAACTACAAACGGCGAACTAAGAGTTACCACGACAAGAAGGTCAAGGCAAGGTCGTTCCGAGGTTGGAGATTACGTGTTGAGAAAGATTGAAGCAACGGGTAGAAGGACCCAGCAGAACAAGCTATCTCCTAGCGGGAAGGTCCCTATGTAGTCACTCGAGTCGTCAAGGAAGGAACTTACATGATAGCCCACCCCGGAGGTGACGAGTTGAAACATCCTTGGCATGCTACTCACACGATCAAATATTACTTCTAGCTTTCGGTTTTCAAGTTCAAGTTTGTGTTAGTTCCGGTTTCAAGATGATGTAAGCATGTTTCCCAATTCAATAAAAAGTGCGGTTTATTCGATCAAACATAGTGTTACACCAATCCCAACGAGCTCGACTCTTAGTCGGCCTCGTCCTAATAAGCTCGATTCTTAATCAGCTTTGTTCATTTAACAAGTCCGACTCTTAGTCGACTTCGTTCTAACAAACTCGACTCTTAGTCAGTTTGATCTAATAAGCTCGATTCTTAATCAGCTTTGTTCATTTAACAAGTCCGACTCTTAGTCGACTTCGTTCTAACAAACTCGACTCTTAGTCAGTTCGATCTACTCAGCTCGATTCTTAATCAGCTTTGTTTATTTAACAAGTCCGACTCTTAGTCGACTTCGTTCTAACAAGCTCGACCCTTAGTCAGCTTCGTTTTAACAAGCTCGATTCTCAATCGGCTTTGTTTATTTAACAAGTCCGACTCTTGGTCGACTTCGTTCTAACAACTCGACTCTTAGTCGATCTGTTTAAATTAGCTCGACCCTTAGGTCGGCTTCAACAATGTAAGCGAGGTTTTACTCATAGTCAAACTTGTTCACAAGAATGTCAACCAAGTTTGAGGTCGACTAAGTCAATACAGATCAAGTCACCTTTAAACTTAAGTTGACACATTTATCCTATCTACATCTAGCTCGACACTCGCATCAAAGGCATACAACATGCAATAAAAGAAGTCAGCTAAGATAGAAATAAGTCTCCCAAAGTGGGCCAAGACTTAGACAAATAAATATTACAAAAAGTATCATGCCTCCCATGAAATAGGGCCAAGGCATTCAAGTATCAAGAACAAAAAGTAAAAGTGTTTGAAGCTTGTTCCATTACAATAACCATCAAAAACCAAAATCTATTCATGGGGAGTGCCTTCCACCTGGCCGGTGACGAGTGCGGGATCGGTCTCGGCTTGACCTCCCACGGTAGATGGCTCACCAAGAACATCTTCGATCCAGTAAACCACCTTCGTGAATCACCGAATGTGTACTTTGGGGTCTCTTCATCAAAAGGCGAGTCCTCATAATCATCAAGTTCAGCCGGGATAGTGTCAAAGTTAACTTTTGCTACCTCGGGAGGGTTCCGTGGCGGCTGCTTGACCTCTTCATCATCTTTAGTGATAAGCTCCATGTCATTATCGGTGTAAGGCACCAAGGAATGGCCTTGACGAGTGCGGTATTGTAAGGTTCCTCGAAGCCCATTGAGCTAGCTTCTCGATTGATATGTCAGCGAAGGATCCACAACAATACGTGCGGCCATATGGCTCATCCACCTTTGAAGAATACTGGGCCTCCTTAGTGACATGAGCATGGAGCTCATCACTATCTTTGTAAACCTGGATAGCGTCCTCTTTAGCTTTCTTTATAGCATCGCAAGCTCACCTTCCCACTTGAGTCGAGCGGCCTCTAGCTCTTCTGTTTCTTGGCCAAGGTAATTGGCACTTCCTCCCAATTGTTGAGTCGCCGGTTCGAGATCGCGAGATATTTTCTTCTTCTCCTCCCTAAGGACGGCAAGCTCTTTATTAGCTTCTCCCAGTGAGCCCAGGCCTCCTCTTTGGCCTTGATTTCATTATCTTTGACAAGTTTCGAGTTTCATAGGCGCCGTCCGTGTCGAGTGCTCTTCTTTTGTCTTCTCGAGCTCGGCCGAAGTTTCTTTTATCCTCCTTCGGCTCCTCCACCTTGGCGCCTCCTCCTCAAGCTTCAATAGCTCCTCATTCTTTTTAGCCGCATGAGCTTGGCTAGCTTCTCCTGCTCCTCGGCGGCCTTCCGATAAGTGGTGGCCGGGTCGATCATGGCAAGAGGCGCAGGACGAATAAAGAAAAAATGTCACATCAAGCTTAAGTAAGAGTGGTAAAGGAAAGACATGAGGGATAAGCACAATCTGTCCAAGGGTTAGAAGAATTACCTCGAGAGGAAGCTAGCCCGACCCTAGCTCGGCAAGCTTCCGGAGTCGAGGTTTCTTGGTAAATCTCTGGATCAAGTCGATCGGCCCGCCCTCGACAACTACTTGGCCATACTCCAAGTCGGGATATTCCCTAGCCAAGCGGTTGATCTTGGTCGGAGGGCGACCTCACTCGGCTCGTCAACTCGAGCCTGGACCATCTCAAAGCATAAGACACTCTAACGGGGGAAGGTTGGGGGCCCAAACTCTCGGTCCCACGGGTTCACTAGCATTGACTTGATCGGAGGCGAGCTCGCTATTGAAGGGCCGATCTTAATCACCTTCTTGATAGGGGCACCATCATCTTCATCTTCGTCTTCATCCAAGGAAATGACATGGGACTTCCTCTTGGAACCGGCCTTGGTTTTGGTTTTAGCCTTGTTTTTGGACTTAGCTTGGGCTCGAGTTACAGCGCGTCCGACCTCCTCCTCGGGTTCCACATTCGGCTCGGCTTCATCCACGCCGGCGGCTTGACCTTCTTCGGGATCTTGGACATTGACATCCTCAACATTCTCTCCTCTTGGGCCTTCAAACGGCTCTTGAGGCTCTCCTCCACGGGAATAGATTTAGCGGGGTCCACATCAACGATGCGAGAATCTCGTGACGCAGACGCCTTCCCTCTCTCTGTGTTCCCTGGCATTGGTGCACTACGCCTCCTCTTGCTTTTCCTAATATCGATAGCTCGGCCCATGTTTGCTTCTTGCTCCGGAGATAGAACTATACCAAGAAAGAAGCAATAAAAGATCAGATCGACGTAAGTAATCTCTACATACGAGCACATAGTTCTATGTACGAATTAAACCTACACGAGCTAGTTATTCTACATACGAGCAAAAAGTTCTATGTATAAATCCAACTTGCGAGTAAGCAAACAGCGAGTTAAGACATATATCAACTAACGAGTTCAACACACGAGCAGTTATTCTAAGTAGGAAGTAGAGCATCTGCTTATCAACAAATGCGGGAAGAATCAAGGGACAGTGAATGGTCGAGTTCTTACCCCCAAAATGTTCTATCTTTTCCTTACAATGATTGACTCCCTTCTTACAGTAATGGCATTCTTTCTTGAATCTGAATCGAGCCCCCTCATGGGTGACCCAATCTGGATATCTCTGACACCTAACTACTGGAACCATGGGTACCACGTCCCCACCACCGACCATCAATCCAGCACGGATGAAGTTATTCTTATTGGTTCCCGTGGCATGCCAAGCGATAGCCCCATTTTGGTGAACTCCACCGGCCTTCTTACGCAAATCGTTGTGCCAATATGGTGCCCAGTAGTCCTCTTCCCTCACACCTTTCGTGTCAGCACTGGGCAAGGGAAATTCCCATCCCCTTCGACTTTCAACCAGCACCACGTAGGAGTTCCATCCACTGGCCTTACCAGGAAGATTGGCAAATATCTTGGGAATCTTTGGCTTGGAGGAGTACTTATCCCCTTATGGTACATCCAAACTTAATATTGAAAAACTCCTTGAACACCTTCATACAAGGCTCGTATCCTAAAAATCTACAAACCATGGTGAAACACACCAGTACCCTGCAGGTGTTGGCTCCTAGTTGAAGTGGCAAGGCATTTGTGCATTCTAAAAACTCATTTATAAAGGGGTCTAGGGGTAACCTTAAACCAGCCTCAAATTGGCCATAGTAGAAAGCCACCCTTGTGGGATCCTCCTCGTCGGTATCCTCAAGGCGATTGAAGTAATCATCTACGCTATACAAGGTGACATCGAATTCTTTCCTATCAACCTCGCAAAATTCGTGTATCATACTCGAGCGAGATGGAACATTCTGCTTTCCTCTAAGCACCTTTGGAGGAACATAACCCTGTTCATTCCTGCCCGGTACCACATTAGCCTCAAAAGCATCAACGATACGTGGGCTGGATGAGGTCGATGCATGGGCTTCACCTTGAGTCTCCATATCTGTACAAGAAGAAGGGGAAACAGGGGAATCAGTTCTACAAGAAGTCTTGGGAGTCCTATCAGATACACTAAGGGGCGACCTAGATTCCCCCGGAAACCCTATCCTATTCCTAATGAAGGAGGGTTTATTGGGACCTTGAATGTAAAACGTGGCAATATGATCAAGAAGTTCATGAAAGAGGTGAAACGACTCGACTCTTAGGTCATTTGTTCCAAGGGTACCTAAGCTATCCCCTACAGGCAAGACCAATTCAGTGAAGTGCAAACCCCATTGGGTTAAAATTGAAGTACACTCCTCCATGGTCATCTCCCTCCACTCACCGTTCAAATGTTTATACACCCTACGATTGATTTTACAATACCCATACCAAGCTCCGGGTTCTGTACTAAAGGTCTTAGCCATGGCGAGAATTGAAGAAATTACGGAAATAAAGCCCTAATTCGAAGGCGAAGAGAAATACCTTAAGTTAGTTCGAACGAGGGGGTCCACAGAGATGAAGATGGGAGATTTGATTTATCCGATTGCCTTCGTCGATATCTTCGCCGGACTTCAAGGAATCAAAGACGGCGAAACTTGTAAATGGGGAAGGACTCTCGAATTTATATCCTCCCGAATTGGAAAGGGCAAAAAAGCAATTCAAATTTAATTTTCTAATTAAACCAGGAAGCGGTTCCCAAGATGGATTACCAAACGTCAAAATTGCAATCATTATGGAAAAAACGGCGCTCCTTCATCTATGACCGTTCATCATCAACGTCTGGATTGTGCCACGTCATCTTGGTCGACTAAAACTACGAACGAGTAACGACTGCGAGTAACAACAAATTTTCAACAAGATTTCATTAACTTCCTAGTCGACGAAGTCAACTCGAAAGTTGGGGGCCCTTGAACATACCAAAAGTGTCGAGTTGGGCCGGACGAGTAAAGCCCGATCCACGGACACCCTTGGCCACCGTATTCTCAATGAGGCGGCCCAATCGAACAAGGCCCAAAGCCCATCTCTTGTATCGGTCGACTAAGCCCATGGTCCGACCTATAAGTCCCGACCTGAATTAGTCCGACCTCATGATCCATATCATAATTCGGGTACGAACCATGCTCTACCCGCCAGTCAGGTCGACCCATCTACAAGTGGCGACCTCGACCTAACCCCAAGCGTCGACCTGACATATAAAGACGCACGTGGGTCAATCTTTCCATAACAGCGTCCCTACAAAGCAGGGACGGTTACAAGCATGTTCCCACGAACATAACTGCAGCTATAATTTCGGAGCTCATGTAGCACCACCAAAAATACAACGGCTATCACATATAAATACTTCATCACTACCCAACGGTGAAAGGTAACTGCCATTTTGTTATCAGAATTCATTATTCTATACATTTTGAGCTATATACAACTGTGATCTTACTCTCACGCCCGAGCGTCTTCGCCGGAGACACATCCGGCTAGTCGTGGGTTCTGTTTTCAGGTCAAGGAGCCAGGTGATCAGTCCTGCCACGTGGAGGAAGATTGATAAGCACAATTCCTGCAGCATCAACGACGATAGTTGTTTGTTATGTAATTGTAGGGTTTCCCATCTGGAGGAAATCATGTTATACATTTTGGCATGCCAAATTGTTAACTTTACATATCTTTTCCTGATTTTAGGATGCACAAAATAGAGTTGCAGCATTTGCTCTGCATCGTCTGTTCCCTGAGCTACCTGTTCATTTGATGATAACAGATCCCTATGCTTCACTTGTTCTTGATTGGGAGGAAGGTGAATTTCAGAACATTATATAATATATTATGCAAATAGGATAGATATTAAGGTATCATAGAACTATGCTATCAGTAAAAAAAAAGATATCATAGAACTATGCTTTTTTATTTAGTTTATTAATTTATTTTTTCCACCCCCCAATTTGAATGTTTTGGATAAGGAGATGTAAGTGACCTGCCTCTTTACTTGTTCTCGGTATTTGTTAACTTACAGGGGAATTGTCGACAGATGTAAATGGCCATCAAACAGACCGAAGGGATGGTTTTGTTGATTCATTATTGAATTCCAATGCATCTGTTTCTGTTGCTTCTCCTGTCATGGATAATCCTCTTCAAAAGAACCTTCAAAATCAAGACTTAGGAAGTGCAGATGCTGCTGGCGGCAATATTAAAGCTGATAGTATGTATAATGCTTCTCATTCAAAGTTAACGGTAGTATGTTACGGGATTCAAAGTTAGCTAAGTCTGTCATGAGAATTTTGATATCTTTCCATAGAAATTGCTTTTCATTGTTCATCAGTGGTAGTCATTGCCACTTTGATACTCTGGTATGAGCTGAAGTTTATTGACAAGCAATTTTATTTTGTAGGTGTCGACTCTTATAAGGAGGCGGAGAGTTCTTACCTAAGAAAGGAACATGAGAGAAAAAAGGAACTGGACAAATTCAAGGTCAGTTCTTTGTATATTGGCACTCCCTTCCGTAAATAGGGATGAGGAAAAATTTGGGCATCCCCTCTCTGTGGTCAGTTGACCTCTACAGTGAACACTCATGGGAATAATGGTGTTCCTTAGCATTTAACTGAAGCAACTTCTCCATGTTCAGAATTATATCCATGCATATCTCACTAGGTGTTTACCTGTATGGGAAGTATTTGGTTGGACTAAGAGAAAAAGTTATCAGAGGTGAAGTGGCTGCCCTCTAAAATAAGAAAAAAGCAAGTACAATGAAACAGGAATGTAAATGATTGCAAGCTAAACAAAAAAATAGACTTGGAATTGATACTGGGTTGACTAAACCAAGGAGCCAAGTGATGCAGGAGAAAGTACTTGGATTTGCCTATTATCTAATAAGAAGTTGTCTCCATGTATTTGTTAGTATCAAGATTTCTTTCTCTGATTAGTTGGTGGTATACAAAGGGTAGGGTGAAAGTGAAAGCTGTTGTGCTCTAATATTTTCCTTTTCTTTGTTTTCCCTTTAATTTTCTTTTCCTACTTTTCTATAGCTTGCAGGTTTGAGTTTATATTACTATTCAGTTTGATAATATGCTTGTATAGGTTTTTCTTATTGCTAATCCGTGGAACTGGAACTAGAACTATGCAGGTTACTGAAAAACATTTCAGAGATCTAAATTTCTTTCTGTTGAAAGATGAAGATTCTTGTTTCCAGCCTTTAATTGTCTATACTGACTCTAAAAACGACAGGGACTTGCTTCTGGTAAGCTGCAATTTTAAAAGCCTTAGGAATGATGATTTTGCTTATAATTACTCAAGAGTTAGTTTTTGTTCTCTGGCCATTACCGAAGAAGTCCATGATTGTTGTCACGTTTGGCTGAATTTCAAACTCATTAGTGATATCAAATTTGGTTCTTTTCATGTATATAGTCTCTTGTTCAAAATAGGCCTTGATTACTTCATTTTGGGTCAATGCTTCAGGAAACACATGATAATATTAATGGATATAGAGTATTTGACAATGTGATTTCATTTGAAACATCCAAGTTCTGTATGTCTTGAATCATGAGTGCCTTGGGGAAAAAAGAATGTATGTAGTAGCTTGTCCTATTTTCTACTCCCTCCGTCCCGAAATAATCTTCCCACTTTTTTTGTCGCTAACATGAAAGTGTTTGAAAAATCATTTTAGGTTTTATTTAAGCGATCAAATGCATTAGCAAAAGTCTTTCTTTTCACTCCGAAATTCTTAATGATGGCAATGAGACATAGTTTAATTTTTGTTGTTGTATTCTTTTCTTCAGAATTGCAGCACTTGAGGAACAGTCTGCCCTGACCAAGCTAAGACATGCATTTTGGGTTTGGAAACTAAAAAGTATTGGAATTGCTAATCTTTGGCGGTTCTTCATTCTTGATGCCCATTAATTAGACTGCGAGATTCTTTAGTTTGTTTAAATTTTTTATCTAAGTTTCATGTTGTGCGATGGGTGTTAGACTAGTTAGTTTGTAACTCTTGTGGATGATTGTAAGAATTATTATTGGTGGTAATAAATGAATGGTTGATTGTTATTGTTAAATGAAATGTTTTTAGTTCATATTAATTTTTATTTATTTGATTTCTTGATTATAATTCATATAATTTGAAATTGTGCAACAGGAAAAAAAAATTAAAAAAAGTACAAAATAAAAAATGAAAAATAGCTTCAGATAGCGTTTTTTTAAGCGCTATCTAAGCTTGATTTTTATAAAAAAAAATTGTTTATATAGCACTTAAAAAACGCTACCTAAGATGATTTTTTAAAATAAAAAAAGTGCTTAGATAGCGCTTTTTAAAAGCGCTATCTAAGTTTGGGAGCTTAGATAGCGCTTATACAAGCGCTATGCTAACTTGCATAGCGCTAGCTTAGATAGCGCTTATAAGCGCTATCTAAGCTAAAAAAAGCGCTATCTAAGCTCAAATCTATACTAGTGAAGCCTAAATTCTTCCAAGGTATTAATACATAATTTAGATTCGTGTAAATTTTACCTTTTATATGTACTTGAATGTCTTTGCCATTCTTGTGCAGGCAAAGTTTCTTTGTCAAATGCATTCTTTGCAACAGAAATTCATGTCGGAGATATTATCCCTGAAATTGCAGAGTTCAAGAGGTGAGAAATATTATACAATCTTAAATTAAATTTAGTTACTATCAATATTGGCACATTATAAAAAAATAAATGCTTTTAGGTCTTTTAGTGGAGATTTCAGCTCTTTGAATGTGATTAGTGACATATCATCATCCACTTATATGTTGCCAATTGAGGAGCTAGAGAGTGGTTCAATTGAAGTTAAGTCAGTTGCTGATATTATTAAGTCTGAACAGGTATATATGATCAATATATTTATAAACATGTAATTTTCTTAATTATTTAATCAAGTGATAGTTCCTTCTAACATTAGTTTCATTTTCCAAATGAGGGATTTTTTTTTTTTTGGATAGTTGGACAGATGATAAGTGACTATTATATAGTCATTTATCCTAAGTTTTTATATACTTTTACTTAATTAAATTATCATTTTCATCTCATTTTAGTATATTTTTAGTTCCTTTTTCATATTTATTAGATTTTACGCTTTTTGGTATAGTCTATGCATTTTAGACAGATTTTTGGAGTCTATTATGATCAAAGGATGCTTAGACACTTTTTGGTGCAAAGGCATGGAGGAGCAACAAACAAAACAAACACACAAGCCAAAAATCAGATGGAGCGGCGTGCAGCCAATATAGAGCGGCCGTGCACTTGGCCATTTTCAGGCCATTTTTGGCCCCAAAACACAGAGTGGCCGTGTCTTGAAAAGTGATCAGCCGTGTTATCCTTCAGAGCGGCCGTGCAGCTTAAAGTGGAGCAGCCGTGCAAGATGTCAAAACTCAAATTCAAAACTGGCGCCAAGGGAGCACGGCCGTGCAACTCCCTTGACTCGGCCGTGCAAGTCGCGTCTGCAGATTTAAAAGGCACCTCTTGAAGGCACCTTCTTGAAGAGTTTCCTCCCAATTATAAAAAGACCCCTTGTACTCAGTCTTAAAGATCGAAAAATATCGAATTTTCATAGTATATTCATCAGAGATTGTTAGAAATTAGATACAAATACTTATTACATTGATTTCCAAAGATCTTTTGAAGATTCAAGTCTACATTTGTTCTTGAAGTTACTTTGGAAAAGAAGCAATAAAGTGAAGCATTATTTCAGCCATTTCAGCTCTTATTTCATCATAAGTTTCTCTTACTCTACTCTTTTATATTGTTGCTTATATATTTTACATGGCTAGTGAGTAGTCCCCCTTGTTCTTGGGGTTGGAAACTCAAAGCATAACCTTTCATCATCTTAAAATGTGAAAGTCTTGTCTTCTATCTTCATCTAAACAATTTCTTTATATCAATCTCTAAATGTCTTACATTTTGGAGACGTCCAACTTGTATGATTCAGTCAATTTAATGGAAAGTATGTTGACTCTCGTTCTTAGTGGGTTCTTACTAATTATGGTCAGCTAGAGATAAGCCGGAATGCCCGTTTGTGACAGGGCGAGAGTACCATAAACGGAAATTTCAAACAGTTAGGACATAATCAGTGAAGAATACAAATGCTACTGTCTTAACCCGAAGTAGTGTAGGCTTAATATACCATCCTTGATTTTTATGAAAACCTTTATTTCCTAATACAATGACTATTTGATGAACAAATTATGTGTATGATTTCCTATTCCGAGAATGCTTTGTTTTATAAAGTTTTTAAAAGTATTTTCTGTATATGTTTCTTTCTATTTCCAAATACTAATCTTTATCTCCCCCAATCTTTTCTATAATTTCAATAAAGACAAAAATAATTCCTAAGTAAACCCTGTCTCTGTGGGATCGACCCGTACTTGCACCCGCTATATTGCAATAGCCCGTGCGCTTGTGGAATTTAAATAAACCATTAGGTTTCGACACCCAACATGTTTTTGGCACCGTTGTCGGGGACAACGGTTTACTTTTAATGTTTTTTGTCTTTACTACATAATTTTTTGTTTTATTTTGTTTTGTTTTTACTTCCGATAAATTGATACGTTTAATCTCTCTTTGAAGTGTTTTTCTTAAAGTGTATGAAACGGGCTCGGACATTCTTTGACAACTTTGATCCAGAACCCGAACGAAGCTTTCACGAAAGACTAAGAAAATTCAAAGAGACACTAAGCAAACATATGGCGGAAGGAGAGCCACAAACACCAGCTAGGACCCTACGGGACTTTGTAAATCCAAGTACCCCGGGAACTAGATCCCCTATAGTTGTTCCGAATGCCGGAGTGGCACACTTTGAGATAAAGCCGCAACTTTTGCATATGATTATGGATCAACATTATATTTACCACGGGCTCGAAAAGTGGTTAATTGTTGCTCCCTCTCATTTGACCAATGGTCAAATGAGAGGGAGCAACAACAAGGTACGCCTGGTAAATATAATGTTGATCCAGTTACTCTTCTCTCTTCTAAGGTTGACATGCTTTTGAAAAAATTTGAAACTCTTAATGTCAATCCCGTGGCCAATGTAAATGTTTTATGTGAACTATGTGGGTCTAACTCACATAGTATGGATAATTGCGAGTTGCTTGACATTACTTCTAATGATCAAGTGAACTTTGTGAATTCTTTTGGACAGAAGGGGGGATGTATTCTAATACATACAATCCCGAATGGAGGAATCACCCCAACTTCTCCTATAAGAATAACAACGTTCTAAACCCGCAACTGTAAGTACCCAAATCTGGCTCATGCCTTCCGGTAAAGTTTTTCGGTAATTCCCCGGACTTTCCTAGAGTTTCGGAACAATTCCGGAGCTGTTCCAAAACACCTAAGGGCTGAAGGGACTGCTTGGAGATTAAGAAACACATTTTTCTTAATACCAAAAACCTTCTAGAATTGCCACCTTGCATGATTCTAGAAACATGCTGAGTCACACAGGATAATGCCGCACGGCTGCATTAGCCAAGGACCTCTAGCCGCACGGCTTCATTAGCCTTATCCAGACTGCCTATAAATAGAGCCCTCCTCTACCCATTTAACAACAACACAATCAGAGAATTACCAGCATAAAAACTCTCTCAAAATACTCCATGAAGATCAGGAAGTTGAAGGTGCCAAGAAGCCACTCCCCTCCTCCTTGAAGCCTCCAAAAGTTGATCCCTCCGCTAGGCAAAACTCCAAGAAGAAGAGGTCACCACCATTGGTAACCTCTCACTCCCTTACCTTGCATGATGCTTGTCTATGTGATATAATTGCTCTTTGCATTCATACATTGCTATTATCTTGCTTGGGATTTGGTATTTGTTGTTAAAGATCCTATCTTTATTCATATAAATCATAACCCCTCCCCCTTTGCATCCTTTGCATAAAATAAGCATCATTTGCTCATAAAAATGTGATCTTTAGCATCCTTTGCTCATAAAAATGTAATCTTTATGTTAAAGGTGCATCCTTTGCACCTAAAAGCCCCCATTTTTACATCAAAAATGCATCTTTTGCATATAAAAATCATGTTTTTACCATGAAGATGCATCCTTTGCACCCTAAAACTCATTTTCACACATGAGAATGCATCACTTGCATTAAAGATCATTTCTTTGAATCAAAGATGCATCCTTTGCATATAAAATGCTATTTCCACATAAAAATGTATCCTTTGCATAAAAATCCTTTCTTTACATCAAAAAACATCATTTGCAACCAAAAGCATCCTTTGCAACCCAAAATGTCATCTTTTCACTAAAAATGTCATTTTTACATGCATTCCCCCATGTCCCCATTAGTAACCTTCGGAACGGACCGGTATAAAGATCCTATCTTTACATCGTTTCTTCCATTAAAGGTGCCATAATCTCTTTAGAAAGGGATAAACCTTGAACCTATATCTCCGATTATCACTTAAGACGAGCATGAAGCATCTACATAAGCTCAATCGTCTTAAGGTGTAGGATTGATGGGCTAAGGTCACTCCTTTCCTAAAGAACCTCATTTTTGGACTATAAAAGAGAGTCTTTCTCTCGATCACGCAAGTCCCGAGGTTAAAAAGCGATGATCACAAGTCCAAGATGAGGACGGGATCAAAATCCCGAATACATAAAATCCAAGAAATCCCGAGCGACAACCAATAAATGATTTGTACGTCCGGAAGACAACTTGGGACATTCCCCCTTTTTTATTCAAACACATGCACACAAGAAAGCACGCAAGCAAGCACGATAAACGGAATCTAGGGAGACTTGCTACGGCAAGGCACCTTGGGTGAACGATGATCCGTTCTTCCCAAGGGGTAACTTAACCTCCGAACCCATAAAAACCTTTTTTTCAAAGTTTTGAGGAAATCAAAATGGCGTGGCGACTCCGTTTTTTCAAATTAAACCGGATATTTTCAAACTCGCGTGAATCCAACAAAAACTAAATTTGGGCACACATTCACAGTTTGGCGACTCCGCTGGGGAAATCCCAAAGAAGAAAATCTTTCATTTTCAAAATAAACGATACCCGGTATATAGGTGGAAACCATTTAACCTTCCTGTATCGCTCCCTAACCCGGGGCTTGGGATAAACGGTGGTTTAACAATCCCACGTACCGGTATCACTTTTCGAAAAAAAAATAAAAGAAAGCTTTTCCCTTTGAGCGGGTTAGACTCCCATCGCGGATTCCGTTTATCATGCTTGCTTTCTTTGCCTTGCATTGCATCATTTGCATCTTGGGATTTGTGCATACTTTGAACAGGAAGCCTTCTCAAGGCTAAAAGGTGCCTAAAATATTTGGGAAACAACCTGAAATAGCAAAGGAGTGGAACCTGGAAAATTGATCCATGCAGTCGTACAGCTCAATCCTCCTTGGATTCTGACCGGGCGGCCTCAGTGGCAATTCCACCAGGAAAAATTGAGGTTAATCTGGCAGCCTTGGCAGCTTGGGGCTATTCAGTCCCAAGACTAACTGGGGCTCTCAGAAAATTTATGTGCCTTATCTGTTGCATTTTCCCCCGTCCCGAAAATCATTCCTTTAAAACACATTTATGAAAATCTCTGTTTTAACTCAAAAAAGGAACATTTTTAGGAGACCGCACACTACGCGCACCTTATATATCCTGTACACTTTGCACGCACGTCCCTTTAAACCCGGGGTGGTTTTTGTTTGCGATCACGGGACAGCCTTACGATACTCCCGGGCGCGCACGGAATCACCCCAAACTCCCCATGGCAGCCAGTGTCGACCAATGCACAGTCCGTGTCACACGTTTCAAAAAACCGTGACTTTTAGTTGGTTTTTGGTCTAGTCCGTGTCATATAGCCCAGTTGCATATCCCCGTAAAGGTCAAGCCTTAGTTCATAACGGAAGTCAAGGTCCTTCGCACAAGCGAAACTCTGCCAAAATTCCGACAAGGAAAAATTGGTAGAACCTTGACTCCGACATTGATTTTGACCTTGACCCGCACGGAATGCGTAAGAGTCGAGACCGAGTCCTTGCCGAAAATCCAAAAGATCTTTCGCTCAAAGCGAAGCTCTGCCAAAATTCTGACAAGGAAAAATTGGCAAGATCTTAACCTGGCATTGACTTCGATTTTGACTCACGTATGCAACGAAGTTCAATGTGACACTGTGTCATCCGGCTTTTACCGCCCGACCCATGCCTATTATCTTCTCGGACATTACCGAAAAGTCAAAACGTCAATCGCGCAAGCGAAATTCTGCCGAAATTCTGTTAAGGCTGAAAGACGAGACTTTCCCGGTATTGCCTTGACTATAATTCGCATCGCTCGTGCGTTAAAAGTTCCTATGGCCCGCTAGACCCATTAGGAGCGTTCTTTTCTCTCGGTCGGTGGGATCCGCGTGCCCTATAGGACCCTCGCCCGGGGCTGTCCACCCTGAGAGGTCGAAATACAGGTGGAATACGAGGGGCTTATAGACGTAGTGACGGAACCCACTGATCCGGATCTAGAGTAGTTGCGAAAAAGAAGGGCAAAACCCCTTTTCCAACCAAATAGAAATTAATAAAAGACACTGTTTTAAGTAAACCGAAAGATTCTTAATTTGCATATTGCTTTAGCCTTCAGCCTAAACACCTACCCCGAGTCTAAACCTCTCCTATCCCTTTCCCGCAGCGAGAAAGAAGTGAGTGAAAGCACCGGTACAGCAGTTTGTCGGCATAAAAATCTCAAGTAACCCATTAAAGTCTTCAAGCCTTAGCTTTCCAGTGTCAAGATGGCCAACATGGTGATCAACAATGGTAATGACCAAGCAGTCGGAGAGGCCATTCCAGTCCAACCCAGGCCCCACATCTGGTATGATGTATGTGATTGTGAAGACTGTCTGGAATATGAGTATCAAGAGTGGATTAATGAAGACGCTCCTTCAAGGAAGAAGAAGAAGAGGAAGTCCACGCAGCAGAAATTAAAGGAAAGGTATGAAGCCGGGGACAAGAGCGTGGGAACTTTAGGGGAGCCTTCAGGCAAGTTTGACTACTACGTCAGTTATGCCAAGGAGCTCGCCAAGGAACCCGTCATTCAAAGCACAGTCCAGCCTGACATCCCTGTGATCAGTGACCCTCTTGAAGCAGAGAATTCCGAATTCGTTGCCATCATAAAGTTCAATGAGAAGCTAGCAGATCTAGAAGCAGAATACAGAAAACCCATAGAATACGTGGCCAATCAAGGAAGAATCAAGATCCCTTCTGAACAAGACTTCATCAGCATTATCCAGGCCAACCCTCCTGTTGGCTATACTAACAAGGTCGTAGTGTCCAAGATCAGTAAAGAGAAAATGAGTTATCAGCAGTGCATTGATAAGATGAGTCAGACTCTTCAGTCAATGAGTCCAGTTGTCATGGACGAGCTCGCCGAGAGATTGCATCAAGCTACTCTAGCTCCTCTCACCATCTTTCCGAGGTACAGGCCTACCAATGATTTCCGACAAGTTTTTGATCAGTTTGAAGTCTCCAACTTTCTGAAGAAGGCTGACAAGACTGCTACTCCCCAGGGCAACCGCAGGAAAGAGTAAACCCCAGTCCAACCCGCGTCAAACACTTCAATAAGTAGTGTAGGGTACAGAGTCAGTAGGGTCAAGAGTCAGTTGAGTCAGGAATCTTTGAATTCCAGTCCTCTGAGTCATCCGAAGGCCTCACGCCTGAGGATTATGAACATGTAATCAATGTCATCTTTCCCTTTGCTTTGAATGAAATGACAGATCTTTTTTATTATCCCCTTATTGCCAACTTAACAAATGATAAATTAACTCAAAACTTAACAACAGTTAATAATGAATCATTTGAACAAGATGCAAACACACTAAACGAACAATACATTAAAGAAATCTTTAAGCAAAGTTACGTAAAAGAGGAAAATTGGGCCCAAGTCAAGCCGAGGAGGTTTTGACAAGTGTTAACTTGGGTACCGTCGAGGAACCTAAAGAGACACGGATTGGAAGCTTCTTCCAGGGGTTGAAAAGGACAGATCCGGTTAATCCGCTCGAGAGAATATATGGACGTCTTTGCGTGGTCGTACAAGGATATGCCGGGGCTAGACAGTTCAATAGTAGAGCACGTAATCCCTCTAGCACTAGATGCTAAGCCGGTGAAGCGAAACTAAGGAAAATCAAGCCGAGTGGTCTCTACAAAGTCAAAGAAGAAATTGAGAAGCTACTGCGGGTAGGATTCATCGTAGTCATCGAATATCCGACATGGTTGTCCAATATTGTGACCGTAACCAAGGCCAATGGGAAGGTGCGGCTGGCTTGTGTAGATTTCCGGGATCTCGAACAAGGCCAGCCCCAAAGACGATTACCCCTTGCCAAACATAGACATCCTGGTTGACTCCACCGCCAACTACGAAGTCAAATCCTTCGTTGATGGCTTTCGTTGTGCTACAAACTGCATCAAGATGGCCGAAGAAGACCAAGAAAAGACAGCCTTTACCACACCGTGGGGAACTTACTGCTATACAGTAATGCCATTTGGGCTCAAGAATGCCGGGGCTACTTATCAAAGGGCAGGGACCGCGCTTTTTCATGACATGATCCACAAGAAGATTGAGGTCTACGTAGACGACATGATAATCCACTCCAAAGGCGAGGATGGGCAGCACTTTGTTGACCTGCGAAAGTTCTTTGAGAGGCTGAGACAACATTCCATGAGACTAAACCCTGCTAAATGCACCTTTGGAGTGACAAGGGGAAAAGTACTTGGGTATATGGTCACAGAGCGAGGTATCGAAGTCGACCCCCGAAAGATCAAAGCCATTATGGACATGAGGCCACCTCAAACCCTGCATTAAGTCAAAAGCTTTATGGGCAAACCGCAAGATACATCGTACTGCTTTCGTCAACTGGGCCGACCACTATGTGCGAGCCCATCTTCAAGCTCATGAAGAAGAATGTAGATACAGAGTGGACCGAAGAATGCCAGGATGCCTTTGACCAGATCAAGGCATACTTAGTACATCCTCCGGTACTATGCCCCCCACATAGACAGAAACCTCTTCTGCTCTATCTCACTGTCACTGATATGGCAGTTGGGGCTATGCTTGCTCAGGAGAAGAAAGACTCTCGGGTAGAGAATGCCATTTACTTTGTCAGCCGGAAGCTACAGGGAAGTGAGCTCAATTACTCAGCATGTGAAAAGACTTGTGCAGGACTGGTCTGGGTAGTCGGCAAGTTGAAGCATTATATGCAAGTCCACCCTGTGAACTTGGTCTCGAAAATGGACCCCATCAAGTACATCTTCGATAAACCTTCCCTGTCGATGCGTCTAGCAAAGTGGTCCTTCTTCTTAGCAGAGTACGACATCAACTATGTGACCAGAAAAGCCATCAAGGGTCAAGCATTGTCAGACCATCTGGCGAACTTCCCCAGTAATGAGGACCGCGGGCCTGAACCCCAATTCCCAGATTAAGGGATCTTCGTAGTTGAGCCTGAGAACCAATGGCAGCTATTCTTTGATGGAACTGCTAACAAAAGAGGAAATGGCATAGGGATGCTACTGGTCGATCCGAAAGATGAGCACACTCCGATAGCCCTTAAGTTGAACTTCCCTGCCATGAACAATGTTTCCGAATAAGAAGCCTGCATTGCTGGTTTAGAAGCTGCCCTAGAAAGGAATGTCAAGGAGCTCGAAGTTTACGGAGACTCAGCCCTGATCATCAACCAGGTCTCCAACAAATGGAAGATTGTGGACCCTAATCTTCAGCGGTATCATGCCCATATGGAGGAGTTGACTAGACAGTTCAGAGAAGTGACTTTCCACTACTTGCCAAGGGAAAAGAACAGATTCGCAGATGCCCTAGCTACTCTAGCCTCACTGGTAGAGATCCCCGAGGGAAAAGCCATAAAACCCTTCAGAGTGGGTAGAAGAGAAGCCCCGGCCTTCGTTGTGAAGTAGACTTGGGACCCGAGCCTATCAAGGAACCCCGGTACAATCAAATTTACCAGCTCCTCAAAGATGGAGAGTCGCCTTTCGAGACGAAGAAGGTAGACCAAAAGAAGGTGTCAAAGCCAAGAGCTTGCAAGCCCCGAAAAGGTCGGGCCTCCCATTATGTCATTCTAGGAGGCAACTGGTACAAGAAACGGTACTGTGGACCGCTCCTCTTGTGTGTCACTCAAGAAAGGGCCAAAGAGTTGATGACTGAAGTCCACAATGGTCCCTGCGGTCCTCATATGAATGCTAGAGCCCTGATGCAAGTGATCCTCAGAATGGGTTACTACTGGATTTCCATGGAGATAGACTGTGTCCAGCATGTCCGAGCGTGCGACAAATGCCAACGGTTTGCCAACCTCAACCATCTCCCGCCTCATGACATGTACTGCATGACGACTCCTTGGCCGTTTGCAACTTGGAGTATTGACGTAATAGGGAAGATAGCCCCAGAAGCAATGGGCATTAATTTGTGTTAGTAGCCATCAACTACTTCACCAAGTGGGTAGAGGCCAAGTCCTACAAGGTCCTCACTTCCAAGAAGGTGGCCCAGTTTATCAAGGAAAACATAATGTGTAGATATGGGGTGCCCAATGAGATCATTTCTGATAATGGGTCGCACTTTGAAGGAGACTGCGATAGGTTACCGTCGAATTCGTAATCACTCGCCACAAGTCATCCCCATACGCACCTCGACTAACGGAGCCATGGAAGCCGCTAATAAGACGCTCGAACGGATCATTCAGAAAATGGCCACTCGTGGTCGTGATCGGCCCGAAAAGCCGCACCTAGCACTCGGGCTACAGACGCCTGTCGAATGCCCACAGGAGAAACTCCTTTTGCCCTAACTCTCTGGGATGGAAGCAAGATACCGGTGGAGTTGGAAATCCGCTGGCCATTAAGGGTCCTCCCGGGAACAAATGTGTTGTCAACGAAGTAGAATGGCTACGTAGCCGGCATGATGAGTTGGCCCTGCTCGATGAAAGAAGACTAAAGGCCATGGAACACACCCGAGCCTACCAGAGGCGAATGGCCAGAGCATTCGACAAAAAGGTCAAGGCCAGGGACATCAAGGAGGGTGACTTAGTGCTGAAAGTGAAGCCCCCTACCAGAGACAACCCCTTGGAAAAATGGGAACCCGTTTGGATCGGCCCGTATGTGGTGCAGAAGATACTATCGGGAGGAGCCATGAAACTTGCAGACCTGGACGGCAATCCCTTTGTCCACCCAGTTAACGGTGATAAGCTCCGAAGGTACTATGTCTAAAAATAATAATAAATAAAAAAAATCTTAGTGCAAAAAGAGTAATACTCAGCTAGGCTGAAAACTCAAAAAGGGCGGTCTAGGCAAAAAACAGGGTTGCACATAAAGAAAAAAAAGAAAAAAATCTTAGTGCAAAAAGAGTAATGCCCACTAGGCCGAAACCCAAGAAGGGCGATCTAGGCAAAAAACAGGGCTGCACATAAAAAAAAAGAGAGAAAGTTCACCAGAATGAACTACGAAGACCTGAGCCCCTTAGTCTTTCTTGTAAAAGAGGAACGTAGGCAGCCATTTATGGTTCGGTCTAAACAATAAAAAGGGCGATTAAGTTTCCATGAAATGTGTCCTAAACAATAAATAAAGGATATTCAAGTTTTCATAAAACGGGTCCTAATCAATAAGACATTTGAAATTTCCATGAAATTGTGTCTTGATTAATTTCTAAGATAATATCTCTTGTTCATTACAAGTTAAAAACTTCTTGATGAGTTCAAGAACGGTCTACTCTTGACTCTGCTAACCTGCTACAAAGATCTAAAATACAATAAAATGCCTAATAAACTACTGTGTTTGCAAAATGGCAATAAAATGCCTAAGAAAAGATCTGTCAGTCGTCATTCGCTGAGTCTTCTTTAGTCTTCTTCCCTTTACCTCGACCCCGTCGAGTTTTCTTTCTCTTCTTCTCTATGATGTCGGTCTCCCTCATTCCGATCTCCGGTATCCTCACTGGAGCCTCCATCAGACCTGTGTCAATAAGTGCCCTCTCAACTCGGGCATGAGTCCGCACTTCCTCCCTCTGAGCCTCAGTCAAGGGTGCGACTTCAGAGAGCCTCTTATATTGAGCCTCCATATCTTTGATAAGGTCACCTGACTAGTTATGGTAACTCGCCTTAGCTTCAGTCTCCCTCAGAGTCCTACTCGAGTCGCAGTCAGCTCCCAGTAAAGCCTGACGTCTCTCCCCCAAGATGACCTGAGTCGCTCCCATCTCCCTCTCGTACCAGTCCAAGTAGACAGTGGTCAAGATGGTACTCTTCCTGCTCCTAAAGATAGCCCTGGGTGGGAAAGCAGTGTATGTCCAAGCCCTCGAGAAGAATGAGAAGCTGACGGGATCCCTCATAGCTAATGGAACCACCTCCATGGTACGGATGTCCTCCCAATTGCCCAACGGCTCCTGTAAGGCCCCGAACTGCCCGGATACCAAGCAGGGTATGTAGAAGGATGACCAGCAGAACCCTGAAACCCTCACTATATAGGACTCCTGGAATATCCTCCTGGTTTGCAGCCTCTAGTGAGGTACCCACCAGTGAATGTCTGAAGTGGATAGCCTAGCCATCATCAGCTCCCAATCATCTTGGCTCTGCTGCCTAGGCAAACCTCTCCGAGAAATCACCCAAGGGCACTGAGTCGGCAAAGCCCCGAGCCTCTCCTGCAGCCATAAAGTCAGCACAGCCGGAATCCCAGACCTCATGAAATGGTCTCCTCTAGCCATCCTATCGATGCCATGAAGGGTCTCACCCAAAACCAGTGGGACAATGTCCTTCCCAACTCTCGCAATCTATGACCATGTCCAAGAGACCACCATGACAGATCCCCCCGGACTCAGCGGTGAACAGAGAGGAAAATATGCAAAGGATAAAGGCATCCATAGCCACCATGGTCGTAGCCATATCCGGAGACCTGAACCTGCCCGGGATATCAGAAAGGTCAATCATGTCCGGAGCAATCATCATCTCCTCAGCCTCTCCCAGAGAAATATGCAGAAAAGATGCAAGCTTTGCCGCCACCGGCACGTCTTCGATTGACGGAATTGATATAGCCTCAATTTCGGGACCCCCAATCAAGGCTCGGAAGTCTTCATGCGTCGGGACAATCTCATTGTAAGAAAAGCAGTAAACGTGTCTCCGGACATCCCAAAACCTTGTTGCCGCTCTCAAAAGGTCCCAATTGGGCGGGAGATCCCTCAAATGCCATAAAGATTTGATCTTAAAAGAAGAATCAAGCAGCCCCTTGTGAGATTGAAAGTTATATCTCACCCAAGACTGAAGATCAGATAGAAAACGGTCTCTCTTCCCCCTTTGCAATCTAGCGGGCTTCTCCATTGTAAAATGATCAAAGATGGTGTCTTTAGGTCCAATATGTGCTTTATGAACAGTTGGGACAAGTCTAGAGTGAAAATGAAATGAAATGGCCAAGCCTTGGTTTTATTTTAAAAATAACCAGTCCAGACAGAATTGTGAGCCGCTTGGCTTCATTTGCTCCAGAGACCAGACCGCACGACCTCATTTGCCTGATGTAAAAGACAATTTGCAGCAACCAAGTTGCTTCCCTAAGGGAGTTTTCACCCCACTTTTTCAACCAAAACCTGTACAAAAGCATGTCCAAAGACCATCCATGCAGTTATATATCATTATATATCATTTTGGCCCAATTTCAGCCCCAATTCCAAGCAAAACACTGCCCCGAGGCTCAAGTAATATGCAAATTAATAAAGCATAAATTTGAAAAGTGTTGTGAGTGTAATAGTGAAATAGGAGAGAGAATGAGTGGAAGAAATAGTAAAGATTTTTTGCCAAAAAAGGAAAGGTGAAGCTCTAACGGGATGCCATTTTGGGTAAAAAGTAAAGTTATTAATGGGACGGAGGGAGTATATATTAAGGGCCCTATATTCAATTTAGCACATGACCCCTATAATTATTAAGACGGATCTGATCATTCCTAATATAAAATGATATCAATGATCCTAACTAGTAAGTGACGTTCATGTCTCCAACCAATCTTGTGAAGCCCAGGATCACACCATCCGTTGAACTTGCTAGGACACGCCTGTTGTCGGGTTTTGGGGTTACAAACGCAGTGGAAGAATTTTGAAAAACAACAAAACCCTAGCCCTTGAATCCATCTAGCATGAAGAGATTAAAAACATGAAATAGAATTTACATACCTTGAATGCGATTAATTTTGTTCAAAATGGATCTCAAAATTCAACCTTTGATTTTGCTGATGAAACTTGGATCTTTTTCTTCCTTGTTCTATCTTGATGATGAATCAACAATGGAGATCTTCAAGCCTTAGGAGATAAAGTAACCTCCCTCTAATGGTGATTCACACGCGAATGAACCAAGAACTCTTTTTGTAGGATTACTAGATGATCCTCACTATTATTGAATCATTATTCAATAATCAAAGCCAAACATTGGGATTAATTTGGGATTTATTTTCTAGAGTTTCATAAACCTAGAACAATGTTGTTTGAGAGAGATTTATGGTTGCAAAAGGATTATATTTAAATCACATATAAATCCCTAACTAATAAGGATAGAATCCTTGTCAAAACCAATCCGGTCAAGGAAATCGCGTACGGACTGAAATTCGCTCAGGGCACAACTCGTGCTCCTGGGCACGACTCGTGCCACATGTCGTTCCAGGCAATTATTAGTGATCCAAGCCAAATTTCAGTCATATCACGACTCGTGACAAAAATTGCACTTGTAACGACTTGTGCCGAAGGGCACGAGTCGTACCTAGTCCCACCAAATCAAAACTCAACGAGTCGTTCCTTGGTTGCCAAAATGCAGTCGTACTACTCCTGTCACTAGTCGTGACCCTTGGCACGAGACCCAGGGCATGAGTCATGCTCCTGGTCACGAGTCGTGCCCCTGGTCACGAGTCGTGCCGGAACCCAAAATCCATAGTTTTAGCTAATGAACAAATTCGTTCTTTATGTGTGACCCAATATGAATTATATTATGTTGGTAGTGAGTCGAAACATCGACCTCACAAGACATAAGTGGTTTCTAACAAACCATTATATCTGCCAATTAATATAACATCAAAGTTTGATTCCTCGATAGATCAAATGTCACAATCCCTTTGTCCACGATGTCCAATTGAACATGAGTCATGGTACATGTCAACTCACATGTTCAATGCTTTCTCGACTCTGAATATGTTGATAATTCAAGTGCATTTGATCTCTATCAAATCTCTTGAGTGTGGCCACACATTTCATTAACATCATTCATCGAGGGGCCCAAGCAAACATCTCTCTCACATAGAGAGGGACAAATCCCATCTTGACTTATCATTCTTTCCTACAAGAATTCAATCGTGCCAACATAGCCCTTATTGCTATCTAATTAGAGATAGTGTTAGACTATATCAAACACGATGTTCATCATGAGGAAGACGATGATAATCTCGGGTTCAAATGATTCAATGACATGACTATCATGAGATTTAATCATGACACATATGACTATTGACCATGTCATAAATCTCATCGGTAGGTCATGTCCAATACTTGTTCTCTAGCAAGTATCCATAAGTGTAATGTGCATCACATGCATATAATCATCTCCATGATTATCCATTACCAACTTATACTAGTTATTCATAATAACTAGGGACGCAGTTCAATATAATAAACATGCAAACATATAATGAGCCAAATAAACTTTCTCTATAATAAATGATAAAGACGATTACATAGCGGTTTAAGTTATAAGTCAAACATAACTAAATGCCTAGGGCATTACATCAATAATATCTCACTTGCACTAGGCTCCATCTATGTATCGTATACCCATGGACCTCACATAACCATCATGCTTTGCTTGTACGAGGGGCTTTGTAAGCGGATCCCCAATGTTATCATCGGTTGATACTTTGCATATCTTAACGTCTCCTCTATCAATGAACTCTCAAATGAGATGGAAACATCTAATTATCACAATAAAGTTCCACCGAATTAGTGATACTTGGAACAACTTCCAAGTCACTAATGAACTTCTTGATCCAAACTGCCTCCTTAGCTGCATCGGATGCCGCTATATATTCGGCCTCGGTTGTAAAATCGGCTATGGTACTCTACTTGGAACTCTTCCAACAAATTGCACCTCCGTTAAGCATAAACACAAATTCTGACTGAGATCGGAAATCATCCTTGTCGATTTGAAAGCTTGCATCTGTGTAACCTCTTACAATAAGATCATCTTCCATCCCTCCAAAGACCAAGAACGCATCCTTAGTCCTTCTTAAGTACTTAAGGATCATCTTGATTGCCATTCAATGGTTCTCACCAGGATCAGATTGATGTCGACTCGTCATGCTTAGAGCATACGAGATGTCAGGTCTAGTACAAATCATAGCGTACACGATAGATCCAATAGCCGAAGCGTATGGAACCTCATTCATCCTCTTTCGCTCATCAGTTGTCTTAGGACACTGATTCTTGCTAAGAATAACACCATGACCCATTGGCAAGTTACCTCTCTTAGAATGTTCCATCTTGAATCTTCTAAGAACCTTGTCAATGTAGGTACTTTGACTCAAACCAATTATCCTTTTAGATCTATCTCTATAGATCTTGATGTCAAGGATGTAAGCGGCTTCACCCATATCTTTCATTGAGAAACATTTCCCTAACCAAGACTTGACAGTCTGAAGGGCAGGAATGTCGTTTCCAATGAGTAAGATATCATCGACATACAATAAGAGAAATAACACTACGCTCCCACTGAATTTCATGTATACACAAGGTTCATCTTTGTTCTTGATAAAACCAGACTCTTTGATCTTTTCATCAAAACGAAGATTCCAACTCCTAGAAGCTTGCTTCAAACCATATATGGATCTTTGCAACTTACACACTTTGTTAGAATTTCTTGGATCGACAAAACCTTTGGGTTGTGTCATATGCACATCCTCGAGTAACTTCCAATTAAGGAAAGCCATTTTGACATCCATTTGCCATATCTCGTAGTCATAATACGCGGATATGCAATTAAAATTCTAACAGACTTAAGCATGGTAACAGGCGAAAATGTTTCATCATAGTCGACACCATGAATCTGCCTATATCCCTTTGCTACAAGCCTAGCCTTATAAGTATGCACCTTCCCATCCATGTCAGTGTTCTTCTTGAAGACCCACTTGCACCCCATGGTTTTTACACCTCGGGTAGCTCAATCAAGTTCCAAACTTGATTATCCGACATGGATTGCAATTCGGATTCCATGGCCTCCAACCATTTATCCGAATTAGGAGTGGACATCGCCTCTTGATAAGAAGTAGGTTCGTCATTCTCAATGACTTCCACCTCATTACTTTCCGACACAAGAAATCCATATCTCTCGGGTGCGGATTGTAATCTATCCGATCTACGATGGACTTGTGGATCTTGAACTGGTTCCACAACTACTTGTGGATTTGGTTCAGTCTCTACTATCGGTTCCATATTATTTTCGGGTTTTTGAATTTCTTCAAGATCAACTTTACTCCCAATAGTTCCTTTATTGAGAAATTGTTTCTCAAGAAAGGTACCATATTGAGCAACAAACACTTTGTTCTCATTGCGGTTGTAAAAGTAATACCCTTTGGTTTTCTTAGGGTAACCAATGAAAATAACCTTGTCAGATTTAGGTGCTAACTTATCAGAGACAAGTCTCTTCACATAAGCTTCGCACCCCAAATCTTCATGAAAGACAAACTAGGTTTTCTTCCATGCCACATCTCATGTGGGGTCTTAGGAGCCGATTTAGTAGGGACTCTGTTCAGTGTGAACACATCAGTCTCTAATGCATGTCCCCAAAAGGAAATACGAAGGTCAACTTGACTCATCATCGAACGAACCATATCTAATAGGGTTCTATTCCTCCTCTCGATACACCATTCCATTGTGGTGTTCCGTGGAGTCAACTCAAACAACTTCACAGTTTTTGAGATGATTGTCAAACTCTTGGCTCAAATACTCACCACCACGATCGGATCGAAGTGCTTTGATCATTTTGCTAAGTTGATTTTGTACTTCATTTTGAAATGTTATAAACATCTCAAACGATTCACTTTTGGACTTCATCAGATAGACATAGTCATATCTAGATAAGTCATCGGTGAATGTAATGAAATATCGAAATCCTCTCCTAGCAATGCTGCTCATTGGTCCACATCCATCGGTATGTATTAGGCCCAATAAGTCACTATCCCTTTCACTGCTCTTAGTGTAGGATGGTTTGGTCATTTTTCTCAATAAAAAAGATTCACATATCTCATATGATTCATAATCATATGAGTCTAACATACCATCCGTATGGAGTTTAGAGATGCGTTTCTCATTTATATGACCAAGCCGGAAATGCCACATGAACGAGTTGTTCACGTCATTCGGTTTAGACTTCTTATCCACATGATAAACATTTTCAACATTATTTTTTTCTCATCAACATCAAGAACATAAAGGCCATTAAATGAATTTGCAATACCATAAAGCATATCATTTAAATAAATATAAAACTTCTTATTCTCAATAAGAAAATTATACCCTTCATTATTCAAAAAAGAAACGGAAATAATATTTCTACTCAAATCCGGAACATAGTAACAATTGTTCAAAATAAGTACTAAGCCACTAGGTAAAGTTACATCATATGTCCCTACGGCTAATGCAGCAACTCTTGCTCCATTCCCCACACGTAGGTCAACTTCACCTTGTTTGAGTAGCTTCCTATTCCTTAGTCCATGCACATTTAAACAAATGTGAGATCCACATCCGGTATCTAATACCCATGAACTAGAAATAGAAAGGAAAATATCTATCATATAGATACCTGAATCAGAAGCAATCATATTGCCCTTCTTCGCCTTTAGGCCTTCCTTATAAGCCTTGCAGTTACGCTTCCAATGACCAACCTCTTGGCAATGGTAGCAAACTACATCCTTTTGAGACACTTTGGGAGCCTCTCCGACGATGGCAACTTTTGCCTTAGGTTTAGCAACACTTGCTTTACCTTTGCCTTCTTTCTTGAACCCTTTTTATTTGTTAACCATTAACACATTAGTCATTCCGGGCTTCTTGATATTCTTCTCTGCGGTCTTAAGCATTGCATGCAATTCTGAGAGATTCTTATCCATGCCACTCATGTGATAGTACATTATAAAATGATCATAACTTTCAGGCAATGAATTCAATATCATATCCGTGGCGAGTTCCAAACTCATCGGATTACCAACCCTTTCGAGACGCTCAATGTGACCCTTCATCTTAAGGACATGAGCACCAACCGACTGCCCCTCTTGCATCTTGCATGCATTTAGGGCTTTAACCACATCATACCTCTCTTATCTAGCTTGCACTTGGAACATTTTCTTTAAGCGTTCGGCTAGATCAAAAGCAGCTTCCATGTGTTCAAGGTCCTTTTGAAGAGCCTTACACATGGTGGCAAGCATAAGGCATGTCACATCAAAAGAATCATCAACATGTTTCTTGTGAGCATCCTTATCTGCCCTTGAAGCATTGGCAGCAGGTGGAGGTGGAATGGGTTCGTCAAGAACGTATATTTTCTTCTCTTGCCTAAGAAAAATTTTTAGGCTTCTGATCCAATCAGAATAGTTTGTACCGTTCTCTTCGAGCTTGTCCTTCTCAAGGACTGATCGCAGCGACATGGGTTGATTATTGTGAGTTTCCATTACTACAATAAAATATGCAAACAATGAAACACATAAGTATCAACACATTTATCATCTAAGAGCAAATAATGTTTTTCATAAATACTCTCACTAAATTATATACCTTCAAATACAAACATGTATCATATAATCATAGTAGGCTAAGATCCATATTTCACTTGATTTTGGTTTAACTGAGTCAATGCCTGAAATCAAGCTATTTAGGTAGATAACATCAATCATATCATATATGACTCTTAGATCTTTTATGAGATTTTCTTATACATCATATTTCAAAAACATGTTTTAAATCTCATCTATGCCTTGGATCAAATCTCATTTGAAAGCACCAATTAAGTCCAACATTTTTCAAACGTATGAGACATGGAACGATGCACCTAACTGAGTCAAAACTACATCAATCATTATCTCATCTTGATCACAAATTAAGATATAATGATGCACCCAACTGAGTCGAAACTACATCAAAATACCCTAAAATATCACAAGTGTTCCAATCAATGGATGTCATAAAACATAAATATTCAAGAAGATTTTACATGGTAACAAACATCGCATGGTTGTAACATGAAACTTATGTGTACATAATCATGAACATAGAGCTTCACAAAATTACAAACAAACACTTTGATTCAATTTTGAGAATTTATCAATCTACTTTAATTATATTAAACAGACCAATAATCCTATGTAACAAACTAATCAAATTAATCAATTATTAATCATGACCATGGCATATCACATATGATTATTTTCCCAAAATAACACACATAAAATCATGAATCTATTTCATATAGAATGGATAGCAATTAATCAAATTAAATCTAGCATGCCAATTTCAATCCTAATCATGATAAGACAGGGCTCTGATACCACTGTTGGGTTTTGGGATTACAAACGCAGCGGAAGAACTTTGAAAAACAACAAAACTCCAGCCCTTGAATCCGTCTAGCATGAAGAGATTAGAAACATGAAATATAATTTACATCCTTGAATTCGATTAATTTTGTTCAAAACGGATCTCAAAATTCAACCTTTGATTTTGATGATGAAACTTGGATCTTCTTCCTTGTTCTACCTTGGTGATGAATCAACAATGGAGATCTTCAAGCCTTAGAAGATAAAGTAACCTCCTTCTAATGGTGATCCACACGCGAACGAACCAAGAACTCTTCTTGTAGGATTGCGAGATGATCCTCATGATTATTGAATCAATATTTAATAATCAAAGCCAAAATAATGGGATTAATTTGGGATTTATTTTCTAGAGTTTCATAAACCTAGAACAATGTTGTTTGAGAGAGATTTATGGCTGCAAAAGGATTATATTTATATCACATATAAATCCCTAACTATTAGGGAAATAATCCTTGTCAAAACCAAAACCAATCGTATCAAGGAAACCGCGTACGAGTGAAATTGCTCGGGGCACGACTCGTGCCACGAGTCCTTCCAGAAATCACTAGTGATCCAAGCCAAATTGTATTCATACCACGACTCGTTGCAAAAGCTCAAGTAACTTAATAATAATCTGCGTTTAGTGCCAAGGAATAAACATAGGGTGGTGCAAAAACATCAGTAATTATGATCATATCTTTTAAGATAATGATTATGGAGGCTTAAAGTAGGTTTGTGAGGGTGTGCAATCAAACACAAGTCTTTTAAATGCCATTCTAATATTCATTGATAAAGTAACATAAAGTAGTGCATTAAAACCATTAATGAAGGACTAAATAAAAATAAATCAGTCTGAAAGAACGTAATATTGGTTTACAAGGTTCAATCATACATGAAATTTACCAACAAAATCAATGTCATTGATGAGGTCTTAAATTAACTATTTTTTGATTCATCTTCTTCATTATTATTTGTTGACTGATGGAAAAGAAGAAATAACATGAATCAATCCTCAGCCTACCAAATTTACATACTACAGCACATGTACAAAAATGACATCATCAGTTGGTATAATGAATAGCTGAGGAATGGGGCTTCATCAGGAATATGATGAAAAGCTGTTCTTAACTACTTTTTTTAGGGAGACAGGATTCAGGCATCAGTTTCAAAGAGCTTCATCAAGAAGTATGATGAAAAGCTGAGGGATGGGGCTTTATATGTTATATCCAATTTCTCAGTTATTGAAAATCGTAGCAATTACAAGATAACAACACATGCATATAAGATCCTATTTATGCCATCAACAGATGTCATCTCAGTTGGAAACAAAAATTTTCCAAAGAATTTGTTCAAACTAATGTCGTTTCAAGAAATTGATGCACTTGAAAATGTTGGTAATGCAGGATTAATAGGTAATAAACCTAACAAAATTTCATTTCATTGAATTATATAAAAATTATATTTTAATTAAATATATAAATACTTAATACATTCAAAAGCTTAGTAACTATTAAAATTGCAGATGTGATTGGTAGAGTAGTTGGAAAAGGTTCTCTGAAATACAGGTCTGGGTCAAAGTTTGTTGAAATAGAGTTGGAAGATACCAGGTGCATCTGAATCTTTTCCTTTCATTATTTTTATATGATTAATTTGCAAAATAATTTATTTATAGCTAATTAACACTACTAATAATCAAAATGCAGCAACAAGATAAATTGCACATTACGGGGAGTCTATGCTGATAAAATACTCTCCTACATAGAAACAAGTGTTAGCGAGCCATTGATTGTTTTATTACAAATGTGCAAGCACTAGTACAGATTTGGTCTTAGAAAACGCACCTTAGATAGCGCTTTTAAAAAGCGCTATCTAAGGTATAAACTTACATAGCGCATCTTCTTTTTCAAATTTAATAACCAAGACAAAAAAATAATAATAATAAAAAAAATTAACTAACATAGCGCATATTAGAAAAACGCTATCTTAGTAAAAGCTTACATATCGCTTATTAGAAGCGCTATGGTAGTAAACGCTTCTCAAGGGATTTTTTTTTTCTTGGCAACGGTTATAGTTAAATACACGGCCCGGGGAAAATACACGGCCAAGGCAATTGACGATAATACCCATTTATATATAAATTTTTGTTTTTTTTTCATTTCAAATTCAATCAAACAAAAGCTCTTCCTCTCCCTCGCTCTCTCTCTACACGACGACGACAACACCCAACGGACGGACGACACACCACGACGACGAAGAATGGCTCGAGTAAAAATTCCGGCCGTCCCTGCTGGAGCTTCCGCCGCCGCTACCACCACTGCCATCGCCGCCGCCTCCGCTTCTACCACCTTGCCCGTGAAGAAGGTAATGCAATTTGAACGTAATTTAAACCTAATTTTACATTCCCAATGTCTAATTTTTGCTTGATTGATTCAATTGATTTGGACGTCTTTCATGAACTGGTTTCTTCAATTGATTTCGACGTTCTTTCTTTGATAATAACCAAACTGGAGAGATTCTCGTGTAAACTCACATGAGATGCATCTCGTGTGAGTTCACACGAGATGCATCTCGTGTGAGTTCACACGAGATTCTTCTCGTGTGAGTTCACACGAGATGAATCTCGTGTGAGTTCACACGAGAAGTGCCCAGTGTCCACTCTTTTACTTTGCATCGTTCATAGTCAGTTATAAATGCTAAATAGCTAATTTATTGTATCTTATTTGATTTTTGTAGGCACGTGAACGTATGGCCAGCGTTCAATAGAAAGACGAAGGCCGAGACGGCACCTAAGGTAGATAAACGCAGCAAAGGATACATGATAGGACTATCGTGCGTGGAGTGCGAGCTTGGGATTGAGCGGGATGTAGGAGATGATCATGATAGGACTTTGCGGCTGACGGTGAGCGAGCGGCGATCTTGGGTTTGAGCATGCGAGTGAGGAGGATGTAGGAGATGATGAGGCATCTTCTGATTCTGATTATTGTAGTGAGGAGGATGTAGGAGATGATGATGGATCTTCTGATTCCGATGATAGTGGTGAGGGGGATGAGGAGGCGGAGCGGGAGGGTGGGGATGATGATGATGATGATGATGATGATGATGATGAGGAGGAGGAGGAGGAGGAGGTACGGGATGTTAGACCTTTGAGGCATGGGAGGGGAGGGAGGGATGTGGCTAGAGGGCGGGGACGAGAGGAGGCGGGGTGCGGGTGGGGAGGAGCCACCATCATGGCAAGGTCGAGTGACCCGGTGGCGGCCCGTGAGAATGTTTCACTTATATATGGCTTTGGTGATCACGAGCTCGAGATTTGGAGGGATGCCACTAGTGAGTCGGTGGTGACTTTTCATACGAGACTGCTACATCTCGCAAAAGTAAGATAATCATTTATATGAATTTATTAAAATCTTGAAGTTGTTTGGCACACACTCTAAATATTCCATTAATTATACATCTCGTACTTTTCTCGATCTCGAGTGTTGATTATATTTTTGTTTGGAATAAACGGGTTCAAGCGTGATGATCCGGGAGGCTGCGATAGAGCACTGGTGACCCTCGTTGATGCATCGGGCATCCGGCGGTGCACGATGCCACCATTCGAAGGCCTAATCATGCGCCGATGACAACATTTTTGGAACGGTGGTCTCACGAGACTAACTCGTTCCACATGCCGTGGGGAGATGACCATTACGTTACACGACGTATTTCATATCCTGGGTATGTTGTTATATATTATCAATTTCAAGACTATACTATCTACATTCATCTCTTGTACTAAAATGTGTTATTTCATCTTCAATTTACAGTATCGGTGTGTAGGTGCACCTATTCGATATCCGAATCCAGTGCACGACCTATCCCAGGCATCACTAGACACCTCATTTTGGGAGGCACCGGGTACTTATTGAAGGATGTCCGCGTCTCTTTTCTTCCCGTATACGCCACATGGCCCGATGCCCAACGTGCTTCTGCGTATATCCCGCACCTCTTGGGTTCCACGATGTTCGTGGACAAGAGTCGAGATAAGGTGCCCTCGGCTTACCTTTCTCTATGCATGGATCTTGAGAGACTCCCCACTCTCTCACAGGGATCAGCTACATTGGCATATTTATACCGAGAGTTGGGGAAGGCGTCCGGATCCGGATGCAAGCAGATGGGTGGTTGTGCGACAACTGCTAGAGGTACATCTTACTATACTCATTTTCTTTTTACTCTGTCGACTCCCCACTCTGTAATTACATGTTGCATTTGATTAGTATTTAATACTTTTTTACATACATCTCGGGGGTGGATATCACGAGTACTTCCAGGATTTCCGGCGACTTTCTGACCCGCATGGCAGCGGGGGCGTAGAGAGCCCGTAGATGGTCACGTCTTGATACAGTGGGAGGGGATTAGATCATCTAGTGCGGTATCGCCGCACTCTTGACGGGATGCATGTTGATAGGGTGAGTTATTCATATTAAAAGCTGTTTCAAATTGTTACAATCACTCCGTTATTATGTAGACTATGCCTAACAAAGTCTACTCACGGGTTGTTTGGACTCCTTATGGTATCGGAGCGGACTCGATTCTGCGGTTTCACACTTCGGGGTTATACGCTTTTGTGACATCACCGAGGCGTATATGCTTGATCGTGTTACCGAGGCGGTTCGGGTACCAGCGAGAGGATCCCAGACGGCCCCCGTGACTCCCACGAGATGTATTTTGTCAAAGGGTCGAAGGGATACCAAAAGGAGTATGGTGACGGAGATGATTTTTGGGACGGAGTGGGTGTTGTTCGACATGTATGAGTTCGAGCCCGTTCCCAGATGGGGGCCACCACTAGATACTACATCTTCTCCGTGGATCGATGATTATATGGAGTGGTTTCGGCTAGGAGTCATGTTCGGATATCTAATCCGATACACGATCCTCCCGTTGACATTCCACCTCCCCCACCTCCCCAGGTTGATGTTCCACCGCGGCTGGGGTTGCAGCGATCGCAGATCTCATACTTCCATTAGTGACAGATGCGAGTCTCCCCGAGTACGCCAGAGATATACTTAGACGGGCACACGAGGGTTTAGGTCATCTCATGTAGGAGGTCGCATTTATGTATTGTTGATTATGGAGTTTTGGTATATTTGTAGTACTGATTATGGAGTTGGATTTATTTTCTGTAGGAAATGGATAGTTGTTGTTGTAATGGTATACTGATTATATTGTTGTTGTTTATGGAGTTATGGATTTGTAGTACTGAATATGGAGTTATGGATTTGTTGCTGTTGTTTATTTGGTGTTGTTTATTTGGTATTGACAGATGCGAGTATGAAATGGATAGTTGTTGTTGTGTCTGATTGTGTTGTTGCTGTTGTTTATTTGGTGTTGTTGTTTACTTGGTGCTGGATCATTAAGAACTTACTTCATAGAAGCTTGGATCATTAAGACTTGGAGAATGTTGATGTGGAGGAGAATTTGGTGAGATTCCTTCTTCTTCATCAAGGACAAATTCTATATCGTCAAGGTTAATATTCTCATAAGAATCCATGCTATGATCATAGAAGCTTGGATCATTGAAACTTGGAGAATGTTCATGTGGAGGATAATTTGGTGAGATTCCTTCTTCTTCATCAAGGACAAATTCTATATCATCAAGGTTAATATACTCATAAGAATCCATGCTATGATCATTGAAACTTGGAGAATGTTGGGGAGAATTTTGTGAGGAATCCATGCTATGAACTTAGAGATTGATTTTTTGAATAATAATGGGGTTTATGGTTTACATTCGGAATAGGTGTGTTTTAAGGAATTATAAACGGCGAATTCAACGCAGCTCGTTTTGAAGGGTTACAGGATTTTAAACCTCTCGTGTACATCAACACGAGATAGAAGCATATATTTCGTGTGTTTTTACACGAGATGTATAAATTATAAATGGCTGCCTATTTATTTTTTTTTAATTTTTTTCTACATTCTAAATGTCATTTAAAGTGTTTTTCATCTCTATGAAAATACTCAAAATCCAAATGGAAATTGAGTTACAAATATGTGCCATTATTTAGGGTTTTACGTGTCCCGATCTTGCCAAAAATGGTATACGGCTACCTCGTTTATTTTTTTTTAATTTTTGTCTAGATTCTAAATGACATTTAAAGTGTTTTTCATATTCATGAGTTTCCTCAAAATCCAAATGGATATTGAGTTACAAATTTTTGCCATTATTTAGGGTTTTTAGGGCTTTATGTGTCCCGATCTTGTCAAAAATGGTATAAGGCTACCTCGTTTAATTTTTTTCTAGATTGTAAATGACATTTAAAATGTTTTTCATCTACATGAGTTTCCTCAAAATCCAAATGGATATTGAGTTACAAATTTTTGCCATTATTTAGGGTTTTTAGGGTTTTACGTGTCCCGATCTTGCCAAAAATGGTATACGGCTACCTCGTTTATTTTTTTTTAATTTTTTTCTAGATTCTAAATGACATTTAAAGTGTTTTTCATCTACATGAGTTTCCTCAAAATCCAAATGGATATTGAGTTACAAATTTTTGCCATTATTTAGGGTTTTTAGGGTTTTCTGTGTCCCGATCTTGCCAAAAATGGTATACGCCTACCTCGTTTAATTTTTTTTAATTTTTTTCTAGATTCTAAATGACATTTAAAGTGTTTTTCATCTACATGAGTTTTCTCAAAATCCAAATAGAGATTGAGTTACAAATATTTGCCATTATTTAGGGTTTTTAGGGTTTTACGTGTCCCGATCTTGCCAAAAATGGTATAAGGCTACCTCGTTTAATTTTTTTTAATTTTTTTCTAGATTCTAAATGACATTTAAAATGTTTTTCATCTACATGAGTTTCCTCAAAATCCAAATGGAGATTGAGTTACAAATTTTTGCCATTATTTAGGGTTTTTAGGGTTTTACGTGTCCCGATCTTGCCAAAAATGGTATACGGCTACCTCGTTTATTTTTTTTTAATTTTTTTCTAGATTATAAATGACATTTAAAGTGTTTTTCATCTACATGAGTTTTCTCAAAATCCAAATGGAGATTGAGTTACAAATATTTGCCATTATTTAGGGTTTTTAGGGTTTTACGTGTCCCGATCTTGCCAAAAATGGTATACGCCTACCTCGTTTAATTTTTTTTTAATTTTTTTCTAGATTCTAAATGACATTTAAAATGTTTTTCATCTACATGAGTTTCCTCAAAATCCAAATGGATATTGAGTTACAAATTTTTGCCATTATTTAGGGTTTTTAGGGTTTTACGTGTCCCGATCTTGTCAAAAATGGTATACGGCTACCTCGTTTATTTTTTTTAATTTTTTTCTAGATTCTAAATGACATTTAAAGTGTTTTTCATCTACATGAGTTTCCTCAAAATCCAAATGGATATTGAGTTACAAATTTTTGCCATTATTTAGGGTTTTTAGGGTTTTACGTGTCCCGATCTTGCCAAAAATGGTATACGCCTACCTCGTTTAATTTTTTTTTATTTTTTTCTAAATTCTAAATGACATTTAAAATGTTTTTCATCTACATGAGTTTCCTCAAAATCCAAATGGATATTGAGTTACAAATTTTTGCCATTATTTAGGGTTTTTAGGGTTTTACGTGTCCCGATCTTGTCAAAAATGGTATACGGCTACCTCGTTTATTTTTTTTTTTATTTTTTTCTAGATTCTAAATGACATTTAAAGTGTTTTTCATCTATATGAGTTTTCTCAAAATCCAAATGGAGATTGAGTTACAAATATTTGCCATTATTTAGGGTTTTTAGGGTTTTACGTGTCCCGATCTTGCCAAAAATGGTATACGGCTACCTTGTTTATCTTTTTTTTATTTTTTTCTACATTCTAAATGACATTTAAAATGTTTTTCATCTACATGAGTTTCCTCAAAATCCAAATGGAGATTGAGTTACAAATTGTTGCCATTATTTAGGATTTTTAGGGTTTTCTGTGTCCCGATCTTGCCAAAAATGGTATACGCCTACCTCGTTTAATTTTTTTTTATTTTTTTCTAGATTCTAAATGACATTTAAAGTGTTTTTCATCTACATGAGTTTCCTCAAAATCCAAATGGATATTGAGTTACAAATTTTTGCCATTATTTAGGGTTTTTAGGGTTTTCTGTGTCCCGATCTTGCCAAAAATGGTATACGCCTACCTCGTTTAATTTTTTTTTTATTTTTTTCTAGATTCTAAATGACATTTAAAGTGTTTTTCATCTACATGAGTTTCCTCAAAATCCAAATGGATATTGAGTTACAAATATGTGCCATTATTTAGGGTATTTAGGGTTTTATGTGTCCCGATCTTGCCAAAAATGGTATAAGGCTACCTCGTTTAATTTTTTTTAATTTTTTTCTAGATTGTAAATGACATTTAAAATGTTTTTCATCTACATGAGTTTCCTCAAAATCCAAATGGATATTGAGTTACAATTTTTTGCCATTATTTAGGGTTTTTAGGGTTTTACGTGTCCCGATCTTGCCAAAAATGGTATACGGCTACCTCGTTTATTTTTTTTTAATTTTTTTCTAGATTCTAAATGACATTTAAAGTGTTTTTCATCTACATGAGTTTCCTCAAAATCCAAATGGAGATTGAGTTACAAATTTTTGCCATTATTTAGGGTTTTATGTGTCTCGTATGTATCCACACGAGACGAGCTTCCCTCCCCGGCCATCGCCACCGCCAACACACTCCAATTCAGATCTTCGTTGCCTTCCCTCTCGTTGCCCTCCTTCCCAGCAAAACCGATGACCCCACACCAACGATTTCTAGGTCTCCATCCATTCCAGTTAGGGTTCCGGTAAGCTCCCTCCCCTTCTCTGTCTCCTTCTCATTCTGCTTCTCTTCTCCGACTCCCTCTATCTCTACGAATATTTCCTGCGTTCTTTACCATTCCAGCCCTAATTTTGATTTTCTGTTCCAGCGGAGTTAGGGCTTATTTAGGTCTCCACATCCGCTCTTCGACGAATTTCTCAGCTCGTCCAATCTAACAGCAAACGTTTGTTCCTCGTCTATACCTTAGCTCTCGTAATTCCTCCGTTCCGATCAATTAATTTTGTGAAATGGTGTGCTTATGTGCGTTTTATGCTATGTTTGTGACAATGTGCTTGCTTGCCCTAATTTTGGTGAGATTTGATTGATTTTTGTTGAAATTTGCTGTCGATTGGAGCTGATGTCATGTGGACATGTGAACTTTGGGGGGAGGGGGACTGATATTACCCTTCAAAAGTATGTTCTATCGAGATGTGCACAGACTTGCCCAAAAATACAATCTTAAGGTTTGATCTTGGGGTAACTTTCATGCTCTCAAGGTGTTTGACAATTTGACTCAATGACAGGATCTGTAAGAAAAATGAGCAAGCGACTGCCGCCAGACCCAGTTGCAGTGCTGAGAGGCCATCGTGCTTCTGTCATGGACGCTTGTTTCCATCCTTCAAGGAACTTGTTATTTATTGGGTAATTCTTTAGTTTGACTGAGTAATGTCATTGCGATTGTGTTTTTTAACTTTTGACATGAGTTGATGGAATTTGTATTGCAGCTCTGTAAATGGCGAGTTGCGAATTCGTGGAAGTACTGTATTCACGACGATAGTTGTTTGTTATGTAATTGTAGGGTTTCCCATCTGGAGGAAATCATGTTATACATTTTGGCATGCCAAATTGTTAACTTTACATATCTTTTCCTGATTTTAGGATGCACAAAATAGAGTTGCAGCATTTGCTCTGCATCGTCTGTTCCCTGAGCTACCTGTTCATTTGATGATAACAGATCCCTATGCTTCACTTGTTCTTGATTGGGAGGAAGGTGAATTTCAGAACATTATATAATATATTATGCAAATAGGATAGATATTAAGGTATCATAGAACTATGCTATCAGTAAAAAAAAAGATATCATAGAACTATGCTTTTTTATTTAGTTTATTAATTTATTTTTTCCACCCCCCAATTTGAATGTTTTGGATAAGGAGATGTAAGTGACCTGCCTCTTTACTTGTTCTCGGTATTTGTTAACTTACAGGGGAATTGTCGACAGATGTAAATGGCCATCAAACAGACCGAAGGGATGGTTTTGTTGATTCATTATTGAATTCCAATGCATCTGTTTCTGTTGCTTCTCCTGTCATGGATAATCCTCTTCAAAAGAACCTTCAAAATCAAGACTTAGGAAGTGCAGATGCTGCTGGCGGCAATATTAAAGCTGATAGTATGTATAATGCTTCTCATTCAAAGTTAACGGTAGTATGTTACGGGATTCAAAGTTAGCTAAGTCTGTCATGAGAATTTTGATATCTTTCCATAGAAATTGCTTTTCATTGTTCATCAGTGGTAGTCATTGCCACTTTGATACTCTGGTATGAGCTGAAGTTTATTGACAAGCAATTTTATTTTGTAGGTGTCGACTCTTATAAGGAGGCGGAGAGTTCTTACCTAAGAAAGGAACATGAGAGAAAAAAGGAACTGGACAAATTCAAGGTCAGTTCTTTGTATATTGGCACTCCCTTCCGTAAATAGGGATGAGGAAAAATTTGGGCATCCCCTCTCTGTGGTCAGTTGACCTCTACAGTGAACACTCATGGGAATAATGGTGTTCCTTAGCATTTAACTGAAGCAACTTCTCCATGTTCAGAATTATATCCATGCATATCTCACTAGGTGTTTACCTGTATGGGAAGTATTTGGTTGGACTAAGAGAAAAAGTTATCAGAGGTGAAGTGGCTGCCCTCTAAAATAAGAAAAAGCAAGTACAATGAAACAGGAATGTAAATGATTGCAAGCTAAACAAAAAAATAGACTTGGAATTGATACTGGGTTGACTAAACCAAGGAGCCAAGTGATGCAGGAGAAAGTACTTGGATTTGCCTATTATCTAATAAGAAGTTGTCTCCATGTATTTGTTAGTATCAAGATTTCTTTCTCTGATTAGTTGGTGGTATACAAAGGGTAGGGTGAAAGTGAAAGCTGTTGTGCTCTAATATTTTCCTTTTCTTTGTTTTCCCTTTAATTTTCTTTTCCTACTTTTCTATAGCTTGCAGGTTTGAGTTTATATTACTATTCAGTTTGATAATATGCTTGTATAGGTTTTTCTTATTGCTAATCCGTGGAACTGGAACTAGAACTATGCAGGTTACTGAAAAACATTTCAGAGATCTAAATTTCTTTCTGTTGAAAGATGAAGATTCTTGTTTCCAGCCTTTAATTGTCTATACTGACTCTAAAAACGACAGGGACTTGCTTCTGGTAAGCTGCAATTTTAAAAGCCTTAGGAATGATGATTTTGCTTATAATTACTCAAGAGTTAGTTTTTGTTCTCTGGCCATTACCGAAGAAGTCCATGATTGTTGTCACGTTTGGCTGAATTTCAAACTCATTAGTGATATCAAATTTGGTTCTTTTCATGTATATAGTCTCTTGTTCAAAATAGGCCTTGATTACTTCATTTTGGGTCAATGCTTCAGGAAACACATGATAATATTAATGGATATAGAGTATTTGACAATGTGATTTCATTTGAAACATCCAAGTTCTGTATGTCTTGAATCATGAGTGCCTTGGGGAAAAAAGAATGTATGTAGTAGCTTGTCCTATTTTCTACTCCCTCCGTCCCGAAATAATCTTCCCACTTTTTTTGTCGCTAACATGAAAGTGTTTCGAAAAATCATTTTAGGTTTTATTTAAGCGATCAAATGCATTAGCAAAAGTCTTTCTTTTCACTCCGAAATTCTTAATGATGGCAATGAGACATAGTTTAATTTTTGTTGTTGTATTCTTTTCTTCAGAATTGCAGCACTTGAGGAACAGTCTGCCCTGACCAAGCTAAGACATGCATTTTGGGTTTGGAAACTAAAAAGTATTGGAATTGCTAATCTTTGGCGGTTCTTCATTCTTGATGCCCATTAATTAGACTGCGAGATTCTTTAGTTTGTTTAAATTTTTTATCTAAGTTTCATGTTGTGCGATGGGTGTTAGACTAGTTAGTTTGTAACTCTTGTGGATGATTGTAAGAATTATTATTGGTGGTAATAAATGAATGGTTGATTGTTATTGTTAAATGAAATGTTTTTAGTTCATATTAATTTTTATTTATTTGATTTCTTGATTATAATTCATATAATTTGAAATTGTGCAACAGGAAAAAAAAATTAAAAAAAGTACAAAATAAAAAATGAAAAATAGCTTCAGATAGCGTTTTTTTAAGCGCTATCTAAGCTTGATTTTTATAAAAAAAAATTGTTTATATAGCACTTAAAAAACGCTACCTAAGATGATTTTTTAAAATAAAAAAAGTGCTTAGATAGCGCTTTTTAAAAGCGCTATCTAAGTTTGGGAGCTTAGATAGCGCTTATACAAGCGCTATGCTAACTTGCATAGCGCTAGCTTAGATAGCGCTTATAAGCGCTATCTAAGCTAAAAAAAGCGCTATCTAAGCTCAAATCTATACTAGTGAAGCCTAAATTCTTCCAAGGTATTAATACATAATTTAGATTCGTGTAAATTTTACCTTTTATATGTACTTAAATGTCTTTGCAATTCTTGTGCAGGCAAAGTTTCTTTATCAAATGCATTCTTTGCAACTGAAATTCATGTGGGAGATATTATCCCTGAAATTGCAGAGTTCAAGAGGTGAGAAATATTATACAATCTTAAATTAAATTTAGTTACTATCAATATTGGCACATTATAAAAAAAATGTTTTTAGGTATTTTAGTGGAGATTTCAACTCTTTGAATGTGATTAGTGACATATCATCATCCATTTATATGTTGCAAAATTGAGGAGCTAGAGAGTCGTTCAATTGAAGTTAAGTCAATTGCTGATATTATTACGTCTGAACACGTATATATGATCAATATATTTATAAACATGTAATTTCCTTGATTATTTAATCAAGTGATAGTTCCTTCTAACATTAGTTTCATTTTCCAAATGAAGGATTTTTTTTTTTTGGATAGTTGGACAGATGATAAGTGACTATTATATAGTCATTTATCCTAAGTTTTTATATACTTATACTTAATTAAATTATCATTTTCATCTCATTTTAGTATATTTTTAGTTCCTTTTTCATATTTATTAGATTTTACGCTTTTTGGTATAGTCTATGCATTTTAGACAGATTTTTGGAGTCTATTATGATCAAAGGATGCTTAGACACTTTTTGGTGCAAAGGCATGGAGGAGCAACAAACAAAACAAACACACAAGCCAAAAATCAGATGGAGCGGCGTGCAGCCAATATAGAGCGGCCGTGCACTTGGCCATTTTCAGGCCATTTTTGGCCCCAAAACACAGAGTGGCCGTGTCTTGAAAAGTGATCAGCCGTGTTATCCTTCAGAGCGGCCGTGCAGCTTAAAGTGGAGCAGCCGTGCAAGATGTCAAAACTCAAATTCAAAACTGGCGCCAAGGGAGCACGGCCGTGCAACTCCCTTGACTCGGCCGTGCAAGTCGCGTCTGCAGATTTAAAAGGCACCTCTTGAAGGCACCTTCTTGAAGAGTTTCCTCCCAATTATAAAAAGACCCCTTGTACTCAGTCTTAAAGATCGAAAAATATCGAATTTTCATAGTATATTCATCAGAGATTGTTAGAAATTAGATACAAATACTTATTACATTGATTTCCAAAGATCTTTTGAAGATTCAAGTCTACATTTGTTCTTGAAGTTACTTTGGAAAAGAAGCAATAAAGTGAAGCATTATTTCAGCCATTTCAGCTCTTATTTCATCATAAGTTTCTCTTACTCTACTCTTTTATATTGTTGCTTATATATTTTACATGGCTAGTGAGTAGTCCCCCTTGTTCTTGGGGTTGGAAACTCAAAGCATAACCTTTCATCATCTTAAAATGTGAAAGTCTTGTCTTCTATCTTCATCTAAACAATTTCTTTATATCAATCTCTAAATGTCTTACATTTTGGAGACGTCCAACTTGTATGATTCAGTCAATTTAATGGAAAGTATGTTGACTCTCGTTCTTAGTGGGTTCTTACTAATTATGGTCAGCTAGAGATAAGCCGGAATGCCCGTTTGTGACAGGGCGGGAGTACCATAAACGGAAATCTCAAACAGTTAGGACATAATCAGTGAAGAATACAAACGCTACTGTCTTAACCCGAAGTAGTGTAGGCTTAATATACCATCCTTGATTTTTATGAAAACCTTTATTTCCTAATACAATGACTATTTGATGAACAAATTATGTGTATGATTTCCAATTCCGAGAATGCTTCGTTTTATAAAGTTTTTAAAAGTATTTTCTGTATATGTTTCTTTCTATTTCCAAATACTAATCTTTATCTCCCCCAATCTTTTCTATAATTTCAATAAAGACAAAAATAATTCCTAAGTAAACCCTGTCTCTGTGGGATCGACCTGTACTTGCACCCGCTATATTGCAATAGCCCGTGCGCTTGCGGAATTTAAATAAACCATTAGGTTTCGACACCCAACAAGTTTTTGGCACCGTTGCCGGGGTCAACGGTTTACTTTTAATGTTTTTTGTCTTTACTACATAATTTTTTGTTCTATTTTGTTTTCATTTTGTTTTGTTTTTACTTCCGATAAATTATTACGTTTAATCTCTCTTTGAAGTGTTTTTCTTAAAGTGTATGAAACGGGCTTGGACATTCTTTGACAACTTTGATCCAGAACCCGAACGAAGCTTTCACGAAAGACTATGAAAATTCAAAGAGACACTAAGCAAACATATGGCGGAAGGAGAGCCACAAACACCAGCTAGGACCCTACGGGACTTTGTAAATCCAAGTACCCCGGGAACTAGATCCCCTATAGTTGTTCCGAATGCCGGAGTGGCACACTTTGAGATAAAGCCGCAACTTTTGCATATGATTATGGATCAACATTATATTTACCACGGGCTCGAAAAGTGGTTAATTGTTGCTCCCTCTCATTTGACCAATGGTCAAATGAGAGGGAGCAACAACAAGGTACGCCTGGTAAATATAATGTTGATCCAGTTACTCTTCTCTCTTCTAAGGTTGACATGCTTTTGAAAAAATTTGAAACTCTTAATGTCAATCCCGTGGCCAATGTAAATGTTTTATGTGAACTATGTGGGTCTAACTCACATAGTATGGATAATTGCGAGTTGCTTGACATTACTTCTAATGATCAAGTGAACTTTGTGAATTCTTTTGGACAGAAGGGGGGATGTATTCTAATACATACAATCCCGAATGGAGGAATCACCCCAACTTCTCCTATAAGAATAACAACGTTCTAAACCCGCAACTGTAAGTACCCAAATCTGGCTCATGCCTTCCGATAAAGTTTTTCGGTAATTCCCCGGACTTTCCTAGAGTTTCGGAACAATTCCGGAGCTGTTCCAAAACACCTAAGGGCTGAAGGGACTGCTTGGAGATTAAGAAACACATTTTTCTTAATACCAAAAACCTTCTAGAATTGCCACCTTGCATGATTCTAGAAACATGCTGAGTCACACAGGATAATGCCGCACGGCTGCATTAGCCAAGGACCTCTAGCCGCACGGCTTCATTAGCCTTATCCAGACTGCCTATAAATAGAGCCCTCCTCTACCCATTTAACAACAACACAATCAGAGAATTACCAGCATAAAAACTCTCTCAAAATACTCCATGAAGATCAGGAAGTTGAAGGTGCCAAGAAGCCACTCCCCTCCTCCTTGAAGCCTCCAAAAGTTGATCCCTCCGCTAGACAAAACTCCAAGAAGAAGAGGTCACCACCATTGGTAACCTCTCACTCCCTTACCTTGCATGATGCTTGTCTATGTGATATAATTGCTCTTTGCATTCATACATTGCTATTATCTTGCTTGGGATTTGGTATTTGTTGTTAAAGATCCTATCTTTATTCATATAAATCATATCCCCTTCCCTTTGCATCCTTTGCATAAAATAAGCATCATTTGCTCATAAAAATGTGATCTTTAGCATCCTTTGCTCATAAAAATGTAATCTTTATGTTAAAGGTGCATCCTTTGCACCTAAAAGCCCCCATTTTTACATCAAAAATGCATCTTTTGCATATAAAAATCATGTTTTTACCATGAAGATGCATCCTTTGCACCCTAAAACTCATTTTCACACATGAGAATGCATCACTTGCATTAAAGATCATTTCTTTGAATCAAAGATGCATCCTTTGCATATAAAATGCTATTTCCACATAAAAATGTATCCTTTGCATAAAAATCCTTTCTTTACATCAAAAAACATCATTTGCAACCAAAAGCATCCTTTCGCAACCCAAAATGTCATCTTTTCACTAAAAATGTCATTTTTACATGCATTCCCCCATGTCCCCATTAGTAACCTTCTGAACGGACCGGTATAAAGATCCTATCTTTACATCGTTTCTTCCATTAAAGGTGCCATAATCTCTTTAGAAAGGGATAAACCTTGAACCTATATCTCCGATTATCACTTAAGACGAGCATGAAGCATCTACATAAGCTCAATCGTCTTAAGGTGTAGGATTGATGGGCTAAGGTCACTCCTTTCCTAAAGAACCTCATTTTTGGACTATAAAAGAGAGTCTTTCTCTCGATCACGCAAGTCCCGAGGTTAAAAAGCGATGATCACAAGTCCAAGATGAGGACGGGATCAAAATCCCGAATACATAAAATCCAAGAAATCCCGAGCGACAACCAATAAATGATTTGTACGTCCGGAAGACAACTTGGGACATTCCCCCTTTTTTATTCAAACACATGCACACAAGAAAGCACGCAAGCAAGCACGATAAACGGAATCTAGGGAGACTTGCTACGGCAAGGCACCTTGGGTGAACGATGATCCGTTCTTCCCAAGGGGTAACTTAACCTCCGAACCCATAAAAACCTTTTTTTCAAAGTTTTGAGGAAATCAAAATGGCGTGGCGACTCCGTTTTTTCAAATTAAACCGGATATTTTCAAACTCGCGTGAATCCAACAAAAACTAAATTTGGGCACACATTCACGCTTGGCGACTACTGGGAAATCCCAAAGAAGAAAATCTTTCATTTTCAAAATAAACGATACCCGGTATATAGGTGGAAACCATTTAACCCTCCTGTATCGCTCCCTAGCCCGGGGCTTGGGTTAAACGGTGGTTTAACAATCCCACGTACCGGTATCACTTTTCGAAAAAAATAAAAGAAAGCTTTTCCCTTTGAGCGGGTTAGACTCCCATCGCGGATTCCGTTTATCATGCTTGCTTTCTTTGCCTTGCATTGCATCATTTGCATCTTGGGATTTGTGCATACTTTGAACAGGAAGCCTTCTCAAGGCTAAAAGGTGCCTAAAATATTTGGGAAACAACCCGAAATAGCAAAGGAGTGGAACCCGGAAAATTGATCCATGCAATCGTACAGACTCAATCCTCCTTGGATTCTCGACCGGCGGCCTCAAGTGGCAATTCCACCAGAAAAATTGAGGTTAATCTGGCAGCCTTGGCGGCTTGGGGCTATTCACCCCAAGACTAACTGGGCTCTCGTAAAATTTCCGTGCCTTATCTGTTGCATTTTCCTCGTCCCGAAAATCATTCCTTTAAAACACATTTATGAAAATCTCTGTTTTAACTCAAAAAAGGAACATTTTTAGGAGACCGCACACTACGCGCACCTTATATATCCTGTACACTTTGCACGCACATCCCTTTAAACCCGGGGTGGTTTTTCAGCTGCAGTCACGGACCTTTACGATACTCCCGGCGCGCACGGAATCACCCCAAACTCCCCATGGCAAACAATGTCGACCAATGCACAAACCCGTGTCACACGTTTCAAAACCGTGACTTTTAGTTGGTTTTTGGTCTAGTCCGTGTCATATAGCCCAGTTGCATATCCCCGTAAAGGTCAAGCCTTAGTTCATAACGGAAGTCAAGGTCCTTCGCACAAGCGAAACTCTGCCAAAATTCCGACAAGGAAAAATTGGTAGAACCTTGACTCCGACATTGATTTTGACCTTGACCCGCACGGAATGCGTAAGAGTCGAGACCGAGTCCTTGCCGAAAATCCAAAAGATCTTTCGCTCAAAGCGAAGCTCTGCCAAAATTCTGACAAGGAAAAATTGGCAAGATCTTAACCTGGCATTGACTTCGATTTTGACTCACGTATGCAACGAAGTTCAATGTGACACTGTGTCATCCGGCTTTTACCGCCCGACCCATGCCTATTATCTTCTGACATTACCGAAAAGTCAAACGTCAATCGCGCAAGCGAAATTCTCGCCGAAATTCTCGTTAAGGCCGAAAGACGAGACTTTCCCGGTTGCCTTGACTATAATTCGCATCGCTCGTGCGTTAAAAGTTCCTATGGCCCGCTAGACCCATTAGGAGCGTTCTTTTCTCTGGTCGGTGGGATCCGCGTGCCCTATAGGACCTCGCCCGGGCTGTCCACCCTGAGAGGTCGAAATACAGGTGGAATACGAGGGGCTTATAGACGTAGTGACGGAACCCACTGATCCGGATCTAGAGTAGTTGCGAAAAAGAAGGGCAAAACCCCTTTTCCAACCAAATAGAAATTAATAAAAGACACTGTTTTAAGTAAACCGAAAGATTCTTAATTTGCATATTGCTTTAGCCTTCAAATTCTAAACACCTACCCCGAGTCTAAACCTCTCCTATCCCTTTCCCGCAGCCGAGAAAGAAGTGAGTGAAAGCACCGGCATGTTAGCTTGTCGGCATAAAAATCTCAAGTAACCCATTAAAGTCTTCAAGCCTTAGCTTTCCAAAGGTCAAGATGGCCAACATGGTGATCAACAATGGTAATGACCAAGCGCCTGAGAGGCCATTCCACCAACCTGTGCCCCACATCTGGTATGATGTATGTGATTGTGAAGACTGTCTGGAATATGAGTATCAAGAGTGGATTAATGAAGACGCTCCTTCAAGGAAGAAGAAGAAGAGGAAGTCCACGTAGCAGAAATTAAAGGAAAGGTATGAAGCCGGGGACAAGAGCGTGGGAACTTTAGGGAGCCTTCGTGCAAGTTTGACTACTACGTCGCTATGCCAAGGAGCTCGCCAAGGAACCCGTCATTCAAAGCACACCCAAACTGACATCCCCGTGATCAGTGACCCTCTTGAAGCTGCAGAGAATTCCGAATTCGTTGCCATCATAAAGTTCAATGAGAAGCTAGCGCATCTAGAAGCGTAATACGTAAAACCCATAGAATACGTGGCCAATCAAGGAAGAATCAAGATCCCTTCGAACAAGACTTCATCAAGCATTATCCGTGCCAACCCTCCCGTTGGCTATACTAACAAGGTCGTAGTGTCCAAGATCGAGAAGAGAAAATGAGTTATCGGCGGTGCATTGATAAGATGAGTCAGACTCTTCAGTCAATGAGTCCAGTTGTCATGGACGAGCTCGCCGAGAGATTGCATCAAGCTACTCTAGCTCCTCTCACCATCTTTCCGAGGTACAGGCCTACCAATGATTTCCGACAAGTTTTTGATCAGTTTGAAGTCTCCAACTTTCTGAAGAAGGCTGACAAGACTGCTACTCCCCAGGGCAACCGCAGGAAAGAGTAAACCCCAGTCCAACCCGCGTCAAACACTTCAATAAGTAGTGTAGGGTACAGAGTCGCAGGGTCAAGAGTCGGGCTGAGTCAGAATCTTTGAATTCCAGTCCTCTGAGTCATCCGAAGGCCTCACGCCTGAGGATTATGAACATGTAATCAATGTCATCTTTCCCTTTGCTTTGAATGAAATGACAGATCTTTTTTATTATCCCCTTATTGCCAACTTAACAAATGATAAATTAACTCAAAACTTAACAACAGTTAATAATGAATCATTTGAACAAGATGCAAACACACTAAACGAACAATACATTAAAGAAATCTTTAAGCAGGTTACAGAAAAAGAGGAAAATTGGGCCCAAGCTGTCGAGGAGGTTTTGACAAGTGTTAACTTGGGTACTGTCGAGGAACCTAAAGAGACACAGATTGGAAGCTTCTTCCAGGGGGTTGAAAAGGACAGACTGGTTAATCTGCTCAGAGAATATATGGACGTCTTTGCGTGGTCGTACAAGGATATGCCGGGGCTAGACAGTTCAATAGTAGAGCACAGAATCCCTCTAGCACTAGATGCTAAGCCAGTGAAGCAGAAACTAAGGAAAATCAAGCCAGAGTGGTCTCTACAGGTCAAAGAAGAAATTGAGAAGCTACTGCGGGTAGGATTCATCAGAGTCATCGAATATCCGACATGGTTGTCCAATATTGTGACCGTAACCAAGGCCAATGGGAAGGTGCGCCGTGTAGATTTCCGGATCTCGAACAAGGCCACCCAAAGACGATTACCCCTTGCCAAACATAGACATCCCGGTTGACTCCACTGCCAAATACGAAGTCAAATCCTTCGTTGATGGCTTTGCAGGCTACAACCAGATCATGATGGCCGAAGAAGACCAAGAAAAGATGTACCTTTACCACACCGTGGGGAACTTATCGCTATACAAGAATGCCATTTGGGCTCAAGAATGCCGGGCTACTTATCAAAGGGCAGTGGACCGCGCTTTTCATGACATGATCCACAAGAAGATTGAGGTCTACGTAGATCGACATGATAATCCACTCCAAAGGCGAGGATGGGCAAAGACTTTGCTGACCTCGCGAAAGTTCTTCGAGAGGCCGAGACAACATTCCATGAGACTAAACCCCGCTAAATGCACCTTTGGAGTGACAAGGGGAAAAGTACTTGGGTATATGGTCACGCAGCGAGGTATCGAAGTCGACCCCCGAAAGATCAAAGCCATTATGGACATGAGGCCACCTCAAACCCGGCATGTAAGTCAAAAGCTTTATGGGCAAACCGCAAAGACATCACCCGTTTCACAACTTGACCACTATGTGCGAGCCCATCTTCAAGCTCATGAAGAAGAATGTAGATACAGAGTGGACCGAAGAATGCCAGATGCCTTTGACCAGATCAAGGCATACTTAGTACATCCTCCGCTATGCCCCCACATAGACGTAAACCTCTTCTGCTCTATCTCACCGTCACCGATATGGCAGTTGGGGCTATGCTTGCTCAGAGAAGAAAGACTCTCGGGTAGAGAATGCCATTTACTTTGTCACCGGAAGCTACAGGAAGTGAGCTCAATTACTCAGCATGTGAAAAGACTTGTGCAGATCGGTCCGGGTAGTCAACAAGTTGAAGCATTATATGCAAGTCCACCCTATGAACTTGGTCTCGAAAATGGACCCCATCAAGTACATCTTCGATAAACCTTCCCTGTCGATGCGTCTAGCAAAGTGGTCCTTCTTCTTAGCAGAGTACGACATCAACTATGTGACCAGAAAAGCCATCAAGGGTCAAGCATTGTCAGACCATCTGGCGAACTTCCCCAGTAATGAGGACCGCGGGCCTGAACCCCAATTCCCAGATTAAGGGATCTTCGTAGTTGAGCCTGAGAACCAATGGCAGCTATTCTTTGATGGAACTGCTAACAAAAGAGGAAATGGCATAGGGATGCTACTGGTCGATCCGAAAGATGAGCACACTCCGATAGCCCTTAAGTTGAACTTCCCTGCCATGAACAATGTTTCCGAATAAGAAGCCTGCATTGCTGGTTTAGAAGCTGCCCTAGAAAGGAATGTCAAGGAGCTCGAAGTTTACGGAGACTCAGCCCTGATCATCAACCAGGTCTCCAACAAATGGAAGATTGTGGACCCTAATCTTCAGCGGTATCATGCCCATATGGAGGAGTTGACTAGACAGTTCAGAGAAGTGACTTTCCACTACTTGCCAAGGGAAAAGAACAGATTCGCAGATGCCCTAGCTACTCTAGCCTCACTGGTAGAGATCCCCGAGGGAAAAGCCATAAAACCCTTCAGAGTGGGTAGAAGAGAAGCCCCGGCCTTCTGTTGTGAAGTAGACTTGGGACCTGAGCCTATCAAGGAACCCTGGTACAATCAAATTTACCAGTTCCTCAAAGATGGAGAGTCAGCTTTCAGAGACGAAGAAGGTAGACCAAAAGAAGGTGTCAAAGCCAAGAGCTTGCAAGCCCTGAAAAGGTTGGCCTCCCATTATGTCATTCTAGGAGGCAACCTGTACAAGAAACGGTACCAGGGACCGCTCCTCTTGTGTGTCACTCAAGAAAGGGCCAAAGAGTTGATGACTGAAGTCCACAATGGTCCCTGCGGTCCTCATATGAATGCTAGAGCCCTGATGCAAGTGATCCTCAGAATGGGTTACTACTGGATTTCCATGGAGATAGACTGTGTCCAGCATGTCCGAGAGTGCGACAAATGCCAACGGTTTGCCAACCTCAACCATCTCCCGCCTCATGACATGTACTGCATGACGACTCCTTGGCCGTTTGCAACTTGGAGTATTGACGTAATAGGGAAGATAGCCCCGGCAGGAAGCAATGGGCATTAATTTGTGTTAGTAGCCATCAACTACTTCACCAAGTGGGTAGAGGCCAAGTCCTACAAGGTCCTCACTTCCAAGAAGGTGGCCCAGTTTATCAAGGAAAACATAATGTGTAGATATGGGGTGCCCAATGAGATCATTTCTGATAATGGGTCGCACTTTGAAGGAGACTGCGATAGGTTACTGTCAGAATTCAGAATCACTCGCCACAAGTCATCCCCATACAGACCTCAGACTAACGGAGCCATGGAAGCTGCTAATAAGACGCTCGAACGGATCATTCAGAAAATGGCCACTCGTGGTCGTGACTGGCCCGAAAAGCTGCACCTAGCACTCTGGGGCTACAGGACGTCTGTCAGAACAGCCACATGAGAAACTCCTTTTGCCCTAACCTACGGGATGGAAGCAAAGATACCAAGGAGTTGGAAATCCCGTCATTAAGGGTCCTCCCGGAAAACAAAGTGTCAACGAAGTAGAATGGCTACGTAGCCAGGCATGATGAGTTGGCCCCGCTCGATGAAAGAAGACTAAAGGCCATGGAACACACCCGAGCCTACCAGGCGAATGGCCGCAGCATTCGACAAAAGGTCAAGGCCGGGGACATCAAGGAGGGTGACTTAGTGCCGAAAGTGAAGCCCCCTACCAGAGACAACCCCTTGGAAAAATGGGAACCCGTTTGGATCGGCCCGTATGTGGTGCAGAAGATACTATCGGGAGGAGCCATGAAACTTGCAGACCTGGACGGCAATCCCTTTGTCCACCCAGTTAACGGTGATAAGCTCCGAAGGTACTATGTCTAAAAATAATAATAAATAAAAAAAATCTTAGTGCAAAAAGAGTAATACTCAGCTAGGCTGAAAACTCAAAAAGGGCGGTCTAGGCAAAAAACAGGGTTGCACATAAAGAAAAAAAAGAAAAAAATCTTAGTGCAAAAAGAGTAATGCCCAGCTAGGCTGAAAACCCAAGAAGGGCGATCTAGGCAAAAAACAGGGCTGCACATAAAAAAAAAGAGAGAAAGTTCACCAGAATGAACTACGAAGACCTGAGCCCCTTAGTCTTTCTTGTAAAAGAGGAACGTAGGCAGCCATTTATGGTTCGGTCTAAACAATAAAAAGGGCGATTAAGTTTCCATGAAATGTGTCCTAAACAATAAATAAAGGATATTCAAGTTTTCATAAAACGGGTCCTAATCAATAAGACATTTGAAATTTCCATGAAATTGTGTCTTGATTAATTTCTAAGATAATATCTCTTGTTCATTACAAGTTAAAAACTTCTTGATGAGTTCAAGAACGGTCTACTCTTGACTCTGCTAACCTGCTACAAAGATCTAAAATACAATAAAATGCCTAATAAACTACTGTGTTTGCAAAATGGCAATAAAATGCCTAAGAAAAGATCTGTCAGTCGTCATTCGCTGAGTCTTCTTTAGTCTTCTTCCCTTTACCTCGACCCCATCGAGTTTTCTTTCTCTTCTTCTCTATGATGTCGGTCTCCCTCATTCCGATCTCCGGTATCCTCACTGGAGCCTCCATCAGACCTGTGTCAATAAGTGCCCTCTCAACTCGGGCATGAGTCCGCACTTCCTCCCTCTGAGCCTCAGTCAAGGGTGCGACTTCAGAGAGCCTCTTATATTGAGCCTCCATATCTTTGATAAGGTCACCTGACTAGTTATGGTAACTCGCCTTAGCTTCGCCTCCTCGTAGTCCTACTCGAGTCGCAGCCGCCTCCCAAAAAGCCTCGACGTCTCTCCCCCAAGATGACCTGAGTCGCTCCCATCTCCCTCTCGTACCAGTCCAAGTAGACAGTGGTCAAGATGGTACTCTTCCTGCTCCTAAAGATAGCCCTGGGTGGGAAAGCAGTGTATGTCCAAGCCCTCGAGAAGAATGAGAAGCTGACGGGATCCCTCATAGCTAATGGAACCACCTCCATGGTACGGATGTCCTCCCAATTGCCCAACGGCTCCTGTAAGGCCCCGAACTGCCCGGATACTGAGGGTATGTAGAAGGATGACCAGCAGAACCCTGAAACCCTCACTATATAGGACTCCTGGAATATCCTCCTGGTTTGCAGCCTCTAGTGAGGTACCCACCAGTGAATGTCTGAAGTGGATAGCCTAGCCATCATCAGCTCCCAATCATCTTGGCTCTGCTGCCTAGGCAAACCTCTCCGAGAAATCACCCAAGGGCACTGAGTCGGCAAAGCCCCGAGCCTCTCCTGCAGCCATAAAGTCAGCACAGCCGGAATCCCAGACCTCATGAAATGGTCTCCTCTAGCCATCCTATCGATGCCATGAAGGGTCTCACCCAAAACCAGTGGGACAATGTCCTTCCCAGCCCTGCAATCTATGACCATGTCCAAGAGACCACCATGACAGATCCCCACGGACTCAGCGGTGAACAGAGAGGAAAATATGCAAAGGATAAAGGCATCCATAGCCACCATGGTCGTAGCCATATCCGGAGACCTGAACCTGCCCGGGATATCAGAAAGGTCAATCATGTCCGGAGCAATCATCATCTCCTCAGCCTCTCCCAGAGAAATATGCAGAAAAGATGCAAGCTTTGCCGCCACCGGCACGTCTTCGATTGACGGAATCGATATAGCCTCAATTTCGGGACCCCCAATCAAGGCTCGGAAGTCTTCATGCGTCGGGACAATCTCATTGTAAGAAAAGCAGTAAACGTGTCTCCGGACATCCCAAAACCTTGTTGCCGCTCTCAAAAGGTCCCAATTGGGCGGGAGATCCCTCAAATGCCATAAAGATTTGATCTTAAAAGAAGAATCAAGCAGCCCCTTGTGAGATTGAAAGTTATATCTCACCCAAGACTGAAGATCAGATAGAAAACGGTCTCTCTTCCCCCTTTGCAATCTAGCGGGCTTCTCCATTGTAAAATGATCAAAGATGGTGTCTTTAGGTCCAATATGTGCTTTATGAACAGTTGGGACAAGTCTAGAGTGAAAATGAAATGAAATGGCCAAGCCTTGGTTTTATTTTAAAAATAACCAGTCCAGACAGAACTGTGAGCCGCTTGGCTTCATTTGCTCCAGAGACCAGACCGCACGACCTCATTTGCCTGATGTAAAAGACAATTTGCAGCAACCAAGTTGCTTCCCTAAGGGAGTTTTCACCCCACTTTTTCAACCAAAACCTGTACAAAAGCATGTCCAAAGACCATCCATGCAGTTATATATCATTATATATCATTTTGGCCCAATTTCAGCCCCAATTCCAAGCAAAACACTGCCCCGAGGCTCAAGTAATATGCAAATTAATAAAGCATAAAATAGAAAAGTAAATGAAACAGTAGTACATTGTTTTCGCCCCATCGGCGCCCAAATAAAGCAAAAAATAAACAAAATGTGCATAAAACTTGTTCATTGTTTGTTTTTCTTCCTAATTCAACTCTAGAGACCTCCTAGGCCTCCGATCCTTCTTCATCGCTACTCAGCTCATAGACGCTAGTCTCCCTCATCAAGTCCTCCATGTCACTCACATCAGATAGATGGACATTCTCGTGCTCGTACTCAGCCAGCTGCTCCAGGATGGCAGCATTGGGTCCTTGCCCCCGAGGAATGGCACTAGAGGAGTACTCCGAAGCTGAAGAGGTGGATGCCGTGCCCCCGACGTGCCTTCTCTTGCGCACTGGCTCCTGCACGTTCGCTGCCACCTTTGAAGCGCAGGCCAGCTTCCTCAGAAGGGACCGGCACACGTCCTTCCAGCCCCTATTCTGCCTGACCAAGCTGTCATAAGTCCGAGCTGGAACCTGAGAAAAAGAAAGTACATCTCAGAAAAATCTCAGAATTGCAAAAAAGCAAAGAAATCTGAAAGAAAAGGGAAAAGACCCTAAAAGTGCACTTACAGTGCTGTCCGGCGGCAGAGTATACTGAGGCTCCCTCGTGTCGGGGACAGGTATCCTGAACCTCCTTGGTACCCCGTTCACTATGTAAGAAAGATGAGCAGGAGGGATCGGCGGATCAGAAGGCTCGGCCTCCCCATATCCCTGAGTGACAGCTAGCTTCACTAGCTTACGTAGCGTCCTCGCCGTCGCTCCACAAACACGGCATATGGGGTATCCGAGATCAAAATACTCCTCGGCGGCCACGCACACGATATCTCTCTATCTCATCTCGCCCGCCAATCCTGTGGTCAGCATCCGTGCTGGAGGATCATGAGGGGTAATGGCATCCAGTGGAGGGATATGGCCATGCTGCCTAGAGAAGCGGTCTCCCAGATAGATGACATCACATGTCAGCCCAGTCAACCACCGCCTCTGCCTCGTCACCTCCACGGCCTCTCCTAACAGAATCTCTGGGTACCTCCCCCAAGGATAAAAATCCACTCCATCGTGCCCATCCCTGTTGATAACTGGTCTCACCATCTTGTAATCAAAGGTGATCCGGGTCTTCCCGGTGAACTTATCCCTCGCATCTCCCCTCCAGCGGACCATAGCGGGAAAGATGGTAGCATTGCTCTGTTGGTTCCACGGAAAGAACCTGATCACCTCACAAAACCAGACCTGCATGTTCAAAACATCAAAAAGGTCATTTTCTCACATAAAAAGTCTCAAAGACAGAAAGTAAAAGAGAGAAAAGTGAGACTACCTCAAGAGCAAAAGAGAAGCAGTCCATCGAAGCAGCCTTATTCCGGCTGTACAGATCCAAGGAGAAGTATAGCTCCGCCAGCCCGGCCTCGCCCCAAGAGACCGTCCCAATCCCATCAACATCCTCCAGAGAGTCGAGGAGGCAAGTCATAGCCAGAGTCCCAGAATTGGTAAAGATGGTGACTGACAGCATCAACCACACAAAGGCTCTAACAAGCTAGTGGGCAGTCACCTCACTAGCAGCAAAGTCCCGCATGCAGTTCTGGACTGCCACCTCGACGTTCCTCGTCTCCATTCGGAGCCCCTTGGGAATAAGCTCAAACCCGACCCTGAACTCCTCCGCCGTGATATGGTCCCTCCAAGTCACAGGCCTCCCGGTGAACTGTAAGCCAGTGATAGCAGTGAAATCGACCGGAGTCACCGTCAGCTCCCCCCAGCTAAGATGAAAGCTGTGGGTGGTGTCCCACCAGAACTCCGAGAGGGCCTGGACCAAGCCCTTGCTCTTCGAGGTAATGTGAATACCTCTGCCGATAGACTCAATGAACAGATCCAAGCCAGTAGCCCTCACTAGCTGCTTGGGGTTCGCCCCATTCTTCTCAAAATCAGGCATCCTCTGCCATAGCCAGACTGCAATCTCGGAAGGCCCCCTAGACTTGTTCTCCTGTAGACAAGCACATCAAAAAAAATGTGTCAGTCCTTCATCTCATTTCAAAAAAGCATGCATATATTCAAAAGTGCACATGCTTTCAAAAATAAAAGCATTCAATATGATTTTTCTAGCATCCTTTGCATGAAAAACGTGTCTTTCATCACTTGAAACACATCGTGTCAAGCACATTGCTATCCTAAGCACAAAATCACAATTTTCAAAATTATTTGCACATAAGCATTAATTTTTTTTCTCTCAAAAATGGCATGCATGAATCCTTTTCATCGTCCAAAATCCCGTTTTCTCATCTATGACCTAGTTCTAGCACATGCAAGAACTCCGTCACCTCTTAGACAATTATCCTTCTTACTTTTTATTTTTGAAAAAAAAAGTGGGTCATTCTCATTATTTTTGTCAAATAAAATGCACATGCATGTTCTTTCATCTTCTTAGCCTCATAGGTTAATCATCAAGATTTCAAAATCTTCATAAAAAAAAATTCCTAGGAAAATTCGAGAAATTCCTAAAACTCGAGTCAAGCCCTAGAACTAATCAAAATCCAATCAAAATCGACGGAATGGAGAAAATTAAGAATGCTTACCCCAAACGATTGAGGATTCGTGGATTTGTGCTCCCTCTTACCCGGGTAGAGCTCCGATGGAGGCGTAAGGAAGTCATACTTCCTCTTCGTACGAACGAGTTCTTTCCTCCTCCTCCGAGCGGCCTCCGAGATGTTCCTCCTCGCTTGCCTTGGTATCGGATTTCCCTCCGGATCCATCTAGATCAATAGAAGGAAGGGATTGAAGGATTTTTGAAGAAAACTTCCTCTCTTCATTCTCTCTTTCTCGACTGATGGGTGGCAATAATGCCCAGTCCCCATTCAAATTCTGTTTTAAATAATCTGGAAAAATCAGTCTTCTAGCCGTACGGCTTCTTTTGCCTCCCTCTCATGCCGGGCGGCTTCTTTCGCTCTGAGCAGAAATTACCTCTTTGCCCCTGGACTTTCCACTTGGGCATATAATTCCTGTTATCCTTTAACAAGGATAACATCCTTTTCAGAAGATATCCCTTATCTCCTTATGCAAATGGACTTCCTTCCCCAGTCGCCTCCGTTACTTCCGTTATAACGGGATAACGCTAGGTGACAACCTCCAAATTGTCAGAACTCTAAACTTAAGCTACCTCTATCACAAATAGTGAAGTACGCTCAAGTTCTCCAACCTTTAGCTACCTCTATCACAGATAGTGAAGTACGCTCAAGTTCTCCAAACTTAAGCTACCTCTATCACAGATAGTGAAGTACGCTCAAGTTTCCCGGACTTCAGCTACCTCTATCTCCTCGATAGTGACGTAAGCTCTAGTATCCAATCAGGTGACAACCTCCATTAATTGTCAATCAGGTGACAACCTCCATTAATTGTCAATTAGGTGACAACCTCCATTAATTGTCAAAACTTCAAGGATCCTAGACATCGTTCCTAACCTATCTAGTGATGCTTGAACTACGATCAAGGCTTGATTTCTCCGGAATACGTAGGTAGCCTTTCATAAAAGGTCCAGCCATCCGACCGCAGTGGTCACCCTCTTCCTTCATCACTCCTCAGTACTGAGGCAGCCTTTCATAAAGGTCCAGCCATCCGACCACATTGGTCACATTTTTGTCATTCATCACTCCTCAGTGGTGAAGTAGCCCCTCATAGAGGCCCAGATATCCGAACACATCGGTCACTTCTAGCATATCCCCAGTAGGATCAATTGCTTGACCTCTTAGGTCACTTTCTCTTCTAATTTTCCCCGGCAAGAGACCAGTTTTCTCTCCGCCATTCCCCTGCGGATCTTATTCTGAACTACGGCCTGGCTTGATTCCCACTCCGGGATACGTAGGTAGCCTTCCAAAGGTTCAGCCACTCGACCACCTTGGTCACCCAATCCGTCTCGGCATTCGCCAGATCGGATCCTTTTCTATCGACAACCCCACTCGCCCTGCAAGTGACGTTGCCGAGGGGCTTCTGTAAGTACCCAAATCTGGCTCATGCCTTCCGGTAAAGTTTCCCGATAATTTCCCGGACTTTCCTAGAGTTTCGGAACAATTCCGGAACTGTTCCAAAACACCTAAGGGCTGAAGGGACTGCTTGGAGATTAAGAAACACGTTTTTCTTAATACCAAAAACCTTCTAGAATTGCCACCTTGCATGATTCTAGAAATATCTTTGAGTCACACAGATAATGCCACAGTGCATTAGCCAAGGACCACTAGCCGCACGACTTCATTAGCCTTATCCAGACTGCCTATAAATAGAGCCCTCCTCTACCCATTTAACAACAACACAATCAGAGAATTACTGGCATAAAAACTCTCTCAAAATACTCCACGAAGATCAGGAAGTTGAAGGTGCCAAGAAGCCACCCCCCTCCTCCTTGAAGCATCCAAAAGTTGGTCCCTCCGCTAGGCAAAACCCCAAGAAGAAGAGGTCACCACCATTGGTAACCTCTCACTCCCTTACCTTGCATGATGCTTGTCTATGTGATATAATTGCTCTTTGCATTCATACGTTGCTATTATCTTGCTTGGGATTTGGTATTTGTTGTTAAAGATCCTATCTTTATTCATATAAATCATACCCCCTCCCCCTTTGCATCCTTTGCATGAAATAGGCATCATTTGCTCATAAAAATGTGATTTTTAGCATCCTTTGCTCATAAAAATGTAATCTTTATGTTAAAGGTGCATCCTTTGCACCTAAAAGCCCCCATTTTTACATCAAAAATTCATCTTTTGCATATAAAAATCATGTCTTTACCATGAAGATGCATCCTTTGCACCCTAAAACTCATTTTCACACATGAGAATGCATCACTTGCATTTAAGACCATTTCTTTGTATCAAAGATGCATCCTTTGCATATAAAATGCTATTTTCCACATAAAAATGCATCCTTTGCATAAAAATCCTTTCTTTACATCAAAAAGCATCATTTGCAACCAAAAGCATCCTTTGCAACCCAAAATGTCATCTTTTCACTAAAAATGTCATTTTTACATGCATTCCCCCATGTCCCCATTAGTAACCTTCGGAACGGACCGGTGTAAAGATCCTATCTTTTCATCGTTTCTTCCATTAAAGGTGCCATAATCTCTTTAGAAAGGGATAAACCTTGAACCTATATCTCCGATTATCACTTAAGACGAGCATGAAGCATCTACATAAGCTCAATCGTCTTAAGGTGTAGGATTGATGGGCTAAGGTCACTCCTTTCCTAAAGAACCTCATTTTTGGACTATAAAAGATAGTCTTTCTCTCGATCACGCAAGTCCTGAGGTTAAAAAGCGATGATCACAAGTCCAAGATGAGGACGAGATCAAAATCCCGAATACATAAAATCCAAGAAATCCCGAGCGACAACCAATAAATGGTTTGTACGTCCGGAAGACAACTTGGGACATTCCCCCTTTTTTATTCAAACACATGCACACAAGAAAGCACGCATGCAAGCACGATAAACGGAATCTAGGGAGACTTGCTACGGCAAGGCACCTTGGGTGAACGACGATCTGTTCTTCCCAAGGGGTAACTTAACCTCCGAACCCATAAAAACCTTTTTTTCAAAGTTTTGAGGAAATCAAAATGGTGTGGCGACTCCGTTTTTTCAAATTAAACCGGATGTTTTTAAACTCGCGTGAATCCAACAAAAACTAAATTTGGGCACACATTCACAGCAACCATCTACACAACCTCCGGGATTTACACCTAAGAATTTCAATAACAATGCAAGTACCTTCCCCCCTAAATCAAAATTGGATCTTTGGATGAATTTTGTAGTAGAAAATAAAAATTCTCAAGAAAAGTTCAATAATGAATTTAGGGAATGCTTTAAACTTCTTAATGCTAGGTTTGATAACTTAGCAGCGCATAATAAGGTTGGGTTTTATGGGTCCATGCGCAGCGGAATTAAGCATCAAATTAACACAAAACCCAAGTTCTAAGATCCGTTCTATACGATTAAATTGAATTCATATGAGATAGAATTTACCAACCTTAATTGCTTTCCGGTCTTGAGCTATCGAACAATTTATTGGTGTGATTTTGAATCACAATCTTCAATCTTCAAGAACCTTTCAATCTTCAGATTGGAACTCTAGGCATTGATCGTCAAACGAGCGAAGACCCTCTATTGTTGTATCCACACGTAAGAATGAACCAAGAACCGTTCTTGAGAATTGCTAGATTCTTAAACCTATGGAAGAATATTGAGAAACCTTTTTGGTGATTTTTCTTGGAAAATTCGGCTCTATTTCGGCTGTTTACAGACTTATATATATACTACTTTAGTATTTAGAGTTTGTGCCCTAATCAAATTAGGAAACAAGTGTAAACCGCCTCTGTGGCTTGTTATGTCGCGTGACAAAGGTTGCCACATGGCTAAGTATGTCGCGTGACAAACGTTGCCATATGGCTAAGTATGTCGCGTGACAAACGTTGCCATATGCAGGAACTCTCAATCATTCTTCCTTTGGTTTAACCAATTCATTCTAGTTGTGTGTGACCCAATAGGATTATATTATGTTGGCAATGAGTTCGATCATATCGACTCTCATAAGACATAAGCAGACTCTAGCAAGCTATTATGTCTACCCAAATAATATAACGTAAGAGTTCACGTTCCAATGGTACACTTCCATTTCTCCCTTTGTCTCACGATGTTATATTGAACACAAGTCATGGTCCACGTCAACTTGTATCTGTTCAATGCTTTCTCGATCTTGAGTATAATGATATTCCAATCGCATTGGGGTGTGGCCACACACTTTCCATCATTATCACTCATCGAGGGGCCCAAGCAAAACATCTCTCTTTCGAGGGACAAATTCCATCTTGACTTATCATCATTCCCATCATGAATCCGATCATGCCAAAGATAGCCTTTATAAATATCGTGTTAAGATATCGTTTGACTAAAATCAAACATGACTTTCATCATATGTAAGGTCATGATAATCTCAGGTCTAGGGACTAAATGAAGTGACCATATGAGATTTAATTATGACATTTGACCATGACATAAATCTCATACGGGTCAAGTCCAGTCACTTGTTCTCTAACAAGTACCCATAATTTCAATGTGCATCTCTATGCATATAATCATCATATGATTATCCATTGACAATTATACTAATTATTCTCTTAATAATTAGGGACGGAGATTATTACAATAAATATGCAAACTATATAATAATCAAATAATAAACTTAAACGATAAAGATGATACATAACAGTTTTCAGTTAAACATAACTAAAGCCTAGGGCATTACACCAACAGTCTCTCACTTGCACTAGGCTCCATTTATGTATCGAATACTCATGGATCTAACATGAACATCATGCTTCTGCCTGTGCGAGGGTCTTTGTAAGTGAATCCCTTATGTCATCATCGGTTGATACTTTGTATATCTTAACATCTTCTCATTCTTTATGAATTCCTCGAAGAACGTCTAAGTGAGTGTTTGGATCGCTGTTGTGACCTTGGTTCCATTGTTTGCACAAGTGGCACCACTATTTGTCATAACAAAAGTTTCACCGATTAGTGATACTTGGAACATTTCCAAAACACTAATGAACTTTTGATCCAAACTGCCTCTTTTAGCCACATCATATGTTGCTAAAATTCGGCCTTAGTAGTAGAATTGGCTACAATTTCTGCTTGAAACTCTTCCAATCAAAATTGCACCTCTAATAAGCATAAACACAAATCCTAATTGCGATTTTAAAATAACTTTGTCAGTTTGGAAGCTAGTCATCTATGTAAATTCTTACAACAAGATTATCTTCCAACCTTTCAAATCCCAAGAACGTATCCTTAGTTCTTCTTAAGTACTTAAAGATCATCTTGACTGCCATCCAATGGTTCACATCAGGATCAGATTCGTATTGACTCATCATGCTCAGAGCATATGAGATGCCGGGTCTAGTATAAATCATGGCATACATGACAGATCCAAATGCCGAAGCATATGGAACTTCATTCATTTCCCTTTTGCTCATCAGTTGTCATAAGACAATGAATATTGCTAAGAGAAATACCATGACCCATTAACAAGCTACTCTTCTTAGACTCTTCTAAGAACCTTGTCAATGTGAACACTTTGACTCAAACCAATTTATCCTTCTAGATCCATCTCTACAGATCTTGATGCCAAGGATGTAAGCGGCTTCACCCATATCTTTCATTGAGAAACCTTTCCTTGACCAAGACTTTAACAGTCTTAAGTGTCAGAACTTGTTTTTCCAATGAATAAGATATCATTGTAATAAAACAATAGAAATAATGCTATGCTCCCACTAAATTTCATGCATACACAAGATTCATCTTTGTTCTTTGATGAAGTCAAACTCTTTGACCAATTCATCAAAACGAAGATTCCAATTCCTTGAAGCTTGCTTCAACCCATCTCATGGATTTTTGCAACATGCATACTTTATTAGAGTTTCTTGGATCGACAAACTATTCGGGTTGTGTACTATACACATCCTTAATAATCTTTCCATTTAAAGAAAGTCATTTGACATCCATTTGTCATATCACATAGTCACAATATGTGATAATGGCAATTGAAACTCTAACAGACTTAGACATTGTAACTGGCGAAAAAGGTTTCAACATAGTCAATACTATGAATTTGCCTAAATCCCTTTGTTACAATCCTTAGTCATGAAAGTATACATCTTCACATCCATGTCGGTCTTGAAGACCTACTTGCCCCTTTAGTTTTTACACCTTCAGGTAGCCCAATCAAGTTCCAAACTTGATCATCGAACATGGATTGTAATTCAGACTTCATGGTTCCTAACCATTTATCCAAATTAGGAGTGGACATCGCCTCAAGATAGGAAGTAGGATCGTCATTCTCAATGACTTCCATCTTATTACTTTCCGAAATGAGAAATCATTATTTTTTGGTTCGGATTGTAACCTATCCGATCTACGATGGACTTGTGCATCTTGAACCGGTTCCACAACTCCTTTGTGAACTTGATTCCGTCTCTACTCTTGGTTCCATATTATTTTTTCGGGTTCTTGAACTTCTTTCAAGATTAATTTACTCCCACTAGATCCTTTATTGAGAAACTATTTCTCAAGAAACAAATCGTATAGAGCAACAAACATTTTGTTCTCTTTGCGGATGTAAGATTAATTTTCGAAAATAACCTTGTCAGATTTGGTGCTAACTTATAAGAGACAAGTCTTTTTACATAAGATTCGCAACCCCAAATCTTCATGAAAGACAAACTAAGTTTTCTTCCATGCCACATCTCATGTGGGGACTAAGGAACCGATTTAGTAGGGACTCGATTCAGTATAACCACATCATTTTTAATGCATATCCTCAAAAGGAAATAGGAATAGGAAAGTCAAATTGACACATCATCGAATGAACCATGTCCTACAAGGTTCAATTCCTCCTTTCAGACACACCATACAATGTGGTGTTCCAGGTGGAGTCAACTCTGAAACGATTTCATAGTTTCGAGATGATTGTCAAACTCTTGGCTCAAATATTCATTACCTCGATCCAATCGAAGTACTTAATAGTTTTACCAAGTTGTTTTGTACTTCATCTTTGAAATGTTCAAAACATCTCAAACGATTCACCTTTGGACTTCATCAGATAGACATAGTCATACCTAGATAAGTCTTTAGTGAAATGTGATGAAATACCGAAGTCTTCCCCTAGAAATGCTATTTAATAGTCCACATACATCTCATGTATAATGACCAATAAGTCACTAGCCCTCCCACTACTTTAGTGTAGGGTGGTTTGGTCAATAATCCCAATAAATAAGATCCACATTCCTCAAATGATTCATAGTCATATGAGTCTAAAAGTCCATGTTAATGGAGATTAGATATATGTTTCTTATTTATTTGACCAAGCCGGCAATGCCATATGAATACGTTGTTCATATTGTTCGATTTAGAATTCCCATTTGTATTACAGATATCTTCAATATTATTTTGTTTCTTAACATCAAGGATATGAAGACCATTCAATGACATATGCATTACAATAAGGCATATCATTAAATAAATATAAAACTTTTTATTGAGAATAAGAAAATTATATCCTTCATCATCCATTTAAGAAACGGAAATAATATTCCTACTCAAATCCGGAACGTAGTCATACTTGTTCAAAACAAGTACTACTTCACAAGGTAAAGTGACTTCATAAGTCCCTATGACTAATGTAGCAACCCTTGCTCCATTCTTACGCATAGGTTTAATTTACCTTCTTTGAGTAGCTTTCTATTCTTTGTTCCTTGCACATTTAAACAAATGTGGGATCCAATCCGGTATCATATACCCAAGAACAAGAAGTCGAAAGGAAAATATCTATCATATAGATACTTAAAGTAGTAGCAATCATATTGCCCTTCTTCACCTTTTAGGCCTTCCTAATAAGCCTTGCAACTTTGTTTCCAATGACAATCTTATTGCAATGATAGCAAAATGCATCCTTTTGAGACACTTTGGGTTTAGCCTCTTCGGCTATGACAACATTTGTCCTAGGTTAGCAACTTTTGCTTTACCTTCTTTTCCTTCCTTTATGAACCCTTTTATTGTGTCAACCATTAACACAAATTACGGATTGCTCCTTCTTTCAACATATGAATTAAGAGCTTTCACCACAACATATATCTTTTGCCTAGCTTGCACTTGGAACATTTTCATTTTGCGTTATACTAGAACAAAAGAATAGTTATTATGTGCCCAAGGTTCTTCATAAGAGCCTTTAACCATGGTGGCAAATACAAGGCAAGCAATATTGTCAGAATCATCAATATGTTTCTAATGTTGCTTCCTTATTTGCCCTTTGCAACATTTGCAATGGGTTCAGTAGGAACGGATTCGTCTTATTGTTCCTTTCGAACTTTGTCCTTCATAAGGACGAATCGCAATTATCATTATGTAATGCTATTTCTACAACAAAATATACAAATTATATGAACACATATCAATATTAATACATTTATCATTCAAGAGCAAATAATGTATTTTACAAATACTCCCACTAAATCATACACCTTCCAATGCAAATAAGCATAATATGCATTTAATGGGATAAGATCCAACTTTAATTTAATTTCAAGTACGCTATGGCGCACCGCTCAAGATTAAACTAATTAGGTAGAAAACATCAATCATATCGTATATGACTCTTAGATCTTTTATGAGATTTATTTAAGACATCATATGTCTAAGCATATTTTAATCTCATCTTATGCCTTGGGTCCAAAACCATTTTGATAACCCAATTAAGTTCATCCACTTTAAACGTATAGGAACCACCATTTCCTCATCTTGCTCGCAAACGGAATAGAATCAAAGCACCTTGCTATGGCAAGCCCACCCAAAACTATCCGAGTGGTCTCAAGTGTTTTAATCATGGATTGGCATAAAGAACTTAAAAGTTAAATGAAGGTTATTTAAAGTAGATTATAAGCATATCAACAAAAATAATCATAATCAGGCACCGTAAGTTTCCAAGAAAATAGGTGAGCCACAAGGACTGCTTAAGTACCAAATTTTCCTTCGACAGAACTCTCCTAGTCATGCACAATTATAATATCAGTTTGAATACAACATAATCAATACTTTGTATACTGACTTGTTTCTCTTAAACAATCAGACTCATAAACTGATTTGTTTCTCATAAACAATCAGATTCCTTCAAATTTTGCGTAAACTAACATGTTTCTCATAAACAATCAGAAAACCAAAATTTAATGTTTCAACTAAGCATTTAGAAAATTATGAATCAATGTTTCAACTAAACATCTAATAAAATTCTTAACATTTAAGAACAAATAATTCATGCATCGCAACAATTAATAAAAACACATTTGAATTAATTAAGCATGCATCATAAACAATGAATTAATCTAGCATAGCCCTATAAATTTTATTTCCAGAAATTTATAGCATCCAGATTAAGACATAAAACATCTCAGATTATCAACATAATCACAGATTAGCAGAAAAATTATCAAACTGATTCTGCCCAGATTGGCAAAGTATGTCGCGTGACAAACTCAGCCAGTTGGCTAAGTATGTCGCGTGACAACATCAGCCAGTTGGGAAAGTATGTCGCGTGACACACCTTGCCTAACTATCAGATTTTCACTCGTGGCTAACTATGTCGCACGACATAGGTTGCCAGTTCGCAGATTTTTCAGATTCAATCAATTCTAATCATAAGGCAATTAAATCATATAAAACAACCCTTTTACAGATTTAATTCATCATAATCAGAAAACGATTTTCACATTGTTTCACATAAACAATCAAAATTCTATCGCATACAAAAACATGCAATAAGCATATAAACGATTTATATCTTGATTCTAGCATGTTAATTCAAACTTAACCATATGAACGGGGCTCTGATACCACTGTTGGGTTTTATGGGTCCATGCGCAGCGGAATTAAGCATCAAATTAACACAAAACCCAAGTCCTAAGATCCGTTCTATACGATTAAATTGAATTCCTATGAGATAGAATTTACCAACCTTAATTGCTTTCCGGTCTTGAGCTATCGAACAATTTATTGGTGTGATTTTGAATCACAATCTTCAATCTTCAAGAACCTTTCAATCTTCAGATTGGAACTCTAGGCCTTGATCGTCAAACGAGCGAAGACCCTCTATTGTTGTATCCACACGTAAGAATGAACCAAGAACCGTTCTTGAGAATTGCTAGATTCTTAAACCTATGGAAGAATATTGAGAAACCTTTTTGGTGATTTTTTCTTGGAATATTCGGCTCTATTTCGGCTGTTTACAGACTCATATATATACTACTTTAGTATTTAGAGTTTGTGCCCTAATCAAATTAGGAAACAAGTGTAAACCGCCTTTGTGGCTTGTTATGTCGCGTGATAAAGGTTGCCACATGGCTAAGTATGTCGCGTGACAAACGTTGCCATATGGCTAAGTATGTCGCGTGACAAACGTTACAAGAATCAGAGTTTTTAGCCACGGTCGTCGAACCGTGGTAAATAGAGAAAAAAACGTGGCTAATAGTATTAACCACGGTTTTGTCACGTTTTTACGTCCGAGGCTTTTGTGAGCGTCGCTTATACTGTTCTACGTTTTCTAAACCGTGACAAATAGTATTTGCTACGGTTATGGTCACGGTTAAAAACCGTAGCACAATAAGTGTGATATATGTTATTTTTTATTTGTCACGGTTGTTGTGACGTTTTTTAAACCGTGACAAATAGTATTTTTTATTTGTCACGCTTGTTGTGACATTTTAAAACGGTGCAATTTGTAATACTTGTGACAATTTGGAATCGTCACAAAAGTTATGTGCGACATATAAATCATTATTTGTATTGGTAATTAACGTGGCAAATGATACCATAGTGTGTGTTTTTCATATTTGTAACACAATTCAAAACTGTGATATATAGATTTTTTTTAACTATAAAACCTAGTGTACTATATATTCATTGTAATACATTTAGTAGCAATAAAAGAGTTAAATGACCATTTTAACCGTAATGCATAAATTTCCATAAAAATCCACAAACGGTGATACAAGTGCTTAAACAAAAATCCTAAACAATTCATTCTAGTAAGTCAAATCTAACAACTATTTATAAAGCATTTGCTACTATCAAGCATTTGTCTGAAGTAAAACATGTACAAAAGTGTAATCATGGCCATAATCTAGTCTAAAACATCAAAGTTTTGAAGTTGAAGTTAATGTTGAAGTTGAAGATCAAAGAGACATCATCAAGGCTCCAATCCTGTCATGCGTCTACAGAAAAGCAAATCTTCATAAATAAGCGAATGCTTGCTGTTGACTAGCACCATCAGTGGACTTCATTTCAGATTCCTCAAGATCATTCAATTTACCATTCCCAAGTAAGTCCGCATCACCATCTGAGTCTTCATAAATCTGAAAGCAAGTACAGATGATGGTTGTCAATGGAGGGGCAGCGAACATCATGCTACAACCATGATCCTGATCTACTCCCAATTGCAGATCAAATGCATGTATGCATGCGGTTACATACAGGCATATTCCATCAACACTTTCTTTTTGGATTTTTAGTATCTGTTGCATCATACGTTCATGGATCTTAAACAGAGGATTGTGTAGACAAGTAAAAAAGGTAACTTGCCTTGGAAGAATTCATGGCAGATGGAAGCAAGAGCTTGGAGTACAGGGCACGATAAAATTGATCACTGACAATCTGATTCTTTGATGAGATCTTGTCAAGAAGCATCAGTGCTTGGACTCCTACATTGAAATTTTTAGAGTGAACCTGAAGACGAAAAACAATGTGAACAATGTCAGCAACCAAAATGAAGCTGATCATATCAAGCTAAGTTGTGAGCAAATTATATAAGTTATCTGAAACATGTCGTAGTTGTGGACACAGATAGTGATCAAACTTGCTTACCAGGAAGTGCAAACAAATTGTCTCATAACAATGCTATGCTGAGTAGAGAAAATTCATGCCTTGGTAGTTAGTGGAAGAAGTACTAATGTGAACAAAGATCCAAAAAAGGCTAGGGAAGTTCACAAAGTATCCAAGTATGTGGATCACAAGAATTACCTTAAACAGTGCAAAATATACATCTACCAATCGTTTTGCAAGCTTAGGCCCATCTCCTCTGTGACTCAAACGGATTTGGCTTAAGAAATTTACATGTATGTGAAAAAAATTAGAAAAAAAAAGAAGACAACAAAATAATGCAAGTGCATCATACATACAGCATGGTATTTGGACCGTAATCCCAAGTGAGGCCGAAAAAGAAAATTATCCACTTCATCAATCACCACAGCCTGAAAGGGGAGATGGAAATGGCTTCAATACATCACAAGTAAGAAATTTCTCACAAGACATAACAGATCAGCATAAATAAATCAAGTAAGATTTAATGATTATCCACATGTTGTGCATACTACAAGTTTACAACCATTACAGTTCCCCCCCAACTCCCACAGTTCAAGATCCATTCTGATTCACCAATTGGTGTTGGATTAAAGTGAGATGGAAAGGGCTTTTCTAGAAGATGCATCCTACGAGACCAAAGAGATACACAATGTCTCAAAATCAGAAGCATCACTCAGGGTGAGATCATCAACAGAATAAGGAGAACAAATTCTAAAATCCATTCTCAGTAGCTTACTTTCTTGACAACATTCAGGTAGTTAACCAAGTCATCTCCCACCTACTTACGACACTTAGAGAATGCAACACATGTTTACATTCATTCAGAACCATCACATGTTGACTAAAGTGTCATTTGAATTTCTTATAGGCTCAAATTGAGAAATTTTCTCTTACTGTTCGCCTCCCTTCAGCATTTTTACCACGTGAAAACTCATTGGAATATGGATCTATAAATAACATAAGGACCTGTGAGCTGCATATACAGGTTAAATTATTATCATAGACAGGTACACTGACGAAAGAAACCAAAAGTCGCATTGCTGGGGATCAGATATGGAATGAAAACATTTCAATGTAGAAAATCTTTGATGAACTCTGACAGATTATTAATAAACCACAACCCAATTTTGTTCTAATGGGTTATTATTTTTATTTTCTTTTGATAATCTGTTTGAATGGATGTAATGAGCCGCCTTCTACCCTGTAACAAAGCGTTCATTAGATCACCAAACAAAGCATTTTCCAAATTATTCCGGGTTCAAGTTCAACACAAGTTTTTCTCCACCTATCTTAATGAACGACAACCATTTTTTGTTCTAATGGATCTTCTTTTTCATTTTCTTTTGATAATATGTTTGAATTGATGTAATGAGCTACCTTCTAACCATACATCTAATCTTCAGCTTCATCTCATAAACAACTTTGCTCCAATAGTCAATACAACTCCTCACTCAGATCCAAGCCACCATGATGGCACTCAGAACCTAATCATTATCGGTGCCATTTAATCTTCAGCTTCCTCTCATAAACAACTTTGCTCCAACAGTCAATACAACTTTCCATCTCTAACATTTTTTAGTAGTGTCCATCATACAAGAAGAAGTAAATTATACTGCCTGATGTTTTTTAGCCATAGCCAATTTCCTTAGCCCTCGTCTATCAAATTTCCTTCTAACATTGGCTTCCAACAATCACAAAAAAACTTTCGGAGGATCTATCTAATTCAACCAATTAATGCTATAGCAGAAGATGCACCAACCAATGATCAAACATCACAAGTTGTTCCAATTAGCCAGAAAACAAAAGGCATATGATCATTTACAACTATGAAAGCGGTAAGTGGGTCCCACTCGTGCATCTGGTTAGATATCTGAATGAAATATTTAGATATTTAAAGAATATGAAAATATAGCATGGTTACCAACGTTCCATTCTTATACAGCTTAGACAATGAGAGCAACACACCTGCTAGCACCAAAGGCATTATAAAGACCTGAGAACCCAAGATTTACTCAATATCACTACCATGCAAGTTGCATAGATGAAAGGTTTAATAGACTGCGTCACTGCCCTGTCTGTTCCAAAATGTGTGTCCCCATTTGTTAAAAATAACAATAATACTTTAAAAGAAAAAGTCCCAGAATGAGTTTCTATTTCTATTAAATACTCCCTCCGTCCCGTATACCATTACACTTTCTGTTTGGGCACGGAGATTAAGAAAAAGTGTAAATGGAGTAAGTGTTGTGAGAACGAAAAGTGAGGTGAGAGAAGGTGGGGTAGGGAATAATGCAAGTGGGTCCCATTGAATAAAAAAGTGTTAAAAAATGTTCATTTTAGGAAGGTGTAATGATATGTGGGACACTTAAAATGAACAAAGTGTAATGGCATATGGGATGGAGGGAGTATATAAATTTACCTTGCTGGCTATCATGTCGCAAGGAAGGTGGGGACTAAACATGGTTATGGGTATGTGATGATAAAATAGCTTAATACATATTTAATCTCCCTGAAAAATCTTAAGGGTGTACATTCATTTTGGAATGGAGCGAATAGATTTACAAATCATTCCACAATAATCATGCCTACATCTACAACCGATGATGACCTAAACAATTTAATCTGACTGACATGAATCTAACATGTCTAGCATCTTTAACGCAAAGCCTTGATTTGGAATTAGAACCCATATCGATTTATTTATTTTCAAATTCCAACTCCAATGCTCTGAAGTTGAAGATCTTGCCCTAATATTCTAAAAACCATTCCACCTCACACCCCAACCCTAAATAACAAAACTGCACGTAAATGTAACAAATTTCAAGCAGAAATCGATAGAATTCGTACAATTGAGAATGCTAAATAAACATAATTAATTGAGGACGCATTACATAAACTAATTTGGGAAATTATTTACGAATTTAATGAGTTTCATAAATCGAATATATATAATATTGTGTAAGCATAAAGAGCATATATATACAAATATTCGATCTGCCGGAGTGGATCCGCCAACGGGATAACGAATCGAAGGATTGAAGAGAGGAAGAGAACGGGAGCATACCTCTGAAACAGCACACGCTGTCGGACAGTCGGAGAAGAAGATTTCTAGGGCTTGCCGCTTTTAAGTAACGGCGCTGCACAATACGGAGTGGGAACTAATTAGGATTTCGGTAATCCTAATTAGGTTAGAATTCTAGGTGGAAATCACAAACCGATTTGGATTCGATTCAAGATTTGGATTGAGAGGGAAGATTTGGAGCGAAATCTCGGAATTTCTGGAGGGAATTTTTTGGCGCTGGGAATTTTGGGAATTTTTGGGCAATGAACCGGCGGTGTAAATTAAAAGAAGTGAAAATAAAAATAATAGTTTTATAAGGTAAACCACGGTTACCTTATAAACCGGTGCAAAAAATATTATTTGCCACGGTTAAAAAAAACGTGGTTTATATTAAATTATTTGTCACAGTTGACGGACCGTGACAAATAAAATGTGACAAAAACACCTTTTTCTTGTAGTGTTGCCATATGCAGGAACTCTCAATCATTCTTCCTTTGGTTTAACCAATTCATTCTAGTTGTGTGTGACCCAATAGGATTGTATTATGTTGGCAATGAGTTCGATCATATCGACTCTCATAAGACATAAGCGGACTCTAGCAAGCCATTATGTCTACCCAAATAATATAACGTAAGAGTTCACGTTTCCAATGGTACACTTCCATTTCTCCCTTTGTCTCACGATATTATATTGAACACAAGTCATGGTCCACGTCAACTTGTATCTGTTTAATGCTTTCTCGATCTTGAGTATAATGATATTCCAATCGCATTGGGGTGTGGCCACACACTTTCCATCATTATCACTCATCGAGGGGCCCAAGCAAAACATCTCTCTTTCGAGGGACAAATTCCATCTTGACTTATCATCCTTCCCATCATGAATCCGATCATGCCAAAGATAGCCTTTATAAATATCGTGTTAAGATATCGTTTGACTAAAATCAAACATGACTTTCATCATATGTAAGGTCATGATAATCTCAGGTCTAGGGACTAAATGAAGTGATCATATGAGATTTAATTATGACATTTGACCATGACATAAATCTCATACGGGTCAAGTCCAGTCACTTGTTCTCTAACAAGTACCCATAATTTCAATGTGCATCTCTATGCATATAATCATCATATGATTATCCATTGACAATTATACTAATTATTCTCTTAATAATTAGGGGCGGAGATTATTACAATAAATATGCAAACTATATAATAATCAAATAATAAACTTAAACGATAAAGATGATACATAACGGTTTTCAGTTAAACATAACTAAAGCCTAGGGCATTACACCAACAATAAGATGCTAGAAACTCAACAAGCTCAACAGGCTATCCCAACCAGTAGGCCACAAGGGAGTCTTCCCGGTCAACCTCAAAGGCCAAATGAGCATGTGAACGTGGTAAAAACTAGGGATGAGCAAGAAAAACTAAATGAATGCCCTAGAAACATTGATTATAGTCCAATCTCACAGATGATTGAGACTAGTTCGGGGGCGGAATCCCCTAGGAAAGAAGACAAGGATTATGACGAATTCCTTGAAAACCTAGATGCCATTAATATCAACATTCCATATTTCAAAAAACTTGAAGATATGCCTCTAGCCGTTAAACCTTTGAAAAAAATAATTTTTGAAAAAGAAAGGCTAGAAGAAAATGAAAATGTTATGTTGGCGGAGGAAGTGAGCGCTGTCTTGCAAAATAAAAATCCTCCAAAATTAAAGGATCCGGGTACATTTACAATTCCTTGTTGTGTTGGCAGAATCAACATTGATAACGCTGCCCTGATTTAGAAGCTAGCATAAGTATAATGCCATTAACGGTTAGTGAGAGACTTGGTATAGGGGAACTCAAACCCACAACCATAACTCTATAATTGGCAGACCGTTCCGTTCAATACCCTATTGGTATTATGGAAAACATGCCAAGTCGGGTAGGGAATATGATCATCCCTGTCGACTTTGTGATCCTAGATATGGCGAAAGATCATCAAATTCCCGTCATTCTAGGAAGGCCATTTCTTGCCACTGCGGGGGCAATTATAGATGTAAAAAATGGAACCTTTTCCCTAAATGTAGGGAAAGAAATATTCGATTCAGTATGCACAGATCAGATCTCGAGGATCCCTATTTTGAGACCTACACCCCAAGTGAAGAATATGAGATGGGTGAGGAATCGCAATCAAAGGAAGAAATAGAAAATGATCCCATGAATGATGAACCTTTGATTTGCAATGATAATATTGATGCAATAGATATTTCTGCTTGTCCCAAAACTAACAATGTAGTGAAAAAATCAAAAAGAACAAAGAAGGAGGCCACTTCGAGTTTTCGAAAGTGCAAAGACTATAGGTCACTTGTTCTACCAAAGAAGTCGGGATGGAAAAAATGTCTACTGCAAGAGATACTAATTACTCCGGAAGGGATGCATTGGCAAATTGTCAATGACAAAAGACCAACTAAATATCACACATCTCCTACTACCGGAAAGGGGTCAAGCTAAGGACCTAAAACAAGCATCATCATGATGGTAACCGATGGATTATTTTTTATTATTTTTTATTTTATTTTCTTTAGATTTTACTTTAATTTTATTTCATTTTTATCATTATTATTATTGTGCTAACTTGATTTTATAGGTATACGAAAAATAAGAGGAAAAAAAAAGAAAAATGGTGAACATTGGTTAGCACGGTCGTGCTCGATGACATGGAGCGGCCGTGCAGTTCATATCGAGTCAGAAAGAGTTAACTCAGCAGAGGGGAGCGGCCGTGCAACTCCCTTGACACGGCCGTGCAAAGCGCCTGGGGAGATGCGTCGGTTCAGTCAAAAGTCACGCCTCTCTCCCTCTCCTCCCTCATTCACTTCATCTTGTTCACTCCTCTCTCTATACCTCCGCCCCACCCACCTTAAATACCTACTTCTCCAACATTTTAACCCACAAACCCATCCTCAATCCTCCTCAAATCCACCATTCAAACATCTCTCCACCATCAAAATCATCCCAAAACCCTCCTAAAACCCCAATTCCGAAAATCCAAAAAAAAAAAAACCTTCACCCATTTCATAAATTTGAAGGGATTACTCTGAATCAAGGTGCAAGGAGGGAGCTTTTGGACATTTTATGGCTGGGAAACAAAGGATTTCGGGTTCATTTTATCGATTACTTCGGGTAAAATTCTCTCACTTCTCTTGTCTTTCAGCTATCTTGGGTTTTGAGATAATGTCTACCAAAGGGAAAGGAAAGGCTGTGGAAAGTGTAACAAAAAGATCCTGGAAGGAACAAGCCTCTTCCTCTAGCTTTAATCCAACCCTCAATACATTGGGGATTGATTTCAGAAGCCCGAGGGAAACGGAACATTTCATTGCCTTAAGTTCTAAAAGGATTAGGCCAACCCAATTTCCTGATAGACCTGGCCTAAGATCATTAGGAATCTATGGGGATGTTCTAGATTTGTGTATGGGATTAAGATTCGAGTGAATTCTCCAAAAACATGAGAAGACCTATGAGGTTCTTACCCTAGAATTATTTAGCACAGTGAAGAGTAGGATTGTGGAGGATACTTGTAGATTAACGGGGAGAACATTTAATCAATTTCATATTGACTTTCGCATTAGTGGAAGGGAGCTTCATTTGACAGGGGTTGAAGTTAGTAGAATTTTGGGATTATCTTTTGACACCGAAACTTTTCCCGACATGCCCGTTGAGTATAATGAGAATGTCTTTTGGAACCAAATAACCGGCCTTCCATCTTTCAAATCCCGAAGTGCCAAAGCCTCCTCTATTATTAACCCAACCCTCCGCCTTATACATAGAATCTTCGCTTATACCATCTTTGCTAGGAAAGATAAAGGAACGGTGAATAGAAAGGAGTTGTTCTTGTTATGGGGATTTGTTCATAGGCGTAGGAGGATGAACCTTTGCAACTTCCTCTTCGAGTTGATTGGTGACATCGTTTCTCCAACCTTTAACGGGGAAATTCATATTAGAGGAATTATTACTTTGTTTGCCAAACACTTTGATTTTGTGATTCCGGATGATTGGGTTTAGGTGAGAGGGTCAACGAAATTGGATATTCCAACTCTTCGAACTATGCAGTTGATTTCAGAAAGGGGGAATAATGAGTATAATTGGTTAGTAGGAGCGGGAAAAATGCCCTACATTGTGCTCCCAAACAATAATCTTCCCACCGTCCGAATAAGAGAGCCCGAGACTTGGACATTTCCAAATGCTATCCAAGAAGAAGAAGAAGAAATACAAGCCCCAATGCCACCCAATTTCTACCAAAGGTCACTACAAGAATCAGGCTTTTTAGCCACGGTCGTCGAACCGTGGTAAATAGAGATAAAACCGTGGCTAATAGTATTTACCACGGTTTTGTCACGTTTTTACGTCCGAGGCTTTTGTGAGCGTCGCTTATACTGTTCTACGTTTTCTAAACCGTGACAAATAGTATTTGCTACGGTTATGGTCACGGTTAAAAACTGTAGCACAATAAGTGTGATATATGTTATTTTTTTATTTGCCACGGTTGTTGTGACATTTTCTAAACCGTGACAAATAGTCTTTTTTTATTTGTCACAGTTGTTGTGACATTTTAAAAACGGTGCAATTTGTAATACTTGTGACAATTTGGAACCGTCACAAAAGTTATGTGCGACATATAAATCATTATTTGTATTGGTAATTAACGTGGCAAATGATACCATAATATGTGTTTCTCATATTTGTAACACAATTCAAAACTGTGATATATAGATAATTTTTTAATTATAAAAGCTAGTGTACTATATATTCATTGTAATACATTTAGTAGCAATAAAAGAGTTAAATGACCATTTTAACCGTAATGCATAAATTTCCATAAAAATTCACAAAAGGTGATACAAGTGTGCTTAAACAAAAATCCTAAATAATTCATTCTAGTAAGTCAAATCTAACAACTATTTATAAAGCATTTGCTACTCTTAAGCATTTGTCTGAAGTAAAACATGTACAAAAGTGTAATCATAGTCATAATCTAGTCTAAAACATCAAAGTTTTGAAGTTGAAGTTGATGTTGAAGTTGAAGATCAAAGAGACATCATCAAGGCTCCAATCCTGTCATGCGTATACAGAAAAGCAAATCTTCATAAGTAGTGAATGAATATCATTGACAATTGAAAACATAAACAAAATCACGAGTACTTCATATTTTAGATTTAAAACAAATGGATAATAATTACTAATCGATGACATGACATATTATAAGTTTGAAAAAAAAACTAACAAAGAAATTAAGTAAAAAAACTTGAGTATGAATTAAAAAAATTTACTTACAAAAAAAGTCATCTAGCTACAAATCTCATTTGACACATCATCACCCGATGTTGTAGGAATCTGTGAACAAGAAAATGATGTGGATTAGTCACAAGTAACCCTATGAAATAAATACAAGAAAATGATGTGGATTAGTCATAAGTAACCCTATTTAACTATTTTCGAAATGCACTATTTAACTATCAATTTTTAACCATGCATAATTGGAGGAGACATAAATCCTGCTTGACCAATCATACATAGATTAATTGGCCCGGAGCAGAAGATATATGCATCCATGAAAAGCCCATACATGAAAGAGCTGAAAGAGCTGGATCTACTTGATCTAAAATTATCAATTAACCATCCACCATAACTAACAGTTCAAGTACGAAACTTATCAAATGTGTAGCTAACAATTCATCCAATTAACTTGTGAAACATGATCAAGTAAGAACAATTTGCCTTTGACTAGTGAAACATGTACACTAAAAATATCAGGTTCTTAGTTACTTCTTATATATCTCAATAATTATTTCAACTTTTCAAAAAAATAAGGCATTATATAAAACAACCTCCCTAATGCAGCTTTCATATTCTGCAGGCACATCAAATGGCAGCATTGGAATTACCCTTGTATCATATTGGTTTCTGCCTTACTCAAATTCTACTGCAGATCAGTTGGCAACGTAAGGTTCCTTTGATTTCGCGTTAGGATGGTAAGAACTATCTACTTGTTTTTTCTTCAAATATTTCACTTTTACAACTTATAAAGGATGATAATTTCTTATTTGTATAGACTATAGTGATTTAGGGACTAAATTTAATCTCTCCTCTCTGACAGGTTCATGGAACCAATAATCTTTGGTTCATAACTAACAGTTCAAGTACGAAACTTATCAAATGTGTAGCTAACAATTCATCCAATTAACTTGTGAAACATGATCAAGTAAGAACAATTCGCCTTTGACTGGTAGGCCAACCAACTATCTTAATTTTATGCATTTTGGAAGGAGGGGCTCTAATGCAAATAGATCATTACATTCTCAAGTGCCAATTCATAAGTCCAAAATGGTACGTATTAGTTCCAATGCAAAAATGGTACGTATTAGTTCCAATGAAAAACTTAACTTAACCTCCATTCCTCTATTCAGAACCCCAGCATATAGGCATCCAATTGCTATCTTTCCCTTGTGTATGTCATACTCACTGCTTGTTACCTGCATATATGGATAACCCATTTCAGTACAAGGCATAAATCAATTAAAGAAATAAGGAAAAGGACTAAAAATGGTCAAGAGTTTAAGACTAAGGAATTCATACTATATAAGCACACAAAGGTTTCTGCTGACGCATAAATCCTATACATTTTACCTTTTTAGGAAATTCAAACTTTGCCATCACAAATAAAAAAAAATCTGTAATAAAAATATTCTTCATATTTGAAGCTCAAGTGAAATCTTGCATTAGGCGAGAAGTTGAAAATAAAGTGGAAAAGCCAGATTAAAAATAAATAACCCGAGGGAAAAAGAGTGCATGGGAGACAAGGAATACTCACAAGCATTTGAAGAGGACCATCCTACACACACACACACACACTCGATTGTGTCCAACCAACAACAAAAACATGTAACTATTAAGAAGGTCTTGCTTGCATACATGTTCATCAGATGCATTGAGTTCAATGAAGAGTTCAAAAGTTGAATTGACAACAAATTCTGGACGAGCAGATGGTTTATCAATCTTATTAACAACAACAACCACGGCATGGCCAAACTCTAAAGCCTTCTTCAGAACAAATCTTGTTTTTGGCATTGGACCCTCAACAGAATCAACCTAAAAACAGTACAACATATCTAGTTGTTAGAAATATAAGAAATAAAAGTACAGAGAGTAAAAGGCGAAAGGAAAATAAGCTATTAAGGTACGTACCAACTACTTGCACTGATGAAAAACAGTTACAAGCATAAGCAGGCGTCTATTTCACAATGATTGATGTAGATAGAATGATTGAACCGAAAATATAGAAAAATGTCACTGCTAAGTAACAGCCTTCATGAGACAATGATTGTGTGCCAATGGACCCTCTAAAAAACAACAAAGTCTTAGTCCCAAAAAGATTTGGGGTCGGCTTACATGAACTGTCATATGGAATCGTCAACGTAAAATGGTGAGGAAAAAATAAAAATAAAAATTTGAAAAAGGACCCACATATCGGGGTGCATTATAACCAAATTCTCACCTGTTGTGGGGTATATTGAAAAGAATGAACCACAGATATTGGCCACACCAAGACCAAACAACTGTCAAAAACAAAGACAAAATTGTAAGTGATGTTTCTTTTAATCTTCCTGCTCCTGTTTCTCTAATGTTCATCCTCGTGGAATAACTACAGTGAAGCCACACTAATGACACATACGGGGAGAGCATTACAGGTGGAAGATTCGGCAGACAAATGGGAGAGTAAGCACCGTAGAAAATGCAAGCATACTATTGCCAGACAACTTTCTTTCTTCCTTCAAACTTCATCAGAGTATCTTGCTAGCGCTGCCCAATATGATGAGTGAAGCAATGACGGTGGATAAATATTAATGGATAATATAAAATGTCTCATCAGAAATAATATGCATCAATTGTCAGACTCTAATGACCTTATAGATGACCTAACTGGAAAACAAGCTTAATAAATGGTAGTGCTGACAATAATTTGGCTTGACAAGAGTCACTATAATATTCATCTCAAAGAAATGTGCAATTGGGCAACTTGGAATTCCTCTACTTGTAAGCCATACCTCTTGATTTGAATCCTCATATCCGTTCTTAGTCGCCAGGGCTTTAGCAATCCCCACAGATTCCTATAGTTCAAAAGAGTGTGTGATTGAAATGATGGCTATGATGCATATTAGGAAAGAAGAAATTAGAGAGGTAATATGATATATATCTTACCAATATAGCTACACCAGTGATAAGAAACGAAGTTGGGATCAAAGACTTTACATGCCCAAATTCTTTCGATATAGAAAATTTCGGGAGGCCCTGAGGAATCTTGCCTACCTACAAAGAGAGTCCACTTTTTTAACAATGTCTGGTTAAAAATATCCTAGTCACAACCCAACATGAAATGTAACAGAATATAATTAAAATAAGTGAACTTTGATCAAGCAAGACAAGAGAACCAAGAAAGAGAGGAGAGAGGGGGATTCGCAGCCCAAAGAAATCGAAAATCCTAGTTGTCAATAATTGATTGCTCGCATTCTATAGCACTGGTCAATAAAAGATGAGATCACCAATCAAAAACTGCCACTTATGACTCTGTGCTAAGATTTTGTAACTTTTTTTGACTCTGGAAAAAGTACTTAACTATAGTAATCATCATGCTACATGTGCAAAAGACACCAAAGACATCTCATCTTTAAATTACTACTACTCATGTAATACCCAATGATATACAATATCTCTCCAATTTTTCTTTAAGTAACAATTCTTGTAGTTCGTAGTCATTACCAATGAGATGGAAGATGGATGAAATATCTTCACAAAACCGTGCCCACAACAACCGCCGTAAGCGGACCTGCTGCCCGCAGAAACCGTAAATTCATTCTTGTTTTTCCCTACACAGGAAAGCCCCCATATAATTAACAAGTTCTAAACGCCATGTATATAGCCATAGTTACTAACAATTTTATAGAGAAAAGGAGAAAATAATGTCATACAAAGTGCTTCATGACCAACAAAATTGCTAGAATGATTGTGCCCATTACGAAAGGAGGCCATGAGAACTACAAAAAAAAAAACATTTCCAATAGAGATAAGAACACCAAATAAGATAATATAACACAATGAAAAAAAAAAAGTTTTCAGGAAGGACAAATGAGACATTCACAGACTTGACCAACAATTTCGATGTCGATAAGATTTTTGACACTATAAGGACTAGAAATGAAAGAGGCAAAAAGAGTAAGACAAAGGATTCGTTAACTCCTACTGCCTTTTTCGTTCTTATCTTTCTTGCTTCTAAATTATTTCACTTGGAAACCCCATATCACCTGATTGCTATCCATGTTCCATCCAAATTCTAGTAAAACCAAGAAGCAGACTCATAAATCTCAACCTACAAAGTTAAAAATTAGATATAAATTACATATATGAATCTAATAAAATCAAAAACGACAGATCATCCACAATCTTTAGATAAATCACAATATCATCCACGGGGACAAATTAATGATTATCATTAACAAAGAACACTTATCTCCCTCTCTCTGAAGGGAATAGCTTACCAATGCCCGTATCAACAGGTATCAACCGATACAGAGTATCAACACCGCTTCCAGATTATAATTGAAAAGCAAAAAGGATATTAAGAACTGAATTACCTTCCAAAGATTTCTAGGGTTTGGGTTTGAAGGTTTGCGTTGAAGGTTTCGTTGTTGAAGTAATTACACCAATACGCCAATGCGCCAATACACGAAGTGGAAACTGATTTCGGTAACCTAATTAATTTAGAATTCTAGGAGGAATCGGAATCTTCCGATTTGGATTGAGAGGGATTTGGATTGAGAGGGAATTTTTGGAGGGAATTCGGAATTTTGGGAGGGGAATTTGGGGTTTTGGACGATTTGGATTCAAAGAAAAAGAATTCGGAATTTTTGGGAGGGTAATTTTGATGAGAGTTGAGCGTGAGCTAGATTTGGTTCAAGATACGCTGGAAGAGCCGGAGCTGTTGACATAAAAATAAAATTAAAACAGTAGTTAACGGATAAACCACGGTCAATTATTAAACCGGGGCAAATAATAAGTAATTGCTACGGTTTGAAAAACCGTGGTTTATAGAAAATTATTTGCCACGATTAACGAATCGTGACAAATAAAATGTGACAAAAACACCATTTTCTTGTAGTGGTTTGATCAATTGTTTGTCCAACAAGGCCAATTACTTGAACAAAACGCTCAAATTCTTCAACAACTCGGCCAAATGGATGGTCGTATTCAACATGTCCAAGGAAGGATTGACGACGTTTACAATTATGGGACAATCCATTGGGACAACATTCCACCACCACTACCATTTTAGTAAGTTTCTCTTTACTCCCCCAAGATAGACGTTGTTCCTTGAAACATTGAGGACAATGTTCATTTCAAGTGTGTGTGGGGGGGTATATCTATCTTTATTTTACTTGCTTTCTAGTCTAGATTTACTTGCTTTCTAGTATAATTTTTTCTTTTTAACTTAGTTGTATTTTCATTTTACGCATGTATAGTATATAAAAAAAAATAATCCCTATGATGATCCATACTTTTATTCCTTATGCTTGCCATTTGCCCAAGAATAATTCCTTTGTCTTTCCTCTCATACTTTCTATAAACTTAGAAATTAATAAGAAGAAAAATATATAGGGATATTTTTAGGAAATAAATGCAAAGCCTCATAAGTTAGTATAGCAAAATATAGGGTTTTATCAAGAAAAAGCATTTGATTAGATGGAATCTTTATTGATCATCTTTGTACACTTGGTTATTCTTATGAAAAATTTTGAAAATATTTCTTTAAAATTGTACATTTTAAATTTCTATTAAATGTTTATTCCCTTATTAGAAGCATCCACTTTGTTTTGCATCCTTTTAATCACACCTCTTCATCAAAATCCCATCTTTCCATTTTCACTAATCAAATCAAGGTTAGGCATTTTATCTAATTGTTAAAAGAGTGACTTAGTCACCAAATCTTAAAAGCAAAAAGAAACCTATTACTTCTAAAGTAACTCGGGGCACGGCGTTCGCTGCGACGATGCTTCCTTGCCAAATGGAAGTAATATCCAAAGTATTCTTGATCTAAGTATTAGGAACATGGGGTTCGCAGCCACAATGTCTCCTACTTGAAAGGATCAAAAATAACTAAGGTCTTTTGCAAAAATATAACACGTGCAAAAATATGATGAAATTGTTGAAGCCTTGATACGATTTTTCCACTATCATCATCCATTTTTCGCCCTTATGATTCAAAAATGCAATACAATTCCTCAGAAACTTCTAGTTTGTGAATAAATGTTTATACTTCCCTTTGTACATTTTAAAGTAATAAATTCATTTTTCTCAAAAATCACTCTAAAGAGTGAAAGTTTCTCTTTTACCAAGTAAATGATCTAAGATTTATCCTTCTAGCATGTTTTACTTGATCAAATTCTATATATGCTATATTAGGTTATTGTCTTACAAATTATTTCTTTAAAATATCCCCAAAATGCTTCTTTCTAATAATTTTTAAAGGCATATAAAATATGACTAGAAAGATGAAGGCAATATCCAAAAGGCAATTAGGGCTTGCTACTATATTTCTGAGGGATCATTCTTGTTTTTTCGTTTCATTTCTCCCTCTTCGTGTTTTCATCCTAAACTTGCTTGGGAACAAGCAAGAGCTTAAGTGTGGGGGAGTTTGATAAGTGACTATTATATAGTCATTTATCCTAAGTTTTTATATACTTTTACTTAATTAAATTATCATTTTCATCTCATTTTAGTATATTTTTAGTTCCTTTTTCATATTTATTAGATTTTACACTTTTTGGTATAGTCTATGCATTTTAGACAGGTTTTTGGAGTCTGTTATGATCAAAGGATGCTTAGACACTTTTTGGTGCAAAGGCATGGAGGAGCAACAAACAAAACAAACACACAAGCCAAAAATCAGATGGAGCGGCCGTGCAGCCAATATAGAGCGGCCGTGCAGCCAATATAGAGCGGCCATGCACTTGGCCATTTTCAGGCCATTTTTGGCCCCAAAACACAGAGTGGCCATGTCTTGAAAAGTGATCGGCCGTGTTATCCTTCAGAGCGGCCGTGCAGCTTAAAGTGGAGCGGTCGTGCAAGATGTCAAAACTCAAATTCAATACTGGCGCCAAGGGAGCACAGCTGTGCAACTCCCTTGACTCGACCGTGCAAGTCGCGTCTGCAGATTTAAGGCATCTCTTGAAGGCACCTTCTTGAAGAGTTTCCTCACAATTATAAAAAGACCCCTTGTACTCAGTCTTAAAGATCGAAAAATACCGAATTTTCATAGTATATTCATCAGAGATTGTTAGAAATTAGATACAAATACTTATTACCTTGATTTCCAACGATCTTTTGATGATTCAAGTCTACATTTGTTCTTGAAGTTACTTTGGAAAAGAAGCAATAAAGTGAAGCATTATTCCAGCCATTTCATCTCTTATTTCATCATAAGTTTCTCTTACTCTACTCTTTTATATTGTTGCTTATATATTTTACATGGCTAATGAGTAATCCCCCTTGTTCTTGGGGTTGGAAACTCAAAGCATAACCGTTCATCATCTTAAAATGTGAAAGTCTTGTCTTCTATCTTCATCTAAACAACTTCTTTATATCAATCTCTAAATGTCTTACATTTTGGAGACGTCCAACTTGTATGATTCAGTCAATTGAGAGAAGGACCTAGCTGAGAATCTCGATTGACGGAACCATATAAAGAAATTGGGTTCCATTGATCACGAAAGTAATTCAACGGCCTAGGGATGTTCCTTTAATGGAAAGTATGTTGACTCTCGTTCTTAGCGGGTTCTTACTAATTATGGTCAGCTAGAGATAAGTCGGAATGCCCGTTTGTGACAGGGCGGGAGTACCATAAACGGAAATCTCAAACAGTTAGGACATAATTAGTGAAGAATACAAACGCTACTGTCTTAACCCGAAGTAGTGTAGGCTTAATATACCATCCTTGATTTTTATGAAAACCTTTATTTCCTAAGACAATGACTATTTGATGAACAAATTATGTGTATGATTTCCAATCCCGAGAATACTTCATTTTATAAATTTTTTAAAAGTATTTTCTGTATATGTTTCTTTCTATTTCCAAAACTAATCTTTATCTCCCCCAATCTTTTCTATAATTTCAATAAAGACAAAAATAATTCCTAAGTAAACCCTGTCTTTGTGGGATCGACCCGTACTTGCACCCGCTATATTGCAATAGCCCGTGCGCTTGCGGAATTTAAATAAAATGTTAGGTTTCGACACCCAACAACAGATTTATGAGGTTATCTCAGACGGAACTTGGAGTTTTACCGGTTGCAAAAGGTGTGTTAAAAAATTAGTTCATAAACCAATTGGGTACTACTGTGACTATTGCAAGAAAGATTACTCTTATGGAACACCGAGGTACAAGGTGAAGGTGAACATAATTTCAGGAATCAAAAGTGCAATGTTTATGTTGTGGGATAACGCTTGTGAAGCATTAATTGGGAAAACAACCATTCAGCTTAAGGAGAAGGAGATGAAGGTATTTTTTAATCAAGAATCAATTATATATTTTTTTTTATTGTTAAATATCAATAAAAACATTTTGAATATTTTTCTTTATTTTAGGTTGCAACAAATGAAACAACTAAAGATGATATATTTAATATCCCTGAGGAGTTATTCAACTTGGTTGGTAGGACATCAATATTTAAGGTTCATGTGAAGGAAACAAATATCAATGGTGATGACAAACTTTACTCAATTGGGAGAGCATGTGATGACCAAATTTTGGTGGAAAAGTACAAGAAAACAAGTCTCATTATTAAGAAGGTATGTATATATTATTCCTATATTTTTATATTGTTAATAAATTAACAATGTTATATTCTCTGAATTTTAGAGGAATGATATATTGACTGCACTTAAGGAAGCGGGTGAAGAAGTCATTAAGGTACATTTTGAAAATATATAATCTTGCAACTATATATTTAATCAGTTGAAGAAGTATGAATTACTAATGTGACACAAAATTCCAGATAGATGATTCTGTTAGTGATAATGAAGAAAAGTCACCTGACAGTAATGGAGTAAAGAGACGGATCCACTCAACGGAAGATACGACTACAAGTAACATTGAAGATTTTGGATCAGCAACAAAAATATTGGTCAAGCAAGGAAAAATAATCAAGATTGATAAAGAGTGAAAATCCTAATTTAACTTTTGCTATTATTTCTTTTGCTAAGAATTCTATTAGTATTTTGTGGACTAAGACTTGAGCTTAAGAACATTAAGTTTCTTTTGCATGAATAGATTTTTATTTGATCAATTTCTTTATCATAAGGTTATATTTCTTTAAAATGATTTCAGTTTAAAGAAATACTAATAGTCACTACAAGAAAGTTGGTTATTTACGGCACTTATTTACGGCAGGTGACACGCGTCCGCCGTATATATTAGTTATATATGGCAGAACATACGCGTCCGCCATATATAACAAATATATACGGCGGTATACACAACCGCCGTATATATTTGTTATATACGGCAGCTTGAGCCGCTATATATACTTTATATACGTACATTTGACGTCTACGTATATGAGATTTAAGTTATATACGGTGGTTGATACGCGTCCGTCGTAAATAGTACATTATATATGGCGGTTGACACGCTTCCGCCGTAAATAGCATCATTATATACGGCGGTGTATAATATCCGCCGTAAATATTAATAAATACCGCGAACCCAAAATTTCCCACTCTCAGTTGGCAGAAAAAACAATTGCTTTTCTCTCTCTCTCCTCTAGGGTAATTTTCGAGACCGTCGCCGATGACCATTGAAGCATAGTGCCGTGTTTTCTTCAATCAACAACGAATCAGGTATACATTTCTTCCCCCTTTTCTGATTTTCTTTTAATTTCTTGGTTTTGTTATTCTCGGTGGGTTCTTGAAGCATAGCGACCGTGTTGATGATTATTCTTGGGTTTTTATTGTGAATCGTATAGATTTGTGGCTAGTTTCTCTCGGCGTAAAGAAAGTAAAGAAACTCAGGATTGGTGACTCCTACTTCGAGTAAGACTCCTTTCTTCAACCAAAATATGGGTGTAACTGTATGTGTTTAATTATGATGCTTTTTGCTTAATTTGCTTGATAGACTCATGGATTTTGAGTGTATGATTTGATTTGATTTTGGTTGTGAGGTTTTTTTTTTATGTGGATGCATGACATAACAACGATGATTTCAAATTTTAGACATTGTGATTTGGGTTTCATTGGAATTTGAGATGAATATTGAATCTGAACTTTGACCTTAATTCATTGTTTGAATTTGGTCCCTTTTTCTTTAAACCGATTTTTGTTCAGTATTTTTTTGAATCTTTTATGTTTTTGAAATTTTCCAGTTGCAATGTTCTGATTTTGGTCTTGATTATTTGGGTTGGGTCTAAGTTTTAGTTTGGTTTTGTGATAATGGTATTTAGATTGGGAGGATTTATGAGAGGAATTAATGGTGAGTTGGTGTATGGTTCTAGGGTGGATTATGGATTCAACTATTTGACAAAAAAATGGTTTCAATTATTATAATTGTTAAACTTGACATGAAAAAGAGAAATAAAAACCAACCAAACAAACAAACCTAATGGTGCGGTGAGGTTGTACCGAACAATGTTTTAATAATGGGGTGGGCTTCTAAGGGTGGTGCTATTCAAGGATATTGAAGCGAAAGGAAGGGGAAGCGAATGGGTGTAGTAATGAAATTCCAACACATTCTAAATTTACGGGTCACAAAGAGAGGTTGAACATTCTAAATTTACGGTTCAAAAAGTGAGGTTGAGGACAAGGTTGCGGGCAATCCCTTTTAAGTGCATACATGCATGTGAACCCCTAAGTTTATGGTTATAATATACAATCTCACTTAAATAAATATTTAATTCACTTTAAATAAATATTTAATTCACTTAGATGGACATTTAAGTAATTTCAATAACATAATAGATAATTATTTTTAACGATCTCATCATATTGTATCATGAGTTTATTTATGAATTAGAACTTATTATTTCAGATTAAACTGGCAAATGAACCTGCATACATGTCATTCAATAAACATTGAATTAGCTTTCGTACTTTCTAAACAATGGTTATAAGTAACATTCCTTTATGTTTATTTCATAGCCTAGAGTGGTCATTCATAGTTGTATATATTTAGACTATGTTTGTTTATGAGTTTATTTTTATTCAAAAATTTGTGTCTCTCGGTCTTATATATAGGTTGTATTTTAACGTTAAAAATATTAAGTCATATATAGACAAAAGTTGGATTGATTTGGGTAACCGGATTTCAAATAAGTATATGTCTGGGATTGACAACTTCCTCGATTTTGCATTCTCAAAAAAGTCTCTTGGTGCTAAAGAAATATATTTTCCTTGTAAAAAATGCGCAAATTGTTATCAAAAAGACCGTGCAACCGTGAAATCACATTGTATTGAAGTGGGATTTCAAAAAGATTACAAGAATTGGACTAGGCATGGGGAAGAGTACATTTCGGCGTATAAGAATGATAATAATGATGGGACAACTGAAGATGGCATTGAAATTGAATTGGGCATGCAAGATTGTATGAGACGAATGGTCCATGAAGGGATGGGTATGCCAGATAGTAACCAGCCAGGAATTGAAGAAATTGTACAATCAGATACAGCCACCGCAAAGTTTCTTAGAATTTTGAGAGATGCTAATCAAGCCTTGTGGGAAGGGTGTGATAAGTTTACAGTACTCTCATTTATTGTAGAACTTATGCACTGGAAGGCTAATTATCGAGTGGCCGATAAGGGATTTACTTCTTTATTAAAAAATTTCATTAGGGCATTGCCTCAGTTAGCAAAAGTGCCAAGTTCCTATCGTGAGGCGTACAAGATGACTGCAGATTTGGGTTTCAGTTATAAAACATGGGACGCGTGCATTAATCATTGTATGTTGTTTCGAAATGAAACTGAAAACTTACTAAATGTGAAATTTGTGGAGCCTCTAGATATAAGCAACAAGAAGAAGGGGGTAGCGGTGAAGGTGCGGAAACAAGTGGCAAGAATAAACTTTCCAAGCAGGTAGCGATGAAGAAAGTATGGTATTTTCCCTTAAAGCCATGGTTGCAAAGGTTATATTGGTCATCTAAGACCGCGACACTCATGAGATGGCATGCCGAGAAAAGAATAGACGATGGTGTGCTGAGGCATCCTGCAGACTCTCGTGTGTGGAAGGGATTTGATGAACGTTATCCATTATTTTCAAGTGAAATTCGGAATGTTAGATTGGGATTAGCACCTGAAGGATTTAATCCTTTCAGAACAATGACTATATCTCACAGTACTTGGCCAATTGTGCTTATGCCATACAATCTTCCACCTTGGTTATGCATGAAACAGCCATATTTCTTATTGTCGATGCTTACTCAAGGCCCAAAAGGGTCGAGTAACAAGATAGATGTGTATCTCCAACCGTTAATTGATGAGTTGAAGGAATTGTGGGAAGATGGTATATCAACTTATGATGCATCAAGGAACGAGTTGTTTACTTTACGAGCTTCACTATTATGGACAATAAATGACTTTCCTGCATATGCAATGTTGTCTAGATGGAGCACTAAAGGTGAATATGCTTTCCCTTGTTGCAATGTGAGACTTCAAGCACGATGGTTGGATCATGGTGGCAAGTATTGTTATATTGGTCATCGACACTTCTTGCCTAGGAGTCATGCTTTTTGTAAGGATAAAAGCTCTTTTGATGGTACTCATGAAGTGAGAGATAAGCCCAAGTTATTGTTTGGAACAAAATTGCTTAAACAAGTTAAAAATATGGAAACAGAGTATAAAATAGAAGATGTTATTAAAAAGAGGAAAAGAGAAGAGGGTGAGAAGCAACAAGCCAAGTTGGAGAAGAGAAAGGTTCCTAAGTTTTGTCACAATTGGAAAAAGGGGAGTATCTTCTTTGAGTTGCCATATTGGGCAAATAATCATGTTCGTCATAATCTTGGTGTTATGCACATTGAAAAAAATGTGTGTGATAATGTGCTACATACTCTGTTAGGTGCTGCGGGGAAATCAAAAGATAATGAGAAAGTAAGAAGAGACCTAAAAGAGATGAACATTCGAAAATCATTGCATCTACAAATGCTTCCATCTCGCAAAGAAAATATGCCTCCGGCTCAGTTCACAATGAGTAAAAAGCATAAAGACACATTCTTAAAAGTTCTAAAGGGAGTCAAAGTCCCTGATGACTACTCGTCAAACATATCTCGTTGTGTACATCTAGAGGAAAGAACTATTTGGGGTCTTAAGAGCCATGATAGTCATATTTTGCTCCAACAACTACTCCATTTAGCTGTTCGAAAAGCGTTGCCTATTTTTGTTGTAAAAGCAATCATTGAGTTGGCAAATTTCTTTAGGCAATTATCCTCAAAAGTGAATACACTTGCTGATCTCGAAAAGATACAAGATCGAATGGCTATCACACTATGCGCTCTCGAGAAAATATTCCCACCAGCTTTCTTTGATGTTATGGAGCACTTGCCGGTGCATTTAGCCGAGGAGGACTTGCTAGCAAGCCCAATACAATTTCGTTGGATGTATCCGGTAGAGAGGTACATCCATATTAAATTTACTTTGAAAAATGTTAAAATCCTTTTTACATCTGGTTTAGCATAAGTAAATGTTTTTGTAGGTTTCTACTTACATTAAAATTATATGTTCGAAATCGAGCCCACCCCGAGGCCTCCATAGCTAAGGCAATTGTGGCTGAAGAATGCATGACTTTTTGTACACAATATTTAGATGACATTGAGACAAAGTCCAATCGTCCTAGAAGAAATGATGATGAAGGTGACGAGTTAGGCCGCTTTGTAGGAAAAGAAGAGGTAATTACCCTTGATTACATCACACGAGTACAAGCGCATAGATATGTGCTTTTCAATACTGAAGATGTTGAACAATACCTAGAGTAAGTGATTCCTTACATGAGGCTTACATTCCTTATATCTTTTATAATTTAAATTAATACTTAATTCATATTTCCAATATGCTCAGAATGCATCGTGCACATTTGAGGGAGACATTACCTCGTAATCAACGACATCTTATAGAGAAAGAACATAATGATAAGTTTGTTAGCTGGTTTAAGGATTATGTAAGTATGCAACCACTTTCATATGATACTTTCAATTTATTGTTTTAAATATTTTCTTATTAAATTTTGTTTTTTATAAAAGGTATGCATGACGAAAGATGTAGTGCCCGAAAGAATTAAAAGTCTTGCATTGGGTCCTCATATGGATGCGAGGCGGTTTAAGTCTTACATAATAAATGGTTTTCGATTTCGAGTGAAGGATGTCGATAGACGAAGGAAAACTCAAAATAGTGGAGTCATGCTAAATGCAAGTGTGACAAGTTTTGCAATAGAAAAGGATAATAATCCCATTGTAGGGATGTTAACTTCTACGGGAGTTGATTGAGATCCTTGAAATTCGTTATAGCAACTCAATAAGATTTGTATTGTTTAAATGTGATTGGGTTGATAACTGGACAGGCAAGATGGAAGATGAGCAAAAATTTACTCTTGTAAACTTCAATCACAAGTTGTATAAGGATAATCGAGTTGGTGATGAACCATTCATATTAGCATCTCAAGCTGAGCAAGTTTGGTATGTTAAAGATCCTATAGAAAGTGATTGGAAAGTTGTGATGAGGATTACACCAAGAGATAGTTTTGACATATATTCAAATGATGATAATTTGAATCCGCCGTCTTTAGAACTTTCGATTCCTGGTACCATTTTAGAACAATGTTTATTACGGTCAAAAGTTTGATTTGCTAACGAACGAATCCGCATCGATAAATGTTTTAGGCTTCCAGTTAGAGGGGTTGATGGGGTCGGATTTAAAGGCTACTAATATCAATGATGTTGATGTCTAGATATGGCTTCCCGATAAATGTTGTTGTTGTTGTTGATAAAGCCACAATATGATGATTAGTTTGTGTATGTTATTTACTCTTTATGTCCCAAAATCTTGTTGTTTACTGTTACTAAGACAATGTTATTACTTGTTGTTTTATGTTTATCAAACTTGTTATTTTTGTATGGTTGAATATTAATATTTATTTATACATATATATAAATGTATTTGTTTAGATCTTAACTTTGCTTACTATTTACTAAGACAATGTTTACTTAAAAGTGTCCTTGTCACTTGGCAGGATATGTATATTATTATAGTCAGGTCGAGCTCTGGAAGAGGGCTGGAAAGGAAATGTTGTGAGTGTGAAAATATTAAATGTACCTTTGAGAATTTGGAGGGAGGAAATTATAATGTGTTGTAGGAATTTGCTAAAAAAGAAGCATTTACTTAGAGAGTGGTCTCGACGTGGAATGAGTGGAGTAGAATAACGCCCGTAGTTGTCCCAAAGGTTAAATCTCTAGTACGTAGTCAAAAGTCTTATGATTCTCTAACAATTGCCTTTTATGGGATTTCTTTGTCAATCAAAGAAAAATGGTATTTGGAGGGTAGGAAATTTCAAGTCACCACTTTATGGTTCTTTTGCCGGTGTTGGATTTGGGTTTAGAGACGTTAGTAACGGAATTGATGACGCAAGCGAGTTAGGTAATTTCTAGAAAGTATTACTCGTAGTTGAGATATTCACTTGTGACTTCCTTTATGAACTTTGACTGGTTATGAAAATTACTCGGTTTTTCATATGATGTATGAAGCCTATGAGTGGACTTATGATGAGTTGAGGAAATCTTTGGTTGATCAGTCGAAAGCTGGGTCAAATTTCATTTTGTTTTCTTTTCGTGAATGTCTTGCCATACAAAAAGAAATATTAGGGCTTTTCTTTTTTTCCTTGGAAATTATCGAAACTATACATATCTTGGTTGGAAAGCGAGCCAGCTCGAATTGAAGGCTATGGAAAAACGTCCTTTTTGAATCGTCAAAGTTTTATGATTCAATTTTGATATTTTTGTTCAGATGTAAATCATTTGCCCTTTTGGATATATATCAATATGATATGATTGCTCAAATGATTCTATTATACGTAGAGAGCCTTGAAACGAGGGGGTTTGATCCAGTTGCGATTTTTTTCTATACGCGGCTAGTGCGGTGTGACATAACAGGGCGAATGGACAAAAAAATCTTTATTGTTTGAATATGGTACTCCCAGGTAGGACGCAGTTCATATCTAGATCGTTTAGTGGTGCACGGGCCAGCATGTGGCGTATGCCTCATTGATGATCAATGGATCCCGTTGATGAGGAGGATGATGAGGAGGAGCGAGGAAGAGGAGGATCACGGGGTGGTCAGGAGGAGGCGAGGGCTGAGCCGGCTTGCTTTTGATCAATGGGATATATGAGGGCATGCTAGCGAGATTTTAAGCAACTCAGGATAGGCTCGGGAGCGGAAGCCTCATGCTTTGGAGGATGCAATTAGATGGGAGGAGGCATGGCCGCTCGGGAGCAGTCGGCTTGAGACTTTAGAGGATGCTAATGGGGAGGTGCGACGTTTTGATGGAGAGATGGCGCCATTTAGGAATGCCCGGTCTATACGGTGGAGGCTTGGGCGATGCGAGACGACGGAGTTACGACCAGGATAATTTATTTGACTATGTATTGCATTCGAGCCATAGCTTGAATACATTCTTAATTGGACCTACTATCAACAAGTCAGGCTCATCGATTGATATTATTGTATGTTTTTGGTTATATACCTTGTTATTTTGTGGTTGAATATTAATTTGTTAATTGTAATATGTATTTGTTTAGATCTTATTTGCTTACTATTACTAAGACAATCCGTATTATACTTATATTTCATATTCAATCAAAGCCTTGTTATTTTGTAGGAATTGAATATTAATATTGTTAATTGTAATATGTAATTTGCTCTCGCTTCTGACGAGGAAACTCTTATTTCCTACATGATCTTGATGACTCGTTAAAGAGCGGACCTCGTCATCTTATTCTGGTACTCCTTTACGCTTATACATACTCGCTTCCTTCAAATACAAATATACGTATGTATTTCATTTATATACGGCCGGTGACAGCTTGTAGCGGATTTGGTATCCGCCGAAGCATGAGCCGTTATGTATAATACGATGAAACTGGGTTAGTCCGCCGTAAATACTATATACGGCGGTGTGTTGAGAATTTTAACCGCATAAAGAAAAATCGCAATTTTTCCAATAATAGGTAGCCACTACGATTTTATAGAGTAAATAGAGATAAAAATGTACTAATTAAATACATGACCGTGAGTCCATGTGAGCTTTCCCCTTACGTTTTCTAAAGAAATCATTCTAGTGATGGTCACTGTTAAAAACCGTAGCACAATAAGTGTGATATATGTTATTTTTTTATTTGCCACGCTTGTTGTGACATTTTCTAAACCGTATTGTTTAAGTCGAGTTAAGAGCGAAAAGTTAAGTAAACCGAAACATTCCAGATTTCCATGGGATTCGCAGATAAGTTAGCCAGCGAACCTCCGGACAATATAGGTCTTTTGCTCACCACGTATCAACGATAAAGGAAGGAAAGGTTGATGACAAAGACACTGGCCGTAGGAAACAGCACAATGACACCATTTGTTAGAGCGAATCGATTCTGCCCAGTGGATTCGTATGAATTATATCGGATTTAAAGTTTAATTATCATTGAAGTCCCACCTTTAGGAATTCCAAGTTGCATTCAAACTTCAATATTAGTTAGCTTAGAGCCTTGTGAAACGGGGCCAGGACAATGCTTAGTTCCAATGCAAACTTACCTTAACCTCCATTCCTCTATTCACCCCGAGTGCATATAGGCGTCCTGCTCCGTATCTTTCCCTATATTCTTGTGTCAATCTTGCCATACTTGTTGTTCACATTATGGATAACCCATTGTTGCATTGAGCAGCCCTTGAATCAATTAAAGCTAAGGACTAAAAATGGTCGAGTTTAAGCTAAACATTCATACTATATAAGCGTGGCGCATGAAATAAAATTTTGCGCAAGCATAGGGAATTCCAATGGTATATATTCTGAATATTAAACTCGGAATGGCGTAATAAAAATTGGCTACTTGATTTCTTATTTTGCATTTGAAGTTGAAACTTAAATTCTTAAATATGAATAAAAGACGGCCAAATAACCCGATGGGTGCGACCACAAAAGAGTGCAATGGGGTCAAGGAACACTCACAATTACTAAATTTAGGTCTTATACCATAGACACACACACACTTACTTTAATGATTGTGTCCAAATTTTGGCAATCAACAAAAAACATGTAACTATTAAGAAGGTCTTGCTTGCAACATGTTCATCGAGATGCATTAATGAAGAGTTCAATCTAGAAGAGAAGAAAATTCACAAGGTCTATCAATCGGCAAACCTTGTAAGAAACTGTATAGCCTTCTTGAAATCTTGTTTTGAATGACCCATTACAGCCACGAATCAACCTAAAATACGAACCCTAGTTGTTAGAAATATAAGATAAGTCAGAGATAAAAGGCTTTCCGAAATAAAGCAATAAGCGACGTTTGATTACACGACTATGAAACATTTACGGACCTTGATCAGCGCCATATTTCGCTACATGATTGATGTAGATAGAATGATTGAACCGAAAAGTTGATGATGCTCTAAGCAACTGACTTCTGAGACAATGATTGTGTGCCAATACTCTCCCGGCCAAAGTTCAAAAAACACAAAGAAAAAGATTTGGGGTCACTCGTGGGAATGGAATCGTCAACGTAAAAAGGTGAGGAAAAATAAAAAAAAATTGAAAAAGGACCCTACTATCGGGATGCATTATATGACATACTCAAGCTTGTGGGGTATATTGATGAATATATATACGGATAGACCAAGACCAAAAACTGAAGACAAATAGTAACAATGTGATGAATACCTTGTTGGCTACCACCCATGCGTAATGTTGCATCCTCGTGGAATATAGGCTACTTAATGCGATGTAAGGACACAGTTAAGAGCGGGGATAGCCACAATAGCAGTGGAAGATCGGCACACAGAAATGAGATTGTACTATATAACTTTGCATACTAATATTGCATTATATCTTTGTTCCGGGAATTATCAAATGAGTGAAGTCAAATATGATGGGAAAATGAATGGATAAATATGATATATATGTTACGGCTGCAATCGGACCGTATAAACCTTATGTATGACCCCAAAGTATAGAGGTTTGTATCGTCAATTTATATTCTTGCGAGTTATATAATATTCATCTCAAAAATATATGGGCATCGTATACAAATAATACATAGAGATATTACCTCTTGAGGTTCATTATATCAGCGGTCACATATCCGCATTTATAAAGGACGAGTCCCAGCTCCACAGTATGAATACATGTATTCCATTTCAAATACATGTGTATACTATATAGGCGTATTATATAATAAGATACGATGAACAAATGATTTCGGTAATATGGTATATATCTTACCAATATATATAGCTGCTATAAGCATGATTTTACTTGCCAGTAAATGAACTTTATACGGATAGCTTAAATCAAACATTCTATAGAATATTCTAATATGACACGAGGAATATTAGCCAGGAATATTCCTCTACAAGAGACAGTCCACTTGTTACAATTCGGTTAAAAATATCCTAGTCATATATACATAGAAATGTAACTCTAAATACAATTAAGAGAATGGGGCTTTGACCGAAGCAATGTGAGAGAACCAAGAGAGGGAGAGGTGTTAAGATCAACAAAGAAATCTTGAAAATCTGCAAATTGGACACACTGACACTATGGGTCAGATTGTTACTCATAAAAGATGAGATCACGCGATGAACAAACCAAGCTAGTCGTCATGATACTGTAAGAGTTGAGCAATAGGCTTTAATCATAGTAATCGAAATAGTTGCGATCCAAAGTATGCATGCCAAAAGATCGGAACATCAACTGAAATCTTTAAATTACTAATCGGTGGATATCGAAGATATACATGTATCTGAATACTCTTATTTTTTGGATTGGCAACTTTCGTATGTAGATGCGAGTCATTACCAATTTGGATGGAAGATGGATGAAATTTGGACAATTAAGTAAGCGTAAATACAGAAATCTGAATGATGCATCGGCACAATATGGCTACACCCGAGAAACCTCATATTAAGCCCTGCAAAAGCCAATAGCTTGTAAATTAATAAGAGTTCTAAACGCTGTGGAAATTATACATTAATTGCTCATTAACAATGATAGCAATGGGACGAATAGATTATTTTCAAAGGTCCTACTCTACGATAATCTCAGTTACAAATGAAGCATAACTAAAACACATAAATTATTATGAAAATAATTCATCTACACCGCCGGGATAGATAATATAACACAATGAAACAAAGTGTTTCGGATGTTTTTCAAAATGAGACATATCGACGGAGACTTGACCAAAAATTTAATGTCGACGATAAGATTTTGACATATAAGGACTAGAAATGAAAGAGGCAAAAAAGCCTATGACAAAGGAGTATTCAAGTTGAGCGCCGAGCATATCTTATCTAAATTATTATTACAATTTCATGGAAAGCATTGCTATCCGTGTTCCATCCAAATTCTAGTGAATAAGATAGTCGATAAATCTCAACCTACAAAAGTTAACAAATTAGATATAAATTACATATCGAATCTAATAAAGATAAAATGACGAGATCATCCATCTTTAGATAAATCACAATTTCGGGGACATAAACTGGTGAATGATTATCTAACAAAGAACACTTATCTCCCTTCAATCAAGGTATCCGGAACTAGATCACGGCGTTTCAAGAGTTTCACAATCAAGGATTGATTACTAACATAATTGAGGACTACAGAAACAATATTGAACACCATAGCTATTGATTACCTCAAGAATATTTCGCGTATGAAGATTTCTAGGTTTGCGATTTGCGTTGAACTATGCCAATAAGAAGTCGCCGAAATCCTAATTAGCTAAGAATTCTAGGAGGAATCGGAAATCAGAAATGATTTGGATTTGGATTTGGATTTGGATTTGGATTTGGATTGAGAGGGAATTTTTGGAGGGAATGCGGAAAATTTGGGAGGGGAATTTGGGGAAGGCGCTGGAGACTGGAGTTTTGGAATTGTAATTTGTGAACGTAAAAATAAAAATTAAAATAATAGTTAACACTTAAACCACGGTTAACTATTAAACCGGTGCAAAAAAAATTATTTGCTCCGGTTTAAAAGACCGTGGTTTATAGTAAATTATTTGCCACGGTTAACGAACCGTGACAAATAAAATGTGACAAAAACACCTTTTTCTTGTAGTGTATAGCAGAATTTCAAGAAGGTGCAAGCAAGTAAAGCATGATCCATAAAATTATGACTTGGTCAAGTGGATAATCTTTTGGGGACAGAGGCAAGAACTCATCCAAGTTGGAACGAAGACGTGAGTGCCTAGGGACATCAACTAGATGAACAGGCTTTATCTAGCCTTTCTGCCAATGACAAAAAAATTTAACCAAACCAGCAAGTCTCTTTCCCAAATATAAAATAAAATGACAGTAAGGTCAAATAAATCAGAATTGCTCTTAGACATATCTTAGCATATAACTTTACCTTGGCAGTTTCAGAGTGTAGCACAAAAATACCCTTATTCGGTTCCATGGATGTAAATGTACCATGATGAGAAGAGCCATCTCGAAGCTGGTAGAGGCATAGAGATTATATGTCATGACAGATTGTATAAATATAAACATATAGGCTGACCTGAAGCACTACATGGAAAACTAAACTTTTAAAATCATCTGCAGGCAACTGAGATCGTAATTTTAGATCATTTCCTAATTTATTAACCAAGACACGCCTAAATATTGTTGGCAGTGGTATAATAAACGACATAATATATAACTCCCTCCTTACCAAAATGAATGTCTATTTTTCCAAAAAAAGAAGTCCCAAAGTGAATGTCCAGTTTTTGGAGAAGTTACTAAATCATCCATCATCAAATAACAAGTTCTAATTAACACTTAAACTTATAATATGAGATCATTAAGGGTTTTTATGAAATTCTTCTACTATAAATGCTTAAATCAAATCTTTCATAAATGTCCCTAAAAGTTAGAATTGGACATTCATTTTGGGACGGAGGGGTACATAAGTCCATTTGATGAGCCTGGTATACTAAAGATTTTGAGATCAGAAGGGATGATATACTACATATACTGAGCCTGGTTTAATCAAACGATACAAACAATAGTTTCATGATCCATAGAATAACTATTTTAAGTAACAGTATATTTCTTGTTTCTTTGTCCTTCTTAGGGTGCTCTCAGGGGAATTGTTTCATAGCAAACAAAGGGCATCACCACCAATTTCAAGTTGACAATCTTTTGGGGACAGAGGGAGTATATGACTGTCCAGTACCCCATAAATACATACTGAAAATAAATTTAATTCAATTGCAACTTACAAAAACTGCAATTATTATAAACTAAATGATTGTTCAGTATCCTTCTGTAAACAAAGCTTTGTTTCTTATAAATACATATATAGTCAAACAAATTTACTCAACAGTAGTAAATAATTTATTCATATCATATAAATCTCCTGAAATTAAGTCAAATTTCTCTAGGAAATAGAGATATCTAAGGAACAAAAGCATCCATTAAAGGCTAAGCAAGCGACATGAGAATTAGAAGATCTACAACAATAGTTACTTCTGATCTACGTTTGCCAAGCAGAAAAGTTATGATGCTGATAAAGGTGATTTTTCAAAGCATATTATGCCATTTTAAATTGTTCAATAACTGATCATTTATACCTTAATTGTTTGCCTCCATATTTCTTTTTCCTGTTAGTCCTCCATATCTAGAAAAACTTGATGCAGAAAATGTTACTTCTGATCTACGTTTGCCAAGACAATCTGAAATATTACAGTCTTCTTCTTCTCAGTTTCAGCCGCTATCAGATATATCAAACGGTATGATGTTTTTAGTAATTTTTATGTTTATACAATATATTTTGATATGATAAATTTTGAATAATAAATTTTGATCCAGGAAATGGTATTTCGAGAAGTACTACGAGGACAAATTTGTACCAATTTGGCCCATCGAGTTCAACACCATTTCATTTTAATGTTAACGGTTCATGTCATTCTAGAAACAATGCAACTTCCGTTGTTCAAGATATTTTCAGTAACAAATTACAATTAGATGGTATGAAAATATGTGACTCCACATTTGGATAAGGTGTTTTGACTTGTGCTACTGTTTCTGATCATAATAGAAAAACCAAGCAAAATCGTATGTAGCATTCTATATTTTTGTTGTTATTTTTTGTTAATTCCATATATGAAACAGAATATATAGACTTGGGCGATCCTTCTAGCAAATGTCAATTTTGCAGTGCTATTTTTATATGAAGAAAGATCTGAAGAGTGTTACAAGAATAGTAAAAATCCAAAGTTCACTTCATGTTGCATGCTCGGAAAAGTTCAATTGCCTCCTATGCCTGAACTCCCTGCTTTGTTTAAGGAATTGTTGTACGGAACAAGTGACAAGAGTAGGCTATTTACAACAAACATCCGTTTTTACAACATGATGTTTTCCTTTACTTCAATGGGAGGTAAGATAGATTATGACATTAATAGAGGAAACAGTCCCCCTGTGTTCAGGTTGTATGATTAGAACTATCACTTTATTGGAGGTTTGGTACCACCAAACGGAAAGGCTCCTAAATTTTCACAACTATATATATATATATATATATATATATATATATATATATATATATATATATATATATATATATATATATATATATATATATATATATATATATATGATACCGAACATGAAGTGGAGAACCGAATGCATTGTTTTACATAAGTTACAATAATATTTTTCAAATAAATAGCGACATTTAAAATTATGTGCCTTGGTTGATTTTTTTTTATTCAAATTTAGACAGGAGAAAGGGACCAATAATTTGCATGAAGAGATTGTCAGTGACTTTAAAAAATTCTTGATGAGCATAATGTTCTTGTGAAGTCTTTTAGAATGGTTCGAGATTCGATGCAACAAAATCAAGTTGGCGATGTTAAGCTCAGGCTCATAGGAAGGCGAAAAACTGACGATAGGTGTTACAATCTCCCAACAAAGGATGATGTAGCACTTTTATTGGTTGGTGATTTCGATAACTTTAATGTTGATAGGGATATTGTTGTTGAGACACAAACAAGATTGCTGCAAATAATTACAGAATTGCATCCCTCATACTTAGGGTTGCAATATCCTTTGCTTTTCTTATTTGGACAAGATGGCTATAGAGAAGATGTTCTGCTTCGAAATTGTGAAGCGAAGCCATCTGATAGATCTCGCTATAAGCTGAGTATGAGAGAATTTTTCGCATACAAAATACATGAAAGGGAATCAGAATCGACCAATATTCTATTTTCTAAACGGCTTCTTCAGCAATTTTTGGTTGATGCATGGACAATGGTTGAAACTGCCCGCTTGAATTATATAAGAACTCACCAAAAACAATTGAGGTGTGATATGTATAAAGGATTGGCGGATGCCTTGCTAAATGGTGAGAGGAATCCCGCTTCTCATGGTAAAAGAATTTGTTTGCCATCATCCTATGTTGAAAGTGCTCGATATATGATTCAGAACTATCAAGATGCAATGGCTATTTGTAGATGGTTTGGTTATCCTAATTTGTTGGTTACATTTACATGTAATCCCAAGTGGCCTGAAGTTGTTCGATTTCTACAAAAGAAATCTCTGCAACCAGAAGATAGACATGATATCATGTGCAGGATTTTTAAAGCTAAATTGAATATTCTTTTGAATGATCTTCAAGAAAAGAAGATTTTTGGTCCTGTACGAGCAGGTAATTATATATAATTTTTATGTATGTTTATATTTTAATTATTCTTTTATGCATTTATTTTTAACATTTAATCATTCTTTTTTTCCAGTTATTTACACAATTGAGTGGCGAAGCATGGTTTACCACATGTTCACATTATCCTATGGCTAGAAAATGATGCAAGACACCCGACCAGTAGAAAGGATTGATAACATCATTTCAAAGGTAAATTCTGACGAGTCTGTTGATCCGCATTACTATAACGTTGTCAAGGAATTGATGATCCATGGACCTTGTGGCAAAGCTCGACCTAATTCTCCATGCATGTCTGAAGGTCGTTGTACAAAGTATTTTCCAAAGAAATTTAATGAGACAACATCTGTTGATGAGGAGGAGTATCCTAATTACAAACGTCCTGACAATGGTCGTACAATAGGTGTAAAAGGAATACCTCTTGACAACAGATATGTGGTCCCTCACAATCGTGAGTTGTTGATGAAACATGGTGCTCACATCAATGTTGAATGGTGCAATCAATCTAAATCGATCAAGTATCTCTGTAAGTATGTAAGTAAGGGTAATGATAGGGTGACTGCAAAATTTTGTGAAACTGCTGCTAATAATTCTAGAAAGGATGAAATTGATGAGATAAAAACATATCTAGATTGTAAATATATATCGCCTTGTGAGGCTGTTTGGAGGTTGCTGGGAAATGAAATTCATTACAGAAATCCACTTGTTGAATGATTGGATTTCCATCTACCAGGTGAACAAAGCATAGTGTTCGAGGATGATGATGAAATTGAAAAGGTTCTTGATCGTCCGACATCCAGACATACTATGTTTTTAGCATGGATGTACGCAAATAAAGGTAATGTAAAGAGGAAGCTAAGAAATTGAAATATACTGAGTTTCCAACTAAATTTGTTTGGAAGCCGCAAAAAGGGGAGTGGGAACCAAGAAAGAAGGGTTTCAAAATAGGTCGCATATATTATGTTGCACCTGGACAAGGAGAATTATATTACCTAAGAACATTATTGAATGTTGTTCGAGGACCAACTGTTAGTGTTATGCCCTAGGCCTATAGTTGATAGACTTATGTGTTAACATTATTTATTATTATATGAAAAGTTTATTATTTGATTATTATATGTTTTGCATATTTATCTGTAATAATCTCTGTCCCTAATTATTAAGTGAATAATTAGTATAAATGTTAATGGATAATCATATGATGATTATATGCATAGAGATGCACATTAAATTTATGGGTACTTGTTAGAGAACAAGTGACTGGACTTGACCCGTATGAGATTTATGTCATGGTCAAATGTCATAATTAAATCTCATATGGTCACTTCATTTAGTCCCTAGACCTGAGATTATCATGACCTTACATATGATGAAAATCATGTTTGATTATAGTCAAACGGTATCTTAACACGATATCTATAAAGGCTATCTTTGGCATGATCAGATTCATGATGGGAAGGATGATAAGTCAAGATGGAATTTGTCCCTCGAAAGAGAGATGTTTTGCTTGGGCCCCTCGATGAGTGATAATGATGAAAGTGTATGGCCATACCCCAATGCGATTGGATTATCATTATACTCAAGATCGAGAAAGCATTGAACAAGTACAAGTTGACGTGGACCATGACTTGTGTTCAATATAACATCGTGAGACAAAGGGAGAAATGGAAGTGTACCATTGGAAACGTGAACTCTTACGTTATATTATTTGGGTAGATATAATGGCTTGCTAGAATCCACTTATGTCTTATGAGAGTCGATATGATCGAGCTCATTGCCAACATAATATAATCCTATTGGGTCACACACAACTAGAATGAATTGATTAAACCAGAGGAAGAATGATTTAGATTCCTGATGTGGCATATGTCATCGCGCGACACAACTTGGCCATGGGCTTCGTGTGGTCGTGCGACATCATAAGCCTAAGGCGGTTTTGATAGACAGTTTCCTAATTTGATTAGGAAACATATACCAATACTATTGTAGTATAAATATAAGGTTTGTGAAACCCTAAAGGTCTAGCTGAAATTCTGAAAAGAAAATCACAACAAAATTCTCAATATTCTTCAAGGTTTATGATCTAGCAATCATCAAGAAATCGTTCTTGGTTCATTCAAAGGTGTGGATACCATAAGAGGGTCTTCGCTCGTACGACGATCAAGACCTAGAGTTCGAAGTTTGTGATTCAATATCACATCAAAACATTGTTCGATAGCTCAAGAACGGAAAGCGTTCAAGGTTGGTTATTTCTATCTCATAGGAATTCAATTTAATTGTATAGAACGGATCCTAGGCTCTTGGGTTTTATGTTATTAGATGCTTAATTCCACTGCGCATGGACCCATAAAACCCAGCACCAACTTCTTTTGAGGATATAAGGAGCGTTAATGATGTTCAATATGAGTCTTACAAAGATGCATGTTACACATTGGGGCTTCTTGACGATGACAAAGAGTATATTGACGGAATCAAGGAAGCAAGCCATTGGGGATCTGGGATGCAATTAAGAGGTCTTTTGTGACATTGTTGTTGTCAGGATTTCTGTCAAGACCAGAGTTTGTTTTGGAAAGTTGCTTTGAGTATTTGTCTGAAGACATTCTATATATGTGTCGACAGCTTTTAGGACATGAAGGTAATTAAGAGTTGGCTCAATATTATTTTGAAACATTTTCATATCCCCCTCCTAATTGTTATTACTTTTGACATCTTTTTATATATATTATAGGATTACAACTTTCTGATGAAGAAATCACGAATTGCACACTCTTAGAAACTGAAAAGATATTGCGAAGCAGGGGTAAGGGACGTCATGGTTTTCCTATTATGCCTTGTCCCGAAGATTGTGATTTATCAATGTTCAACAATCGACTTATATTGGATGAGTTGGAGTATGACAAGAGTGCATTAGCTGATGAATGTAAGAGATTATTGTGTATGTGTAACTATGAGTAGAGAATTGCTTATGAAACAATTATCCAAGATGTTGAGCATGGTCGTGGTGGAGTTTATTTCTTATATGGCTCTGGTGGAACAGGTAAGACCTTTTTATAGAGGATATTGTCTGCTGCTTTGCGATCTAAGGGTGACATAGTATTAAATGTAGCATCCAGTGGCATAGCATCTCTTTTATTACAGGGTGGTAGAACTGGTCATTCTAGATTTGCTATTCCTTTGAGTTTGAACGAAGAATCAACATGCAACATTAAGCAGGGAAGTCCACTTGCAGAACTAATGGTGAGGACTAAACTTATAATATGGGATGAAGCACCAATGGTTCATAAGCATTGTTTTGAAGATCTGGACAATACCTTGAGAGATATCATGAGGTTTGAAAATCCAGATAGTTTTAATCAACCTTTTGGGGGAAAAACAATTGTGATGGGCGGAGACTTTCCTCAAATCCTTCCAGTTATTCACAAAGTCAGTAGACCAGATATCGTCATGGCTACAATCAATTCTTCATATCTTTGGGCGCACTGCAAAGTTCTAAAACTTACAAAGAATATGAGACTTCATGTTATTGATAAGGATCAAGGTGAACTTGAGCTTAAGACATTTTCAGAATGGATCTTGAGTATCGGCGAAGGTACTTTTGGCCGCGATAATGATGGTGTTGCTAATATAGAAATTCCAAGTGACTTGATTGTGGATTCGTCTGGTGATATGATTGAGTCTATAGTTCAAAGTAGATATCCATCTTTTCATAATCATTTTGATGATGTCAGTTTTTTACAAGGGAGAGCTATTCTTGCTCCTACACTTGACGTTGTTGAGAGCATAAATGAGTACATGGTTTCTTACAATCAATCTGAGGGAAGAACTTACTTGAGTTCTGATTTTATATGTCGCTTTGAAAATAATTCGAGCTTCTTTGGTGAAATTCATTCAACCGAGTTTTTGAATACTATAAAGAGCTCTGGTTTGCCTAATCATCAGCTTTCGCCGAAGGTTGTTGTCCCAGTGATTGTTTCGCAATATTGACCATAGTGCAGGGTTATGCAACGGAACTAGACTAATCATTACAAGGCTTGGGAATCATGTTGTTGAGGCTAAAATTTTAAATGGGAGCAATGTTGGAGAAAAATTTTTGTCCCCAGAATGTCCTTAACTCCCTCGGATCTATCGTTGCCTTTCAAGTTTTAAATAAGACAGTTTCCGTTGATTATTTACTATGCAATGACAATTAATAAAAGTCGGTGGTCAATCCTTTGTCTCATGTTGCCCTTTTCCTCTAAAGACCAGTATTTAGTCATGGTCGGCTTTATGTTGCATTGTCAAGGGTAACTAATCGTGCTGGTTTGAAGATTTTAATATGTGATGAAGAGGGGAAGCCAACAAGTCAAATAGCTAATGTTGTTTACAAGGAAATTTTCCAAAACTTGTAATATTATTTCATTAATTAACATGTGTAAGCTCTTTTTTTCGAAAAATATTGTCTTAATTATTGGATTTATCTTCATCTATATTTTCCAAATGTCTTACTTTGCATAAAATATTATCTTTCCATGAAATAACATAGTATTTGGCCCGCGCGTTTAACGCACGGGTGTAGTACTAGTTTATATTAATGATGGTAGTGATAGTTTGGTGGCATATACGATCATGTCATTGAAGTGGAGGTAGTTATGCATATTATGATGGTAGTTGTGCGATGGTGGATGCATGGCATTGCAACTAGTGGCGAATTCAAAAGAAAATGTAAGTGGGTTACAGTGGCGGACCCAGGACCAAAGTTAAGGGGGTGCACAAATTACATTATCGAAAAGTTTCAAAAATTAATTCTTTTTTCTCTTCTTCAACCGTTTGTGCATAGCATCTGCTCTATTAGAGCATCTCCACTCATGACATCTAGTCATGGTGTGAGCTGATGTGGCACCAATGCTTTCTCCATTCATGACTTTTACAAAAGTCATTCATGACAAATTGCAATTTTGGTCTTGCATATGACGTTTGGGCAAAGAGAGAGAAAAAGAAAATCAAGGAAAGTGAGCAAGTCAGAGGGTGACACATGTCTTACCCAGAAATTAATTTTTTCAACAAAAATTGCAATTAACATATAAAAAACAATAAAAATACAAGAATATTGAAAAAACTACCATTATTAATATTTTATCACTCTCTATAATTAGAGATTCAATTTAATATATTTTGAATAATTTATTGATGCATAAATTATAATAATTTTTAGGAACCTTGAAAAAAATATTATGAAAGAGAAAATGATGACTTTGGGCATGAATGAGGGTAAAATTGTTTGAAGTTATAGTTATTGATAGTAGATGACGTGGAAGAGAGAAGGGTCTCATGACTCTCATTTTGAGAGTCATGACTGTAGATGTTCTTAGGTATATTCTGGTGCACATATTTAAAAATGGAGAGTTCAAAAAACGAATCACTTTATAAAACAAAGCTATATAAAATAAAATATTTTTCTTTAAATATCTTTGGTACATCATTTCAAAATGCTAATTTAAATTTTAAATAATTATTTAAGATGACAATTTTACCCTTTTAAAATAACACAATCTATTTTATGAAGGACAAATTTTAAAGTAATTATATTCTACCTTAACCACTCCTACCACTAACCACAAGTTTCTCTCACTTTCTCTCACATTTCCCAAATTATTCCCACAACAAAAACCCTCTGTAACCCACTCTGAATTGGTGCCATCACCATGACCATTTTCGTTTAACCTCCTTGCCAACTTTTATTTTCGATGTACGACAAACATGAAAACGGAATATGGGCAAAAGCTATACCCCATATTCTTCCATGAATTTCTTGTTCTTTTTTATAGGTGATTATTTGTTGAAATTACTTATCTAAAGACACTCTTCCTTCTTCTCATTCTCTCCATCGATCAATACTTGTACATACAAATTTCGAGTCAGAAGCCCATAGCTCCATTTCATCCAAAAATATAAAGGTTAATTTAGCATATGTTCTTTTTTTCTCTCATTCTACAAAGGGTGGGCTGGAGCTGGTAAGTGGGGGGTGCACTTAAGAATAGATTTAAAAAAATAAAATTGAACTGCAACGGAAATGTGAGGGGGTTAACCGCCACCCCTTTACTAACCCTTGTGTCCGCCCCTGGTTACATAACAATCCTTAAAATTTAAAATTACAACTAAAAATGCATTTACCAAGAGTTAAACTTGAACAAATTAGGAGAAAAGACATGACCCTTACCCTTATTATTGAACTAATTGTTACAGACTTGCAGAGGAAAATATTACAGAAATAATGTAAAATACATAAATTAATAAATTGAAAATACAAACAAAAGGATAGTTGTTGTTGTTGCACGAGCCCAATGAAATTCACTGTCTCCTTAAGACATATTCGTCCCCTCACTGAGTGTGCTTGAGCTTTGTTGGGATGCTTGTCTCTCAGAAAAGAACGTGCGGACTGGGGCACTTTGTACCTAAGTATCCCGGTGAGCTGAACTGAGCTTGGACATTATCACCTCTTGATTACTAAGGATGCTAGGAGGCCAAAGAAAGAGTAACAAGATGAAACAAATGGAATGGAAGAGGATTGAAGTTGTTAGGTGTTTTCTCTGTTGTGGTGTTGTTCATTTCTCAACAACCTTTGTCAATACTCCCTTATATAGCCAGCCAAGAATCAAAACGGACATGAAATATTAATCCGAGAATTATTACTAATAATTTCGGTTATTAATCCAAAATATTAAGCACCATTAATATTCGGTTTCAGATTTGATACTAATTACTCGGTTGTTACACTTTCGAAATCAATACAGACATAACTGCTCAGGAACTGCTCGGCCGAGCAGGCATAAGCCTCGGCCGAGCATGCTTGTCCAGAAACTTCTGTCTTGGCCTTGCTCGGGCGAGGCACCTGCCGTGCTCGATCGAGTACGCACCTCGCAATCCAAATTGAAACTTGATTTGCACCCCCCTGCGCACATGTGCGCGAGGGAGAGTCTCTATACTACATAATCTTGAACACTACTCTAATGTTCAAGACTTTATACTAGCACCAAGTTCAATTCATTTTCAATGTGGGATAACACCACTTTCATTTTACTTTGAGTCTTTATATCTCAACTAATGTGAGATAACTTCATTTCTTTAGCAATGTGTGATAACTTTCTTTTCAACCCACATACTTTGAGCATTCATATCTTATTCATCCAACAATCATTTTGGACAAATAAATATTTGATTTCTTGTTCTCATGGAGTAGAACACAAACTCATAAACAATTAAGTAATTTGACAAAATTACCCTTTAGAAAATAAATCATAATTTCTTCAAAAACACACTATTTTTCAACACTACAAACATTTTATGTTGACAAACTCATGGGTGCACGTGCATCCGTGTAATTACACATGTGTCCATCCCTGATTGCAGAAGTGGAGATGTGGTAGTGGTTTTGGCGATGGTGGTCATAAGTTGGGCCTATAACCCCTAGTTATATTTATGTTAGAAGAACCAACGAGTATCCGTTAAAAAATAAACTGTCATTAGTTATCTAGGTTTATTTTAAATGGCATTTCTAAAATAGTACTACCTCCGTCCCAATCTAAATGTCCAAGTCAACAAAAATTTTGAAGTTTGACTAGGACATAAATGCAAATCTAATCATCCTATTGAAATTTTAAAAATTGTTATTGATAAATAATTAATTTAATTATCAATAACAATTTTTAAAATTTTAATAGGATAATTAGATTTACATTTATGTCCAAGTCAAACTTTAAAATTTTTGTTGACTTTGACATTTAGATTGGGACGGAGGGAGTATGAGGCAAAAATCAAATTTTCTCATCATTTTCCGTTTCACGGTGTGAATTTTGGGTCTATTTCTGTCAAAACATAAAAGGTTTTTTACTTCCATCTTATACGAGACGAAATGGAGTAGAAAACAATCCCGCCGAAACCAAATTCACTCAATTCCTCCGAGATTAGAATTCCGGCCGATCGCCGGAGATTGTATCAATCCGTCTCTTGATCTCTCATCCCAATCTCATAATCAAACGCTACTCTCCATCATTCGGGAATCTCAATTTTGTTCCGAGGTCGGAGACTAGAATCTCCGGTCTTACAGATATGATAACTCGCTCTAAACTCGTTGAGCAACTTAGAGATTCCCAGATCCGATCGCAGCACAAGTGCTCTCCTCTCACTATTTTCTCTCCTAAACCCCATATCTCCACCTGGTATTTTTCTCCCCCAGTTCTCAAATCATGTCAACTTAATTGAATTTATGAACGTATTATTCTAGTGCAATTTTGTTTGATCGTCTTTTACAATTATATATTTTGGCATCTGAAAGAAAAATTATAGAGCGTTCCACATGAATTTGAACTTAAATAATGCCTTGATTGATGTTTTGTTTTCGTTGAAGTTGGGATTACTAAACTAATGGATTTCCCTGCAACATGTAATGTTTGAGAGTACTAGATTTTTTATGTGTATTTATCTTGTTAGCTTAAATTCGTTGTAAATGATTAATTAGTAATCGTGGGGATATATTCATGTTGAAGATGAATTATACAGAGACTTCAAGCAACTTTAAGCTAGCAATCTAGCATAGCTTCAACTTCCTTCAAGAGTCCATCCCAAGCCCGGAGGAGGAGGAGGGGTCATTGGGTTAGGTAATGTGACAACATCATAAATGAACATGAATCCTGTCAATATTTGCACACGTGAATGGTGAAATAGGGTTCATGTAGCTGACACAAGTAATAGGGACAAAGGATGAAATGAGTTGCTATCTTGATTGTAACTTAACTTGTACGAAGTGTCAACTAGTCTTTTAAAATGTTTGGTTGGAGTAAGCACCTAATTCTGGACAGCAATATCAATGGAGTTTCAAGTCGGGCGTAAAGAACATAAAAAAGGTTGTTGGTCTTGATTTTCTTATGGTGCCATGTGATAATCTCCCAGAGCTTGGAGTTTTCCCATATTGTGGGACAGACTTGATTCTTAGACTTCTACTGGGGATTATTCATGTGGAGCCATGTTAAAGTAGATGTCATATTGGGAGGCAGCTATGAAATCTAAGCATAGAAATTTGGCGTTTGAATCTTGTCACCCATTTGTGATGAGGGATAAGAATTATTCCAGAAATATCGTACAGGAATATGAATGACATAGGATCTTCACGAGGTTTGTGATAAATTTAGGGGTTACGCATTCCAATTATGGTCTTGACATTTTCTGGAAGCAAACCTCTGGATTTTTTTTGGGCGAGACTAAGATTTCACAAGAATGTCCTCTATTACTGGTCCTAACAGACAGTCGGCAAAAGAACAAAGCTCTTACTGGGGGAATCACTTGTTCGAGTGAACTAGATTAAGCTTTTACAAGAGTTAAAGGCTTAGGGTGGAAATCAATGCAAGATCGTTAAGAAACATCACTTGCTATGGGGCATGGAACTCTTTGGGAGAATGTGGAATTGCTATGCAAGATGTGTATTGCTGGAAGATGGAGAAATGGTATACGAGCTGCGTAATGATATTTGTGGGGACTATGGAGGGGAGACTTACACATTGCTTGATGGAGGCATGAGCACCAGTCTCTGTACTTTCATCACATCCTTGGTTCTTTTGGAACATTCCCTGATTTCCAGTCACCAAGTTAATGCAAAAGGGCCACTAGAGATATAGGTATTATGAAATTTCTTGAGGAGATTTTCAATGCGGAAAGTTCTATAGAAGTGCCATAAGACCAACTTTATTATATGGGGCAGAATGTTGGGCACCTAAGAGAAGCCACACGCATAAAATGAATGTACCAGAGATCGGCATGCTTCATGGGACGTGTTTTAAAACTAGAAACGATAAAACGAATAAATTCGTACCAAGGTAGGTGTGACCGGTGACGTCCATCGAGGGGAAGATGCGAGAAAATCGTTTACGGTGGTTTGGACATGTACATCGCAGGCCTATAGATGCCCTTGTCCGTCGAGTAGAGTCGATGGATTTGAGTCCTTTTAGAAGAGCATGTGGGCAACCAAAGAATACTTGACTTGAAGTCATACGTAAAATTATGGAGGATAATATTTTGAATGAAGACCTGTATAAAGAGAGAAGCACGTGGAGAACCTTAATACTTGCACCTGGCCCGATTTGATTCTGCTTTTGGTTCATGTAGCCTACCCCGATTATAAGGGGGGAAAATAAGCTTTGTTGTTTTTGTAGACTAGAGAGATCTTTGGGCTGAAGACACACAGTCAAGTAGCAACAAAGGGATCTCAGCATGCAGACTCATATGAATGAATAATATCATATCGAGAGTTCAGAAATCCTAGGGATTCGAATAAAGAATTGGTCTGTTGCCTGGTTCTGGCACTACTGCAGCCAAGCACTACTCGTGGCATAACACAAAGCCTCATCTGTTGTCATTATTAAAGCTAGACCATCCGTTAGGAGTTAGGACCATAAGGGTAATATCTATAAAATGGTCATCTTGTTTGTTGGTCCCCAAATCTTAGTTAGGTAGGTTGGAGATCACTGCAGTTAATATATTCCCCCACAAATAATAAGCAGGAATAGATTGAGGGGACATTAGCCTCTGGCAGATCACAGATGGAGATATATGGATCAAACAATTGATGGACACTGAAATTAATGTTGCTCTAGACAAGATATTCTTCATCTTTAGATACTTCCTTTTTGGATACTAACTTTCTTGGTCTGTGATCTCATTTATGCTTCCTCTATGGAGGTTGTTCAGTTTGAGTTAATCTTACTCTGCATCATATTTTCTGAACATAAGGAGTATGATTAGAGCACCACTGCAGAAAATAATTCCTCAGAGATTGTGGAGCTTAATACATGTATATGATAACTGAACATAATTTGTTGGAGCTCTTCATGTTGTAATCTATATTTTTGAGTTTTCTTGTTATAGACATGCACCGTTGTACATCACAGTTTCTTATGCAGATAATTACGCTTTTGTTCCGTACAAACTGTGCACATCTGATTATATTGGTCACACTTAAGATTATTCAATCTAATATAAATGAACAATCGTGATTCATGAGTTATCTTCATCTTACTCCAGGAAAGTAGTTCTAGTAGTCGATTTAGTTTTTTTTTTCTCCTTATCGCAATATTCAAGGATTGATCTCTCCTAGTAGGAAGTTGGCAAGTTTACTTTTTTGTTCTATTCTCCATAGTGGATTTTATTTTGTGCTGAATAGTTGTATTCTATTAAACAATAATTTGCATAATATGGTCACATCCTTGGTAACAACTATGTCCTTATGATGATATCGCTTCTTATTAGTTGATAAGAAACGAACCAAATTTAAAAATTTAATATAGGAAGACTATTGTATTGTGCATGGGTAACATGTTTTCCCTATAATATTAATAGTTAACACGTGTCTTTTTCAAAAATAAAATAAAATAGAGTACTACTTAAGATAAAAAATCATTCATTATGCACCATGGAACGAAGTTGGTCCCTTGGAAACTATAATACATAGTGTATTAACTTTGTGAATATTAATGGTTAGAGGGTCAAAATGGTAAACCTAATCCCAGTTGAGGCCCAACATTTCAAGAGCTAGAATCCAGCCAATCCACAGCTCTTTTACTGAGTTACTTGCTTTGGTTTCTCTAAATGAGATCTGAAATCCCTAGTTGTCTAATATGAATAATGTCAATCAAGTGTAATAGTAAAGCCTCCTTATTGTCCGTTTTACTTACCATCCTCCAGGATTCAGGTCATGTTCTGGGCATTCTTCATGTTACACATTACATATACGTATGTGTTTGAAATAAGAAGTTCCTCTCCATACTAGTTATTCCGGAACATCAACTTTTTGGTTCTTTTTGTTTCTTGCTATACCGAGGGGCGCGGGCATGATTTGCGGTTGTTAAAATTCGCCTTTTGCTTCTAGATATGACTCAATACAGGTTTCTAACCATCCTTATCTGCTTATCAGTAATCAATTTCATTCCCGCTTACAAAACCCTGATTCATTGGATTTTAAGCAGCTCCGATGATTTCCACTCAGTGTGTCTCGTAGGCTTTAGTCTATTTGCACATATTAATCCATTTGTGCTTCTAGCCTCTATGGGGTCTCATTGTTAGTTGGCAAACATTATCTTTTTTTATTTCCCCTTGCTTGAATGAAAGTGCACTTTAGGTTTCGTTTGTGTCCTGGCACTGTTCCTGCACCCCAGGGGACATCTTTTTCTTATAATTTGGAATTTTGGCAGTCAAATATCCTCTTGTCCAACAAAATACTCAGCCCATTGTTCCTTTTAAGTTACCAACTCATCTGAAAGCTATGTTAAGTTACCAACTATGGCATCATAAACCAAAATTATTTGGGGTCGGCTATTAAACTATAGTCAAGTGCCATCTAATTTTCCTTTCAGTTTTCGGAAGCCTACATCTCTTAGTGCTGATCCTTGATATTGAATGACATGTCAGTATGACATTCTCTTGATCTATAAAGGTGGTTATATATGGCATTATGTTCCTGAAAATCTAAGAGAAATTACTGCAATGCATCACTGATGCTTTATCTTGGTGTAAAGATTGCTTTTCTCAAGTTTTCTTCTCCTACACCAAGTTTTTTCTGGGATATCCTTCCCTTTTTAGGCAATCACATAACTCTAGGTCGGTCTTGCTGAAGTTTAATTGATGAAGTGCAATTTCTTCAAAGAAAAAGAGAAGGATTTACAGTATTGTGTACCATGCGTTTAATTTAGTGCATTTGTAGATGTACTCCTTTCCATCATTCTGTACCTGATCTTGTTCTATATAATCTTCTTTTGTTATAAAAAAGAAGTAATCCGTTTTTGGTAGTTCAGACCCAGATGTGTAAATGTTTCCAGCTTCTTTGGTAAATGGCACCAGTTGTTCCCTCACTTTTGTTCTCCTCTTCAGTTTTCATCTGGACTGAATCTCCTTAACATGATTAGGACTTCACATGGGAGCATTATGGCTATTCTTATCTCAATTTCCTGCAATTTTATTTAAATTATCAAAGAGATTTAAGTTCTATTTATACCATGGGATGTAAAGGATTCTCTCAATTTTATGCAGGGCTGATGTTGCTGGAGCAATCTTCTTTACCGTACTGTTCAGTTTCCTTGTTGTATTGTCATATGTGACCCTCTACAACAGATATTTCTGGCTTTCGTTTGTCATTGTATTCCTTGCTGCACTTCTCCCCATATGCTTGAGAGTTTCTAGGCAGTCAATTGCTAAGAAGAAAGAAAAAGATTGTGGTTACCTTTGTCCATGTGAACATTCATCTGCACAAACTATACAGGTGCTGCCAATAGTTGACCAACAAGCATACTGCTTACTTCAGATGCAAGAGTTTCAAAGACAACATTCTGAAACTTAAAAGCTGATATTCTTTAAAACCTACAGCTGTTTAGATTAGATGGTATGATTTCATTTCCCCCCTTTTAGCACCTATATTTGCAAAAGAAATTATTCTCTTTATATGTAAACATTGCACATTCATCCCCATTCGAAGTAAAATGTATTCAAACCTATTGTTCTAAATCTGTTTTGTTTTAAAAAATCAATAAAGCTATTATATGATTGAGCTCTCAAATCTTCTGCCCTTTAAGTTGGGGATAGTCTGGTTTCAATGGGCATGAAGGCTCCGTAGTATAAAAATACGATGAAAAGGTCAACCAGCTGTCACATGACAGGGGCCCGGTAAACAAGAGCAAATACAGAGTAGCAACCGTGGATCAAATCTGCTGCCTTGATAAGATTAGCGTTCCTTGATAACTATTTGTTTGCATGATTTATGACATCAGCTTCTAAGTTGTGACATCTCTTACCTGCACAAACCTCAAACAAGTTCTGCTAAAGTACTAAATTATCTCTTTAAAAATGAAACACTCCTAGAATCCAAGAAGGAGTTTGTTTTGTGTTTCCAATGCCTGTTTGATCATGAAAAACAAAAACTGGTTCTTTCATAGTTTAGATTTACGGATTTGTCTTCCTCCCAAATGTTTCCTAAAACATGGAGCTTTAAAACTTGGACTATTTCTGCTGTTGGTTGACTGAACGAAAATACACTTCAGTCTACAATTCTGTTGGCAGGTTTAATTAAAATAAATATTTATCATATTGTTTATTGTTTCTGCTGCTACAATCATCTTACAATTATTTAAGTTCTTGTATCTATTGCAGACATTATTTGGGTTCAGAATGTGAGCAGAAAAGGTAGATATTACTATTTAGAGCAGATAATCAAATTTGATATCTGACAACACGTGTGCTGTCATGGTCCCCATTGGACCATTTTCATCTATTCTTCTCAGTGGACAATACAAATTAATGAAAATTTCCTGATTATAGTGGATGGCATATGACTGACATGATTACTACCAGTTAATGGCTACATGGCCATCCAACACGTCTCAAAAGGTACGTCAGTGGCTCTCATGTTTTATTTTTGGATAATTGACACCTTGAATGAAGAATGTTGGAACAATATTTGCTTAACTGTTCTGTTTCCTTTTTGATTTTATATTGGGAAGCTCCTTGGTGTTCTTCTCTTTGATACTCTGTCAGTGTTTCCCTTAGTTGTCATATGTTGTTGATGACATTGGTTGCAGTTGTTAGATTCTCTCAGCCCTTCGTGTACTGTAATCCAACTGAATGTGATTCGGTTGTTGAGAATAGAGCTAGTTAGTGCTACTAGTTTAATATTAGGATGCTACTTAAGCATTATTTATCAAACTGAAACCATCCTCTCCACAAAGATTACTATTTTGGAGATTCTTCAGCGGTATTATTTTGATTAGAAAGCCGATATACTTTTGTTCCAGTTTATCACCTAGGAATTCTATATCTATTAAGTAAGAATAATCGGGATGGGACAAGCGCTCTCCTCACTTGACATCTATCTCCTCTCTATATTTTCTCTATCTAAAACAACTTGTAAAATAATGTATCTATATATTTTTATTTTTTTGTTTGCAATCAACACTTGGCGCAGCAGTTGCAGTGGCTACCATGTGACTTGAAGGTCACTTGTTCGAGTTGCGGAAGCAGCCTCAGCTGTCTACATTAAACCCATTTGGCCCGGCTCGCTCACATAGTGGGAGCTCTTGTAGAACTAGGTTGCCCTTTTAGCGATATTTCCTATGGTTTTTAATCTCTACTCCGGTCAAATAGCAATGATTTGTGAAATCCCAATCTGCAATTAGGCAATGAATTCCATGATGCTTTAACCCTCAAATTATATTCTACCCTCGTTATTTTACATAAAAAAAGTTGTATTCTTATTTAATCTTTTAATTATAACCTATTTCAGGGTTAGAAAGTAGAAACTTAGAACGACAATTGGCTCACAGCCTCACAGGAAGTAACAACTATAATTGTTTATTTCCCCCCGTAAAGAATGACTAAAGGATCTTGGAAATTAACGTACATCCCTTAATATCTCTTAGGAAGGGCTGCCAAGACATGTAAAATGACCTTGTCTGAAACTGAAAGGGCAGTGGTTACATTACATTTCAATCATAGTGTTCTCACTCAGTTTGATCATGTGACTTCCATGTGACCTCGTATCCGAGAAGGCATTGCATAAAAAAGTTTGAGACTATCAAGAAAGTTATCGGCATTTGCAGTGGCTGTCATGTGCTAAATCCTCTAGAAGTTTTTTTTTTCGAACTACTTGCCAATGGTGGCAACTTGGTCATTAGCGATCCTTAATATCAAGACTTGTTTATTTGGAAAGAGACAAAATGATATCTGTATGTTCAAAAGGGAACATCTCAATATCTCATTAAATAATGTTGTGGCCCTTAGATGTAAGTGAGTGCCTAACTTAATCAAGTTTTTGATGGTATAGTTAGATTATAAATACTAGAGAACAACATTATTACCCTCCTTAATCTACTCTTAGTAGAAGAATTATTTTGTCTGGTTGTCACAGAATGAATAGCCAACCTCTTGCCAAAAGTGATTAGACAAGGCAATACTCAGTTACACTTGTGCAAAAAAGGCCGAAATTTTCGGTCAATCGATGCTCCACTGAGACCAAAATAACGTAAAATTAACTAAATCTTTAGCTTAATTCTTACTTAATATAATTGTTGGGACCTTCAGTTGCTGTATTGTATATTGACTTAGCACAAGAACAACTTATGTTGATATTGGCTTCACCCTGGATTGTAGCCCATGTCACTATTGCTTGAATCTTCACCCTTAAAACACCAAATGGGGACCTCAGCCTGGAGACTTAAGCCGAAAGCAAAAGTTAGTGAGCCCTAACTACTTTTGCCCAAGTCCCACCCCGGGCTTAAAAGACTAGGTTTATCCCATTCTTTGGTGCCCTGAATCACGTTTTTTTAAATATAACGACTTTTTTTTTTGGAATTTGTTGTCCGGAATAGGAAGTATCTGTGCCTGCGTAATATGTTTTAATGAAGGAATAGGAAATATCTTTCACCAGTTTGTTCTCATTTCAATGAAAATTGTAGAGGAAGGGAGACAACCTCCAGTTCATTATCTAAGCAGGAAAATTCAACCTTTCTCAAACTTTTTTGGAGGTACCCTTGTGGATACGTGTCCTTTTATACAACATAATAGAGCGGAAGGGGGTTTGTAAAATTGTATCCACTGGTGTTGGGACGTCTTGACTTTTCTTCTAAGTCCATTGTTCACATGCTTTCTTGACAGGGTTATCAAGCGACAAGATTCTTCTATGATGATCCGTGTATCATAATTTGAACTAGGAAACCTCAAACCTTCGCATTAAATCCCCAGTGTTAGATAGTATTAAGTCTATTATGTTCATTTTTGTGGAGAAATTTAGTTGCTTATGCATGCATGATCACATATTTGGAGATATTAAGATTCCATTATCCAATAGATTAATGTTATCTTTACTTGTGGTCAACTGTCCCCCTCTGACACACAAAATACAGAAATTAGGGTGATATAGATACACATGCTACTAGTAGAACAACAGAATCATACTTTGGGACCTTTCTAGTTTGTAGCTTGCATTTTAGTAGTAGCAGCAGCAGTATAATCAGTCAACAGTGTGCTAAGTGCAATGATACCAGTTGGGCCGGGGCATTGTGAGGCTATGTACTGAGAATCAACGCGTGCGTGCACAATGATTGTTGTGACTCTTCTTTTGTGCTATTACAGTATTATCTTTATGTTGTGGGTAGTGGTCCATAGGGTCCGGGGGCCCACCCATCTGGATTACATAGGAGGCCGGATGGTGGCCGTTGGATCGTGATTTGGGGATTCACTCATCTTCTTGCAACCCCCCCCCCCCAATATTGGTCGTCTATTTTAAGACAAAGACGATTTTATTTGAGTTCAGAAAGACTATTGTGCAGTCAACTGAAAGGATACTTTGTAACACCCCATCCTACATCGGAAATGTGTGGAATTTAGTATGCTATTTATAAGACCACAAAGTTAATATTGGGCCGGCTTTTGGATAGGTATATGGTAAGACAAGTGAACTCAAATTGTTTGTGTTCATTGGGGCAGTGCGTGATGTTTATGTAGCAGATCGGATTTTCCGATTCGGTCTTTAAGGATTGTAAGTATAAATTTGATTTTTTCTATATTTGGAGTTTGACAGACAAAATGACCTCTTGTGCTTCTTTAGCCTTCTTTTTCCCCATAGCTTTAGCTTTTTTATACTAGCACCTCAGACAGAGACTTTTCAATGCGTGCCTTTTCATTAGGGTTGGGACCAAAGATTGGAGAGTGGTATAGGAAGTTGTCTGCTAAATCATGTCGTGTGAAAAGGAGTTTGAGAGATGTAGTGCCCTCTCCTCCGGCAACTTCCCTTTTATTGTCAACAATCTCACACTCCAAATTTACATACATTATTTATGTGAATTGTTGTTAAGGTCACTAACACCAAAATCTCGTGATTAATGAAACACGTTAAACTAATTCTCTTAAACTTTAAACTTGAATCTTGTACCCGAAGTTGACATCGCCTCTTCTCAAGCTTACGTTGGATTCCACCCAAGATCATAACAATCCCCTTTGCTATTTGCTATGCATTTGTCATCTTGATGTCTCTCGCCTTGGGTAGCTTTTTTTTTCTTTATAAATCATCAGTATTCAAACATCATATTGGATGTCAACTAATCTAGTTAGAGCCGGTTTGTAGCATAAGGTTGACAAAGGTCTGCAAACAAAGTTTCAACGATGATACATTCCGAGTGATTCAAACCTGAAACTCCTTATTAAACTTGAACACTCATTTACTCGGCGATTTAGATGCTTATTGGTACTATGGGTAGCTTTGACTTTGGCACCCGATAGTCTTTTTCCTTTGTGTGATTCAAATCTTGGATATGGTGTCTGCCCTAATACTAAAATGTTACCATCTTATAATCAATACCCAAATCAGGAATTTATTAAGTATGTTAGACTAATTCTCTTAAAATTTGAGTCACACGTCTCAATTTAGCCTCACTTATTCCCATACTTAAGTTGGGTCAATCCAAAATCATAATAGAAATGCATGTGAAATTTGAATGGGTAGAACTGAAATTACCCTTTCAATCTAAAATCAACCATGGGTAGATCTAAAACTTTGGAGCAAGTTTGACAAGTGTTGAAAAAACTGTAGACTTTGGGAGTGTGTGAAAAAGTTGTCCACTAGACCCCAATTGTTTTAGTAAACAATGACTGGACGGACCTCACCTGCTTGTATATACTCATGCGTCACATTGATAGCTTTATTTTTTGTCAAAACGGGTGTCCCGTTAAAAATTTCACCTTTTTTAAAATGGCAAAGAATCTTTACTATTTCATCCACTAATTCTCTCTCCTACTTTACTTTTATACTCACAACATTTTTCAAATTTACTATTTCTTTCCCTCATTTGCTTTCCTATTTTACTTTTATACTCACAACACTTTCTTCACTATCATTTTACCTTAATTTGCGTGTCAAGCTCAAAATGTTGAAGTCATCAATGGGACGGAGGGAGTATACTCTTTTGGTTCAAAATACATTTAATAACTAAAATTTGATCCAAAATACAAGTCATTTTAGGGCAAAAATTTAAATTTACCTGTCATTGAAACTTATTCCAAATCATTATGTAAGAGAGAAATTCAATTAATGAGGACATTTTTGATACTATCTTCATAAACTTATAATTATAATTATTAATATTTGTGTAAAATTTCAAAACAATATAGATTTTAAATCGAAGATAAAAGGCTAAAAGTAGTGTCGGGTCGTAGTACTAGTACTCCTTTCGGCTGAGGACCCTCCCGACATTTATTTGTCCAAGTTGACGTTTGGGGATGTTGATGGCTTACCTTCACCCTTCACTCTCCTCTCCCCCACCAACCAACCCATCTTTTCCGTTTTACAAAAAATTACTCCCTCAGTCCTACTGTTGGAATATTTGTATATGTGGTATGTGAGTTCATAGTCTATGACCTTGGGGTTAATTTGGCTTGAATTGAATTTGGCAAAACAGGGAAAAAAATCCGTCGAAGCTCTGCGAAGGAGGGCGGCCGCGCTCACGCCTAGGGCGGCCGCGCTGGCTTGCCGAAGCTTCACCTTAATTTTCTGGTGTTGAGCGCGGTCGCGCACCCTCAAGGGCGGCCGCGCTTATGACGGACGTTTCCTTCCTGGGCCGAAAGTTCTGTGGGTTTTTTTTGGGATTAATTAATTCCTAAACCTAAATTATATCACATATATATAAATACTACTTTCCTCCAGCCGTGTGAGACTATGAGAGATTAAGAGAAAAACCTAGTTTCTCAAGTTTCTTTCATTGTTAATTACTCCCGTTCATAGAGATTAGTTCGTGAGATTCAAGGCGATTGAGATAGGACCGCCGGTGATTATCTACCTGTGTGCTATTTTGTGGTACGTAATCCGTGATCGTTTTATCCTCGGAGAAATTTGCACATGCACGAGTTGCACCAATTGGGGGCAATATTTTCTGCTTAGAGACTAGTCTTCCTAAGGCGACTCGATCAAATCACGATAAGTTTTCTAACCGTTTGTTTTATTGTTTCTGTCTGTTTTCCTGATCCTGTTCCTTGGCTTTCGATTTTGCTATTGGCATCTTAATTGGTACATTCTTGACTTGATCAATAAAATTCCCTACTGTTGATTAAATTGTCTGTTTAATCTGTGGTGCTTAATTTAATTTCCAACACCTACTTCAAAAAAACTCACTTTTCTTTTTGGGACGTTCCACTTAAAAATCGTGAAATATTATCATGGGCTCTTTGAAATGGGACAGAGGGAGTACATTTTATTTATAGCATAATCATTGGTCAACTTTGTTATATAATAAAGATTATAAGGTGGAGTATATTTTTTTGATGTATTTCAAAATAGGTGTCACATTCTTGAAATACTAATTTTAGTGTAACTAGGTGATAACATGTGCTTTGTATGGATATCATTCTGCTATTTTGTTGTTTATTTTGTTGTTAATAATTTTACTTTATACACTTTCGATTTTAGGTTTAGGCAAATGGTTCACTATTAATAGAATATACATCCGTGCTTGACACGGATACAATTTACTTTAGAAAGACAATTGTTTTATTTAGTTTGCTAATACCACTGAACATACCAAAAGTGTCGAATTGGGCCAAGTGGGTAAAGCCTAATCACAAACAGTCTTGACTCTCACATTCTCAATGAGGCTGGCCCAATCAAAACAGGGCCCAAAGTCCATCTCAAGGATCAGTCGACTAAGCCTATGGTCCGGCCCACCGAGACCAGGCTTAACTTCTTAGTCAGGACCTCGAGAATCCATATTACAACTCGGGTGCGAACCATGCTCTGCAGACGGTCAGGTCGACCATTCCTCGAATGGTGACCTCGACCTAAACAACAAGTGACGACTTGATACTTGCCGGCGTATTTGGTTGAACTATTCTCATAACCACATCCCTACAAATCAGGGGCTGTTATAGACACGTTCCCATTACCAATAACCGCCGCTACAATCACGGAGCACATGTCGCCTCCCCAAAAATACATCACTCTTATCTATAAATACTTCATCACTACCAAACGGTGAAAGGTAACGACCATTTTGTATTCTGAGTTCATTATTCGATACATTTTGAGCTTTATTTAACGGTATTCTTACTCTCACGCCCGAGCGTCTTCGCCGGAGACACATCCGGCTAGTCGTGGGTTCTGATTTCAGGTCAAGGAGCTAGGTGATTAATCCTGCCACGTGGAGGATTATTGATAAGCACAATTCCTGCAGCATCAGTTTGGTTCCATCCCCGGGAATCGTGCTTTAAACTTGACCTCGAAAACTCTATCAACCTGCAACAATGGTGACTTCAGAGGGACACGTATCCGAGGCTTCACTTGGGCATGAAGAAGTGAACAACAACAACACGAATGCTGGCCTTGCAAATGCTTTGAAAACTTGAACTTGCCTCCTCCCCCCCCGAATCGTCCTCATGGTAGAGCCACCCGCTCTACCGGTGTCGATTGATGGCGAGGATTGCGACACGAGGAGAGGGAAAAGGCATATGGATGGGCAAGGAGTTCCACCTCCTCCCAACGTCCAGCTGCTCGGGTGAATGTTGGAAACGGGCGAGCCCCTCCACCAACCCCATGAGCAAGAAGGAGATGATGTTGGAGCGAGCCCGGATTGCAGCCGAGCTTGATAGCCGTGGAGGAGCGAACGGTGACATACGCTACGAGAGAGTGGCCCTACTCGGGTTTCTAATGGGCGACGGGCCGGGAGTTTGAGGCCAAATGAAGGTGTGGGGCGAGAATGGTGAAAACGGGATAGTCAGCGAGCTCTACGGTCGTTCGTGTGCCCGATAACGACTGAGGGCTAGCCTCAGCGAAGCTTGAGGAGCAAGAGGCTCGGTCGACTTAAGGACGCGCAACGGCCCAATAGAAACGAGACGGGTTTCGCCGGCCCGGGACGCGAGAGGTCGGGGTCTCGTAGAGACGAGGAATGGGCGCGAGTCGCCGTAAGAGAGAGAGCGCGGTCGCCATTCGGAGATTATAGGCGCAGTCGCCACAAGGAAGTGGACGAGCGCGAGATCTCGGTGCGATCGAGAGAGGGCTCATTCTCGCGGGGACGAAGGAGTAGGCGGGTGACTCCCCACAGAAGTGAAGGCCGGAGAGTCGGAAATCTTTGCGCCCCCTCCAGAGATGAAAGACCCGATGCTAGAGAATGGTTGTTGATGAAAAAGAAGTTTGAAGCAATGGGAGGAGGAGAAGAAAAAGGATGCTTTGGAAAGGTCGAGCAATTGATTTTGCTCTTCGACCTTTATCCAAAGAAATCGAGAGATAGTCGGCCTCCTCCTACTTTCGGGTTGCCTCTTACGGAGAAGTATTCGGGGTCGACCAATGCAAGGAGTCATATAGCACACCTGGAAGCCACCATGTGTTTTGTCGCCAATGAGGACGACAATATGTGCAAAAGCCCTCCTAAGCACGCTCATTTGGGCGCAGCCTTAACTTGGTTCAAGTGCAGCCGCGGGTAGCATCACTACTTGGACATGCTTCGGGACAAAGTTCTTGGATCGCTTCTCGGCTGCAGGAGCTCGGAAGATAAGCTTGTCACCGATCTGAATAACTTGGTACATGCGAAGAATGAAAGCTCGATGAGTTACTTCACCAAGTTTAAGGAAATGGTTGATAAGATAGAGGAAGACCTCACCGATAGGGAAGTCATTAATTGCTTAGAAAGCGGTATTTCCTCGGCGAGGCATGGATTATGAACTCACGGTTCGTACGGTAACAACTCGACGGGAGTTGTTTGAGAAGGTGTATAATGTCGCTCTTCTTTGAGGAAAGGAAAGAGAAAAAGAATGGTAAAAGCCCCGAGGTGGAGGTCGGCGATGATAAAAAGGACTCCAACAAGAATGGAGGAAACAATAAAAATGGAAAGAAACGAGGACTAGGGCAACGGAGAAAGTGCCCGAGGCTTTCACTCCCCTTACGGTGAGTCGAACAGAGATTATGAACGGCGTCGGCGCTCCTCCTGTCCCAATGAACCCGAGCAACAAATTTAGAAGGGACAATAGCAAATATTGTGACTACCATAAGGACCGGTCATCTCACGAGAGGATTGCTTGGGATTGAAGCGTATCATCCGAGAGAATGGTCGACCGGGGAGACTCGAGGCTTACGTGAAAGGACTCAAGCGGGTGGAGCGAGCGGCCGGCGGGCGGACGGCGAGGGACTAGGCAACCTAGATTGAACACAGGGGTCATTCTGAGCAAGCAGCAACACGGCCGTCAAGCACAAAATCTTCCAACTCAATAAAGCCCCGCATGTGCCTCCTCGAAGAGAAGTCGAGAGATGAGGCGATCGGCTTCTTCCCCGTGAATTGGCTACTAACATGGCGGCTAGAGAGCAAGTTCTCGTCATCCCGGGTCTCATAGACGGATGTACGACGAGCGGACTCTTAGTCGACACGGGGGCTGCAAGGATATTTTGTTCTACAAAACTTTTAAAGAAATGGGTCTTAATGATGAGCGGTTGGAGAGATATGATGGTAGGTTGGAGGGCTTCACCAACCATCGAGTTGATGCAAAAGGCAAGATAGAGCTCGACGTCGACCTAGGCGCACCCCTCGGGATCGTATCGAAGGTACAATTTATAGTGATTGATGTGAATAGTGACTATCTTGCTATACTTGGTATTCCAGGTCGGAGTCGCTCTTGGAATGGTGGCATCGATCCCTCATCGGCGAGTCAAGTTCCCCACCCGCATTTGGAGTAGGATGTGTACAAGGCACGGCTCGAGCTTACCTGGACCATGTTCTTCGGGAAAGAAAGAAGAGAGAACTAGAGATCGAGACAGCAGAGACGGTTATTTAAAGTTGTCTCAATCAGTCACCAAAACTACGGGCTGTCAACAATCACCGAGCGTGGAAGAGTCGACCTATCGCTCAAATGACGAGGTCATGCTTGAGTCGACACGTCGCTCTAACACCACCGAGGTCGATTCGGATGTAGTTATGGTCGACCAAGTCATCATAGGCAACCTATGCCTCCGGCTCGACAATAACTCGGGGGCCGCCCACCACCACCGGCGAGGTTGCGGACAAGTTAGATGATATGATAGCGAAGAAGCTCCACACACGAGGGCCGAGGAGAGACAAAGGGTTAAGGAGATAATCATTGAGACTCTACAATTCGGGGATGGACCCAGAGCTAGAAGGCTGTGGATGAGCTAGAGTCGGTAATCACCAATCCTTCCTACCCCGACCAAAAAATTCGGATTGGGAAGCGGTTATCGGTTGAGGAGCGAGCGAAATCATCGAGCTACTCAAGGAAAGTAATGACGTCTTTGCTTGGAGGGTAGAAGACATGAGGGAATCAAGGAAGAGGTCGCTTGTTCACGGACTTGAAGTCGGCCCGACCATAAAGCCTAGACCCCAAAAGTTGAGAAGTTTTGCTCGTGACAAGGAAGAGGCTATCAAAGGCGAGGTACAAAAACTTTTGAGTGCGGGAATAATCAAAGAGGCCACTCATACAACGTGGTTGGCCAAGCGTGGTCATGGTGAAGAAATCAAATGGCAAATGGCGGATGTGTGTCGACTTCGCACTCTCGATCTAGCTTGCCCCGAAGGACGGTTATCCCCTTCCTAGAATCGACAAGCTAGTCGATTCCATTGTTGGCCACTCGACCCTCGGCTTCCTCGACGCTTATTCGGGGTACCACCGGATTAAGATGCATGAGGACGACATAATCAAGACGGCATTTCAAGCGGTGGCGGCATCTCTTCTGCTGACAACATGATGCCATTTGGATTGAAGAATGCGAGGGGCAACCTATCAAGGATGGTGAACAAAGTCTTTGCTTCTCAAATTGGCGAAACATGGAGGCCTACGTCGACGATATGGTCATCAAAACAAAGGCTGGACGTCACGTGGTCGACCTAAAGGAAACGTTCGCATTTGAGAGCAAACGACATGAAGCTTCAACCCCGGCAAGTGTGTATTTGGTGTAGGCTATTTGGAAAGTTCCTTGGATTTATGGTATCTCGGCGGGGCATAGAGGCTAATCAGGAGAAAATCAAGGCCACAGTCGACATGAAAGCCCCGCTATCAAAGAAATGCGGCGACTTAACGGTAGAGTAGCGGCTCTTGGTCGCTTCATATCTAAGTCGGCGAGAGAGATCTCTCCCCTTCTTCAAAGCTACGAGGGGACGAAAAGCTTTGAATGGACGACCGAATGTCATTCGTCGTTTCAACAATTGAAGGATTACCTCGCTACTCCACCTCTCGCTAAGTGCTTGGAGCCACCGGAGAGACCTTGTTTGTATATGCATGCATGGGAGACAAGTCGGTTGCGGCGGTGTTGATTAGAGAGGATGAAGGGCTTCAAAAACCGGTATACTACATCGGCAAGGCCTTATCGGATGTGGAGAGCGAGATACTACAATGCTTTGAGAAGGTCGCACATGCCTAGTCGTGGCTTGAGGAAGGCTGCGAGCTTATTTTACAGCTCATCCAATTGTGGTTCTTACAAATGCTCCCTAAGAAAAATTCTTCACAAGCCAGGAGAGTTCGGGTCGACTTCTCGGTGGTCAATTGCCCTTGCGGGTGACATTGAGTATCGACCTCGAAAGGCGTTGAAGGCTCAAGCTCTAGGCGACTTCTTGAGTCGAGCTTACGTTCGCCAAGGAAGACGACGAGCGGCGAGCTCCAAAGAAAAGGCTAAAGGGAAGGAATCGAGTCCCGGGTCGCCATCGGTCTACCCGACGATTGTTGGAAAGTCTATTCGGACGGATCGGCGACTAAGAATAGCGGTGGAGGCTGGGATAGTGCTAATTGAACCGAGAATGCAGGACGGTGTACGAGTCATTAAGGTTCAAGTTCGATGCTTCCAATAACCGGGCCGAATACGAAGCCTTGATAGCGGCTATAGAGTACGCCATGTGTTTTGGAGCAACTAAGATCATGGCTTCTTGTGATTCACAATTGATAGTTAACCAGGTCGAGGCGAGTACGAGGTGCTTAGTGCCACGGCGATCAAATGCGTGACCTGGTGAAGGAGGCTGATAAAAGATTTGGAATTACAGGAGATTCGAGAGGAATTGGACGAGAAGACAATGAGCTAGTGACCTCCTCTCGAAATTAGCCACTTCGGATGAACCACATGATGAACCTATCTCCTTCCTCGAAAGTCCACCTATGAAAGAGTAAAAATTCAATGCATAGAGGATCCCTCAAGAAATTGGACTCAGGAGAAGTGTTGGATCGAGGAAATGAAGGCATACTTAGAAAGTGGTGAGCTGCCAGATGACGAGAAGAAGGCTCGAGCTATCAAAAAGAAAGCTCCAAGGTATGTCATTCAAGGAGCGACACATTCGGAAGATCTTATACTCGACCATTACTAAAATGCATCCACCCTCGCAGGTCGCCCTATTGATACACGAAGTGCATAGTGGAATTTGTGGTGGACACCGGGGGCGGGACTCTTCTGACAAGTTAATCACTTTGGGGTACTACTGCGGCCACACATGAGAGGCGACACTCACAACTTTGTTCGGCAATGTGATCAATGTCAAAGATTTGCCAACTTACCTCATGTGCCAACAACCGAGCGAGACTCCGGTAATTGCGGCTTGGCCATTCGACATGTGGGGCGTCGACTGATTGGACCCTTCCCTCCCGAGGAAGCTGCAGTATGTGATAGTTGCCATAGACTACTTCACCAAATGGGTTGAGGCCAAACCACTAGCTTCGCATCACGAGAGGAGAATGCTATCAACTTCATCCACGACTTCATTTGGTGTCGATTTGGTTTTCCTCGTGCTATAGTGTCAAATGATGGTTTACAGTTCTCCCAAACCTTCGAAACGAGAAATGAATCGAGTAGGGATCAAACATTGGAAATCGTCTGTCGCCTATCCTCAGGAAATGGACAAGGCGACGGCAAATAAACTTGTTCTATCTTCGCTCAAGACGGGGCTCGTAGGTCGACGAAATAATTGGTTGGACGAACTTCCCCTTGCTCTTTGGGCGGTTCGTACAACCACTCGGGGGCCTACGGAAACCCCTTTCGCTCTCACTTACGGATCGAAGGCCGTGGCACCTCGAGCTCGAGATTCCCTCTTGCTAGAGTGACCTTCTTTGATCGAAGCGAGAATGATACCAACAGATTGATCGACTTGGACCCGATCGACGAAGCGAGAAACACTTACCTCCGAGATGGTCGACTACAAGCACGAACTAAAAGTTATCCACGACAAGAAGGTCGAGGCAAGGTCGTTCCAAGTTGGGGATTATGTGTTGAGAAAGATTGAGGCAACGGGTAGAAGGACCCAGCGAGAACAAGCTATCTCCTAGCTGGGAAGGTCCGTATGTAGTCACTCGAGTCGTCAAGGAAGGAACCTACATGATAGCTCATCCTGGAGGTGACGAGTTGAAACATCCTTGGCATGCTACTCACCTCATCAAATACTACTTCTAGCTTTTAGTTTCAAAGTTCAAGCTCGTGTTAGTTCTAGTTTCAAGTTGATGTAAGCATGTTCCCTACTTCAATAAAAAGCGCAGTTTATTCGATCAAACATAGTGTTACACTAACCCTGACAAGCTCGACTCTTAGTCGGCTTCGTTTTAACAAGCTCGATTCTTAATCAGCTTTGTTCATTCAACAAGTCCGACTCTTAGTCGACTTCGTTCTTACAAGCTCGACTCTTAGTCAGTTTGTTCTAATTAGCTCGATTCTTAATCAGCTTTGTCTATTTAACAAGTCCGATTCTCAGTTGACTTCGTTCTAACAAGCTCGATTCTTAATCAGCTTTGTATATTTAACGAGTCCGACTCTCAGTCGACTTCGTCCTAACAAACTCGACTCTTAGTCAGTCTGTTCTAACAAGCTCGATTCCTAATCAGCTTCGTTCATTTAAACAAGTTAGACTCTTAAGTCGACTTCGTTCCAATAAACTCGATTCTTAATCAGTTTAGTCCCTTTAACAAGTCCGATCTTAGGTCGACTTCAATTATCAGCTCGACTCAGGGTTAGCTTCGAACTCTTAAAACTAATGTGACTCTACAAGTCTGAGGTCGACTAAGGCATCATAAAGTCGGTACGACCTTAAACTTAAGATGACTCATTTGCCTACTACATCTAGCTCGACACTTACATCAAAAGTATACAACATGTAATAAATAAAGTCAGCTATGATAAGAGGTAAGTCTCCCAAAACGGGCTAAGACTTAGACAAAATTAACTTACAAAAATATTTTGCCTCCCAAAAAACTGGGCCAAGGCATTCGGATAATGTTAGAGCAAAAAACAAAAATGTTGTTTGGGACTTGTTCACTACAATTCAACTAAACAAATTCAAGAGTCTTGGCCGACATCGGTGCAGTCGTCGATAGCGGCTCGTCCCTCCCCATCTCCTTGTTCTTTGGGGGCACATGGGTTTGCAGGCTACGAGTAAACTGCTCATTCTCTTCTTCTAGGGTGGCGGCATCTTCAAGCTCTTGCGAGAACAACATCAAAATTCCTATCGGCAACAAGTGGAGCTTCCCACTTCTCACGGCTATCCTCTTCATCCTCTTGAGCAATAAAAGCCAAGTCATTCTCGAGGTAGGGAACAAGCGAATGACCTTGGCGGTGCATGTCGTCTTGGGACTCGAGAAAACCAACGAGCTAATTGCTCGATGGTAGCTATGGCGAGGATCCACCGGTGCTCGACGGGCCATGTGCCTCTTGCCGACCTCAAGAAAGTCTTGTGCCTTGGCCACGATAGCATTGTAGTATTCATCCCCCTCGTTGAACTTTTCAAGCTGCGGCTTCGGCGGCGTCATTAACGGCTTTCTCAGCGGCGGTGCGGAGATCTTTCGACCTTTCTCTCGCTCAGTCGATGCTCTTCATGCGGCTCGAGTAAGAAGTCATCCTTCTCCTTCGAAGCTTGTTAATCGTGGCCGGCTCGGTCTTGGCCTTCTCCAGTTCCTTCTTCTCGGCATCCTTCTCCGCCTCCACCTCCTTGAGTTTGGTTTGTGCGAGTGCAAGATCGAGACGGGGCTTTTGTCTTCACCATTTCATTGGCTTCACAAGAGTTGTCTAAATCATTGTATTTCTCCTTCAAATCCATAGCTCCTGAGCCTTTTTGGAATAGTCACGAAGGGCTTGTCTCTCCCTCTCAATGGAGGCCCTCCAAGAGCTCTTGACTTGCTCAATCATGGTAAGATTACGCATTCCAAAGAAAACAAAGAAGTGTTAGCTCGAGATTCAAGTTGATCGAGTAAAGGAGTAAGCGACTAAAATAAAGAGAAAGTGAGAAGTTACCTCGCAATGATAGCCGGCCAGGACCGAGCGAGAATTCTTCGGGTGTTATGCCACTTATCATCGGCCAAAGTGAGCTAGCGAGACCCGCATCCACGGCTCTTCTCACGATCACGACGACCCAAGTTCATATCGGGTAGCGGCGACTCGAGCAATTGACTCCTTCGAGAGGAGGGACATCACTTAACCTCTGCATCATGTCTTGATAGATTCTTGGTTGGGGCGAGAAGAAGCTGGAGGAGGTAGAGGTAGTTGGCTCGAAGGGGTGACTTCCCTTTCTCGGGCGCGGCCTCTTTCTCGAATTCAAAGGCTGGTCATCTGCGTCGACCTCCATGTTGTCATCCTCAACAATCACAACGTCTAAGGGACTAGCCCTGTCATCTCGGCCCACTGAAGTCGCGGCATCAACCTCCTGGATTGGGTCGGAGTTTAGACTTGCTCTAGCCGAGCTTGGTGGACTCGTCACCCCCATCGGTAGTGTCCATGGGCGGGTACCGCTCGTGAGGGTCATCTTCTTCAATCCCCTCCATTGGCACCATCCCAATGTTATCCTTGGACAAAGCAAGGCGGTCCTCAGCGCGGCTTCCCTACGTCTATGAGCTCGAGCATTAGCAGCTCCATGAGCTTTTCTAGCTTTCTTCTTATCAGAGACGCCCACGATGCGACCCATATTTGCTTCTTGGTCGGGTGTTAGAACTACAACCAAATCAAAACAACAAAGTGTTAGATCGACATACGAAAGTTCTACATACGAGCACAAGTTCTATGTACGAGCAAACTATGTACGACTCAATTATCTTATATGCGAGCTAACAAATGACGAGCTAAGAAAGGGACCTGTCTGAAATGATCTATTATGTTGTCGGGCCGACAAGCGGGCAATAGACGAGTAAAGGGTTGCGAACGAGATCTTACCACCGGCGTGCTCCCCGATTATCCTTGCGGTAGTTTTACGTCTTCTTGCAAAGTTGACACAAATTTCCAAACCTCCCGGGGAATGAGTAACCCGGTCGGGATATACTTGTCCTCTCGACACGGGGATAAGGGGCTCTACCACTTCATCTCCAGGCACATCATCCCGGCTGGATGAAATTATACTTGGTGGTGAGCGAGACTCTCCCGGTGATGGGTCTTCTCTCAACTAATCGACATAAAGCCCTATAAAAGTTAAGATGCCGGGTTGGCTCCCAATAGTTCCCCTCATCTATGGCTTCTGTTTCATCATTGGGCAATGGGAATTCCCATCCTAATCTACTCTCTACCACAACAACATGCGAGTTCCGGCCACTATGTTTACTTGGGAGGTTGGTGAAGAGCTTGGGAGATTTAGGTTTAGAGGGAGTGCGATGCTCGGATCCTCTCCACTATACTTATCTTGAAAAATTCTTTGAACACCCTCATACTGAGGTTCGTACCACAGGAATCGCACACCATAGCAAAGCACACAAGGACCTACAAGTATTGGCTCAGAGTGAAGGGGAAGAGCATTGGCACATTCTAAAAACTCATTTACAAAGGGATCGAGGCAACTGAGGCCAGCCACAAATTGACCATAGAAGAAGGCTACCCTAGTGGCATCCTTAGTGAATGACGACCTGAACAATTTCATAAACTCCTTCTGAGTATAAATGGTCACCCTATAATCTTCCTTACTTACCTCACAGAAATCTCAAATCATGCTATACCTAGAGGGCAGGTTCTTCTTTCCACGTAATGGCCCTTGAGGAACATAACCCCTCTCATTCTTTCCTGGCACGGCTGTATCATCAAACGCGTCAACGATTACGGGACCGAGAGGAAGTAGATGCTGTAGCTCCGCCTTGAGTTGCCATATCTGTACAAGAAGAAGGAGAAACAGGGGAGTCAGGCCTATGAATAATTTCAGTCGACCTATTTAAGGGCGACCTAGACTCCCCTGGAAAGCCTATCCTATTCCTAAGGAAGGAGGGTTTGAGGACATCCCTAACATAGAACAAAGTAATATGGTCGAGCAGTTCATGGAATAGATGGAAGGTGACGATATTTGAATCATCAACTACCAGGTTTTCAACGTCCCCTACAATGGGCAAACCTATCTCACTAAAATTTAATTCCCACTTGGTTAAAATGGAGGCACATTCATCCAAAGACAGTTCTCTCCACTCACCGTTCACATTCTTGTAAACCCTACGGTTAACAGTGCAGTACCCATACCAAGCCCCTGGCTCGCTACTAAAGGTCCTAGCCATGGCGGAAATCAAAGATAGAACAGAAATTAAAGCCCTAAAGAAAGAAGGGGAGAGAAATACCTTTGCAAAGGTCGGAGTAGGAAGCTGTTGCCGAAGACGGAGGCCCAATTTAACTCAACTGCTTTCTTCGCTATTTTCGCCGGAGATTCTCAGAGCTTGAAAACGGTAAAAGTTCTAAACAGAGAAGGAATGTGCAATTTATATTTTCCAAGATTGGAAAGGAAAAAAGAAAATTCAAAAAATAATTTCCATATTAATGGCGGAAACGGTTCCCGAGACAGATTATCAAACGTCTAATTGTAATCATTACGAAATACGGCGCTCCTTCATCTCCGACCGTTCGTTGCCAACGACCAGGATTGTGCCACGTCATCAAAGGTCGACTATACCTCGGAACGAGTATCGACCTGCGAGTAAAATAATTCTCATCAAAGATCCTCTTAACTTCCAAGTCGACGAAGTCAACTCGTAAGTTGGGGGCCACTGAACATACCAAAAGTGTCGAATTGGGCCAAGTGGGTAAAGCCTAATCACAGACAGTCTTGACTCTCACATTCTCAATGAGGCTGGCCCAATCAAAACAGGGCCCAAAGTCCATCTCAAGGATCAGTCGACTAAGCCTATGGTCCGGCCCACCAGGCCCCGACTTAACTTAGTCCGACCTCAGAATCCATATTACAACTCGGGTACGAACCATGCTCTACCCGACAGTCAGGTCGACCATTCCTCGAATGGTGACCTCGACCTAAACAACAAGTGACGACTTGATACTTGCCGGCGTATTTGGTTGAACTATTCTCATAACCACATCCCTACAAATCAGGGGCTGTTATAGACACGTTCCCATTACCAATAACCGCCGCTACAATCACGGAGCACATGTCGCCTCCCCAAAAATATATCACTCTTATCTATAAATACTTCATCACTACCAAACGGTGAAAGGTAACGACCATTTTGTATTCTGAGTTCATTATTCGATACATTTTGAGCTTTATTCAACGGTATTCTTACTCTCACGCCCGAGCGTCTTCGCCGGAGACACATCCGGCTAGTCGTGGGTTCTGATTTCAGGTCAAGGAGCTAGGTGATTAATCCTGCCACGTGGAGGATTATTGATAAGCACAATTCCTGCAGCATCAACCACTTTTATTAAAAGTAATACAAATAATGAGAAGAATATAGATAGTCTTTATGTGATGCTCTATATTTCAAACTCTCCCAAAATTTCTCCTAGTGGCGTAAACATAAATTTCTCTTCTTACATTTTTTTGAAAGATTATTATGTGTACTCATATTTAGTTACTAATACCACTTTTAGTACAAATAAAACAAAAAATGAATGAGAGAAATATAGAAAGCCTTGTGGTCTCCTAATAAAGCCTCCTAATAAACATGGATGTTTTAATTGTTATAGCATTAAATAGGTTCAAGAGAGACATATTGACGTGGCACCACGTGACACTAAATTTCAAGTTTTTTTTCAAAATTTGTCCACGTTTAATAATCATAAGTTTCTTCCTTTACAATATATTTTAGAGAGATTGTTATTTGTACTTATATTTGGTTACTAATACCACTTATAATGCAAGTAGAAGTAAAAGAAAAAGATGAGAGTAATATAGAAAGTTTTGTAGTTTTCTAATAAATTTTTCAAATATTTAATATTTATGGATGTTTTAATTGTTTTAGCATTAAATAGGGGTCAAAATACATTTACCGCCTCAACTATTCATCAAATTCCATTTTACACCCTTGCGCGAAATTCATCTCACTATGATATCCAATGTAAAATTATCCTACTTTATCCCCTAGATTCTAACAAACGTTGGAAATTTAATGAAATTGGTCATGTGCATATTACATGCGGGATAAATACATCATTTGTATTTTTTAACTACACTAAGAAAATAATTTAAAAAAAAACTCCACTTAGAAAATTAAATAATGTCTTCTTAAAATAATAAAAATTTAATAAGGTAAAAAAGAATATTATTATTAATTTCTTGTATATGGAAGATTGAGCAAATTAAATAGGGAAGAATAAAATAATAGATAAATTATTTTTTTTAATTGACATACGTCGAAAGAGTGGTAAAAATAAATTAAATGAAAGTTAAAAAGTTAAAATGAGAATGATCAAAATATCCATCATGTGATCTGCACATGACTAATTTCGTTAAATTTCAAACGTTCATTTGAATTCAAGGAGCAAAGTGAAATAGTTTTAACATTGAATATCAAAGTGAGACAAATTTTGTACGGGGATGCAAAGTGAAATTTAGTGTATAGTTGAGGACGTAAATATATTTTGCCCTTAAATAGGTATTGATTTGGTGCCACGTGGCACTCTAAATTTCAAGTTTTTTCAAAACTTGTCTAAGTGACGTAACCATATGCTTTCTCCTCGACTTTTATATATATACTCCCTCCGTTCCAGTCGAGTGTACACTTATTTCCCTTTTGGTCCGTTCCAGCCGAGTGTGAACTGTCCAAAATGGAAGAGAATCTTCACTATTTACCCCACTCATTATCTCTCCTATTTTACTTTTACACTCACAACATTCTTTCTCCTAATTATTCATTCCACTCATTCTCTCTCCTATTTTACTTTTACACTCACAACATTCTCTCTTCACTTTTTTTCTCTCTTACTTTTTCTTAATCGATGTGCCCAATATTTTAGTTCACACTAGACTGAAACGGAGGGAGTATAGATTTTATCGTTATGATAGGATAGGATAAATAATCGTAAAGAAAAAAAACACAATTATAATTTATTAGACAAGAGTGTTTTTATAAGTTCACTTTCTTAGTTAGACTACGTACAGTGGAGGGATGAAATGGGAGTTGAAATCCATTTCATCCGGATGAAACCCTCCAATGGTGGTATGAAATGGAGTGAAATGGATTAGTGGGATGAAAGTTTTCATCCGGGTTGAAACATTGATTTTCCTTTTTTTTTTTTTTTTAAGTTGACACGTGTAAAGACCTTATTGGTCTTGACTTTATTACTTTTTCACACAATTATTTAAACTCAATTATCTCATAATAAATGATTTAAAAATAAAAAGAAAAATTCACCAAAATTCATTATTTTTTTTTCCTACAAATTGATATAAGTTTTATTTGATTTGGACACAAAAAAAAAAACACTTAGTTTTTAATTTGGGTTGAATTATTACCTAGTAAATTAATTTTTTTAATTTTTTTTTCACCAAAATTCATCATTTTTTTTCCCTACAAATTGATATAAGTTTCATTTGATTTGGACACAAAAAAAAAAAAAAAAAAACACTTAGTTTTCAATTTGGGTTGAATTATTACCTAATAAATTAATTTTTTTTTAATTTTTTTTTCACCAAAATTCATCATTTTTTTCCCTACAAATTGATATAAGTTTCATTTGATTTGGACACAAAAAAAAAACACTTAGTTTTCAATTTGGGCTGAATTATTACCTAGTAAATTATTCTTTTTTTTAATTTTTTTTTCACCAAAATTCATCATTTTTTTCCCTACAAATTGATATAAGTTTCATTTGATTTGGACACAAAAAAAAAAACACTTAGTTTTCAATTTGGACTGAATTATTACCTAGTAAATTTATTCTTTTTTTTAATTTTTTTTTTCACCAAATTTCATCATTTTTTTCTCTATAAATTGATATAAGTTTCATTTGATTTGGACACAAAAAAAAAACACTCATTTCTCAATTATCCTTCTTCAATTTAGCATTTATTTAAAAAAAAATCATTATATGTTTTTTACCTGTAAATTGATGCAATATTTTTTTAATTAAGTGTGAAATATTTTTTTAATTATAAATAATAATAATTATTATTATTATTTTACTAATCATAAAAATAAAGAATATAAATAAAATATAATAAAAGTAGTGGGGTATAGAATGATGAGTTGGAGGGAGTTGAAATTTAATTTAAGTTAGCCATTGGAGTGGGGGTAAATGAAATGAGTAGATAAAATATTAGGTGAATGAGAAAAAGTGTAAAAAGTGTTAGATGAAATGGGAGAATGGGATGAAACCACTGTGGGTAGTCTTATTTATTACGATGGTCTGCATCCAATTGTGGTTGCGTGACAATTGGACAAAGATGTATTATAGCATACTATACTAACATGCAACATAGCCAATTATAACCCAGAGTATATGTTTACTACAGTATTTATTATTTCCAAAAAGAAAAGGATGGTTTTATTTGGCTTTAGATGATCAACATAAATAATCTTTTATCAAATATTATTATTAATTAATTTATCTCAATGAATTAAAAGTTGTTATTGATAAATCACTTATTGAATTATTCATTATAGTTTTCTAAATGGAGTGAGAGGATATTTCATAAATTTTCATCCTATTTCTATCTTGTGCATTAGACTATTTACAATGGCCAAATGAAACACGGTATGAAATGTGTTTTACCTGGTTGAATTGTTACAATGGTGGGTTGAATATGGGGTGGATGAAATGGTTGAATTAAACATTTCATCCGGGTTGAAATGCCTTTTCCTTTTTTTTTTTTTTTTTTTTTCTTTTGAATCTGACAAGTGTCACTGATTGATTGGGTAGATGGATTTTCGAATTATCCCAAATTTTTGAGCTTAATTATCACCTAGTAAATTAATTTTTTTTTAATTTTTTTTTTCACCAAAATTCATCATTTTTTTCCCCTACAAATTGATATAAGTTTCATTTGATTTGGACACAAAAAAAAAACACTTAATTTTCAATTTGGGCTGAATTATTACCTAGTAAATTATTTTTTTTTTTAATTTTTTTTTTCACCAAAATTCATCATTTTTTTCCCCTACAAATTGATATAAATAGAATAAAACAAAAGTAGTGGGGAATAGAATGATGAATTGGAGAGAGTTGAAATTTAATTTAAGTTAGCCATTGGAGTGGGGGTAAATGAAATGGGTAGATGAAATATTAGGTGAATGAGAAAAAGTGTAAAAAGTGTTAGATGAAATGAGAGAGTGGGATGAAACCATTGTGGGTAGTCTTAGACTTATATACAATGGCTAGATGAAATGGGGGATGAAACTCATTTCATCTAGTTGAAATGGTACAATGGGGGATTGAAATGAGGTGGGATGAAATGGGTAAATGAAATCTTTCAACCAGCTTGAAAAAAAAAATTAAAAAAATTGAGTGACTTGTGTCAGCTTTTAATTGGATTAGGCAAGGCGCGTGCGCCTCATGCCCAGGCAAGGCGCGTGAGGCGCTCCGATTTTCCTTTTTTTTTTTTCCCTGGTTGTGCCAAGTGTCACGTTCTTATAGGCCCGTTGGATTTCCGAATTTTTTTTTTTATCCCAATTCTTTGAACTGAATTATCACCTAGTAAATTATTTTTTTTTTCACCAAAATTCATCATTTTTTTCCCTATAAATTGATACAAGTTTCATTTGATTTGAAAAAAAAAAACACTCATTTTTCAATTATCCTTCTTCATTTTAGCCTTTATTTAAAAAAATCATTATTTTTTTCCTATAAATAGATGCAATATTTTTTTAATTAAGTGTGAAATATTTTTTTAATTATAAATAATAATAATTATTATTATTTTACTAAACATAAAAATAGAGAATATAAATAAAATAAAAGTGGTGGGGTATAGAATGATGAGTTGGAGGGAGTTGAGATTTAATTTAATTTAGCCATTGTAGGGGGGGGGGGTAAATGAAATGGGTATATGAAATATTAGGTGGATGAAAAAAAAGTGTAAAAAGTACTCCCTCCGTCCCAGTTTAGTGTGAACTTATTTATCTTTTGGTCCGTCCCAGATTAGTGTGGACTGCTAAAAATGGCAAAGAATCTTTTCTATTCCACCCACTCATTATCTCTCCTACTTTACTTTTACACTCACAACACCAATCAATTTACTATTCCTCACACTCATTTTCTTTCCTATTTAATTTTTCATACTCACAAACACCTCCTCCACCTATTTCTCTCTCCTACTTTTTCTTAATTCTTGTGCCATAATTTTTGGTCCACACTAAACTGAATCGGAGGGAGTATTAGATAAAATGGGGAAGGGGGATGAAACTAGGGGTGGAAATGGTTCGATTTAGCTCGGTTTGGGCAATTTTAGAAGTCAAATCGCTAGGATCGGTTTGGAGAAATTTCAAATCGAGCTAAACCATAAAAAAATTCGAACCGAGCTAAACCAAACCGCTATGGTTCGGTTTGGTTCGGTCTAAACCGTGGTTTGATTTGCGGTTTGATTTTGCGGTTCAGACCACGGTCCAAATCGCGATCTAGACCACGGTCCGAACCACATTTCAAACCATAACAATTCAAACCGTGGTTTGACTGACACAGAGATTGAATTGGGAACAATAGGAGTTTGTATTGCACTTGCTGCTGTTTCTTGGCAATTAGGTTTTGCCGTGAAGTTCATCCCTGTTCCAGCAAAACCATTTTTCAGCTTTCTCGAGAGAGCTTGAAATCCTTTTATTCTAGTCTTTCATTTCCAATTTTACTCTGCCTAAAGATGCTCTTTTTTGTCTTGCATGATTTTTTATGGTGTATCTGTATTAATCACATGAATAAAAAAATCTGCTTGATATTTTCCATTATGAGTATCTTTGTTTTGTGCTTTCCAAGCTTTAGTCTTAAGTTCCTCCGTATATATATTGCTTTCAGAGGAAATAAGTTTTGTGATCCCCAGGTCAGCTTTATCTGTAAAGAACATTGTGATCCCAGGTCAGTACAATTTGACGGTTCGGCTCATGACTCGGTTTGACGGTTCGGCTTAATGGTTCGGTTTCACGGTTTCAAGCCGCGGTTCGGTTTCAAACGATTCGGTTCGGTTTGGCTCGGTTCGATTTAGGAGTGTCAAACCCCAAGCTGAGCTGAACCACATGATTTGTTAATTTTTCAAACCGAGCTAAATCACTTATGTCTAAAAATCAAGCCAAATCGCACGGTTTAGCTCGATTCAACTCCAAACTGTGATTTGAGTCGAACCGCTTTCATCCTAGATGAAACTATTGTGGATAGTCTTATTTATTAATTATTGATTGAGTTGGGTAAACAGTGATCCCTTTGTTGTTGACACGAGTGGTGATACACGTGTGGGTGCGCACGTTAGCAAGGGAATATATGGACATGGACATGGGAGTCCGTTTCTGTTTGGTAGCAATGATTGGGTAAGTACCACTAACATGCTCCCCCCTATCTGTTTTATTGAGATTGAGGGCCATCCCGCACGAGTGGTTTAGCTGTGCTCCTAATTTCCTTGTATCTTAGTATTCGTTTATTTATTTTTTATACCAATCTCTCCGTCTTATTTGAAATTATAAAAAATCATTGTACACATAAATTAGAAAGAAATACTCCCTTCGTCCCATCTTAATGTAGACTAAGATGGTGGGCACAATAACTAAGAAATATTATTAAGATAATGAAAATGTGTGATAGAAAATGAAGAGAGAGAATGAGTGGAGTGAATAGTAGGTTGGTTGAATAAATTGTATGGTGAAAAATGAAGAAAGAGAATGAGTGGGTGGGATAGGAAAAATAAAAAATAATAAAAAAATTTCTAATTTTGACAGTCTATACTAAAGTGGGACGGACGAAAAAGAAAAGAAGTCTACACTAAGGTGGAACGGAGAAAGTATATAATATTAATATATTGTTAGTGTGAATAATGTGATAAAACAGAAAAATTGTGATAGGAAATAGTAAGCTAATAGTTGTTAGTTTGACAAATGATCCTCATTATTTAGAAGTACTAAAACTTTTACATTTTAAAATTTTACTATTTTAAATGAAATATTCATAATAATAATAATGACAGTTTTTGCAATTTCAAATTGCTGGAGTTAATTTAGCTATCCTTTCTTATCTTTTCCTTCTTTATGTACTTTGCATTAATTTCTTTTTTATCGTTATATATCAAAGAGTTGATCTTATAAAAAACTAGTTTTTTCTTAAGATAAGGAAAAACGTGTTTTCCAAAAAGCTGTTCAAAATAAACGGTGGCAATTTTGTAATTACTGGCAATCATGTTCAAAATAAACGGTGGCATTTTTGTAATTACTGGTAACCATGATAAATGCCAGTGTTAATATTACAAATGACCAGTGATTTCATACTGGCATTTTATAAACATGAAACTGACACTTTTTACACGGGCACTTTTTAATACATGAACTGACACTCTTCACACTGACACTCTGTTATACTAACACTGGCACTTTGTTACACCAATATTTTTGCTGTCTCTCAAAAATACAAGCACTGGCATTCAAAAATACATGGACTGGCATTTGAAAACACATTTACTGGCACTCAAAAATGCATATACTGGCACTCAAAAACACTGATAATTATTTTTGCTGATATTCAAAAAAACATGAACTGGCATTCAAAAAAACATGGACTGGCATTCAAAATTACAAGAACTGACATTCAAAAAATACATTAACACTCAGTTACACACTTACTGGCACTCTATTATACACTAACTGGCACTCCAAAATACATGGACTGGCACTCCAAAACACATACACTGGCATCTAATTACCCAGTCCACCAAAATCAAACACCAAAACAACTACATAGAGCAATTGAACAAGAAGAAGAAAAAAAATTCGACAAAATCAATTTCTAATAGCTATTTTTCTGGTTTCCTTCAACTTTGAAAAGAATTGACACAGCATCACAGCCAATTAACGGAGATGATAAAGAGGTACCGATTCAAAATGATTGATCGGGTGATTGACGGACGGGAACCCATCAGATCAGACGGGGAGAGATTCAACGGATTTGGTGGCGGTGCTGTGGGTAGAAGAATCCATATTCATCGAAAAAGTGGTAAGCATGAGAGGACGATCCTTGGCTTCTTCTTCGTCTTCTGGTTAGGCTTGGGTTGGGTGAGGTCGCTGGTTATTGCGGCTAGAGAGAGAGAGAGTGCGTATAGTGAGAGAGAGAGAATGGGCCGTGCCTCCGTCCGTTGAGTCCGTTGAAGGGAAAACACGTTTTTTTATAAGCTTAGAAAAAACGCGTTTTTTACAAGTTTTTGGCTATATCAAATTGCCAAAATAGTAAATTTATTATATTTATTTATTATAAAAAATGGTATTGACTTTCATAAAAATGATCTACTAAATTATGAATTATGAGTTTAATACATCCTCTTTATCAGAAAAATGGATATTTCTTGCTCTTTATCATACAATGACTTATTTATAAACTTCATATGAGGTTGATCGTTTTTCTATCTTATCTCGTTCAGAATCCTTTTCGCTAAGATTAAATTTAACCCCCTCTAAAAGTATTTAACCTCCTTTCATTGTAACCCTATAAATATGTACCTCTAATAACATAATCAATTGAGTCATTCATATCAATTCTCCCTCTATGTATGAATTGACTTCGTCTATCTTCCTTCATTCTAATATGGTATCAGAGTTATAAGATCCATAATATGACTTCTCCGCCAAACTCTAGCGGCAAAATCCTAAAGTCGCCCCACCCTCAAATACTACATTGCTTCCGCCATCCATCAATAAACCCTACAACCCAAATCTGCATCAATTCATAGCCTTACTCACAGTATTGTCCCTGCCACAAACACTTTTGCCTTTGTTCACTTTACAAGAAACCAAGTTCAATGCACCTTTAGCCAATTCCACATTCTTTTTTTTTTCTGTCACAAGCCTTCCTTCTTCCTCCGATTCTCTCCTCCTCGAAATCTCCGTTGGTTATTCAAATCCTCCCAAACCCATCACCCCAAGTCGGATCATCTTTCTCTCTTAGTGAAATCATGTCAATCGCGATACTTCCTACATCAACCTTGTTCGGTTGTGGACCGCAAAATCTAAGAATTAACAGCGCCATGATAAAAAGTTCCCCATCTTTATCAATGGTGAAGAGCTTCTCCAGACAACCCTCGGCAAAGCCGACCCCCCCCCCCTTTTCAAAACTGGCCTCCAACCACGGACGTACGTACCACTTTCCTTGGGTGCGATGGCAAAATCCAAACCGCCCCACAACCAACCCGAGTTGCCATGTTCAAAACTGGCCTCCAACTACGGACGTACGGATCACTTTCCTTGGGTGCGATGGCAAAATCCAAACCGCCCCACAACCAAACCGAGTTGCCAAGTTCAAAACTGGCCTCCAACTATGGACGTACGGACCACTTTCCTTGGGTGCGATGGCAAAACCCAAACCGCCCCACAATCAACCTGAGTTGCCATGTTCAAAACTGGTCTCCAACCACGGACGTATGGACCACTTTTTTTTTTCTGTCACAAACCCTACAGCCACATCCACGTCCAAGAACACATCCGTCTCCGCCCGCTATATCAAACCCGATTCATCTCATCATTCTTCAAGATTGGACTTATCCAATGATCGTTCATCTTGCGAAAACATATTAGGAATATAATATCATAATATTATATTCAAGTATATATTGTTATATATAGTTTAGGAAACTCAATCCTTGTATTAGATTAAGAAGATTGAATATATCTAGAAACCTTATAGGAGATTACCTCCTCTCATTGTAACCCTATAAATATGTACCTCTAAGTAGTGTTCTAAAATACCCCGCCTAAGGGCGCCTAGGCCCCGCCTAGGCGCTAGGCCCCTCTCCAACGCCTAGTTCTAAGCCCCGCCTAAGTCCCGACTAATCCTGACTAATTCCGACTAGTCCCCGTCTAGGCGCTAGGCTCGGCTTCGCCGCCTAGCGCTTTTTAGAACCTTGCCTCTAACAACATAATCAATTGAGTCATTCATATCAATTTTCTCTCTTTACATACTCCCTCCGTCCCGCCCGAAAGGGCAATTTTGGTCAACAGCAGTTAACTTTGATCCAAACAATAATGCAAATCTAATCATTATATTGAAATTCTAAAAATTGTTATTGATAAATCATTAAATGGTTTATGAATAACAATTTTTAAAATTTCAATAAGATGACTAGATTTGCATTAATGTTTGGGTCAAAATTAACTGTAGTTGACCAAAAGTGCCCTTTCGGGCGGGACGGAGGGAGTATATGAATTGACTTCGTCTATCATCTTTTATTCTAATATTTTATTGTTTTAAAAAATAATAATTTAAATGAAGAGAAACATAATATCATACTCTCGCTGTTCCAAAATGAGTATCCAAAAAATTTATAAATTTACTTTTAATCATGAGCAAATTTGAATTTTTTTTTCATCATTCGTTTTTATGGCAGAGAGATTGTATAGATTACAAAATAAGAGTTTTGTTTGTTTTTACATAATTTATTAAAAATCAAAGTCTTTAGGCATGGTATATAATTAAGCCGGAAATGAGCCCAAATTAAATTTGTGGAGACATATAATCAATTATTTTCATAAATTATTTTGGATATTTTCTTGTAACGTCCTTGAAAAGAAAGCATAATTTTATTTTGAAATGAATGGAGTAATTGATTATATAACTCTTCAATAATAAATATTTGCTCGTAGTACTCGATTTTTTTTATTATTTCATTTTAAATTAATATTTACCCAAATGACACTAGGAAAATTTTATGTACCAAAATGATCATTTTATGTGAAGTCGGCATTGGCAATGCCGTTTTTGGCTTGAAGTCGGCATTACCAATGCCAACTTTAGTCATTCGAAAGTCGGCCCAATGAATGGTCAAATGGAGGGTTAATTGGGTCAAATGGAGGGTTAATTGATTAGTGTGTTTAAGTGAAGTCGGCATTGGCATTGGCATTACCGACTTCAACTAGGGTTTAAGTGAAGTCGGCATTACCAATGCCGTTTTCTGGAAAAGTGTGGTAAAGTCGGCATTACCAATGCCGATTTCTAATTTACTGATTCCCACGCGTGAAGACCCCCCTCCCCCTTCCCCTTCCCCCTTCCCTTCAGCCCCTTCATCCCCTTCATCCTATCTTCTCATCTTCTCTCTATCTCAAGCTGCCATTGCCAACCAAGATCTCATCAAAAATCTAAAAACGTTACTCATAGTTACGTTTTTGAAATATAAGGTTAGTATTTGATTATTTTTCTTTCTATAATTTGTGTTTTAATTATATTTATTTCTATAATTTGTGTTAATTTTTGTTGAGTTTCCTTAATAAATGTTAATTTTTTGTGATTTAATTTAACAATAGGTTATTTATTAAAATTTGATGAAACTTGATATTAATATCCGAATTTCGTTAGAAATTTAACGAAAATGTTAAGTTTCTGTCAAAAACTTAACTGAACTGTCAGAAATTTAATGAGTTTTTCGCTTTTCTGTTAAATATTTAACGAGAATGGTCTTTTTTACTGAATTATAGTTTAATAATTAACAGTTGTGTCTTTTTGTCAAAAAAATGCCATTTTCTGTTAAAAACTTAACTAAATCGTCAGAAAATTGCCCTTTTTCAGTTAAATATTTAACGGGCCAGCCTCTTTTTTCACTGAATTTTAGTTTAATAATTTTGTTGTTTGTTTCAGATGGACCAATATCATGATACCTAAGCATTTGTTGATCCCGGGCCGTTAGACCCCTCCATATTAAGATTGCAAGATAAACACCGTTCAAATTATATTTGGGCTCAACAAGAAGTTGAGACTATTAGATTTAGGCACGGTCCGAAACTTTCTATAAACTTGGATGTTAGGATACGGAGCAAACTTTTAGATGTTGGATTCTACGGTGTTTATAAACTAGGTCATTTCAAATATGACTGGCATTTGTTAGAGGCTTTGGTTGAGAGATGGCGTCCAGAGACACACACATTTTATTTGCCAGTTGGGGAGATGACCATCACCCTTCAGGATGTTGGCATATTATGTGGCCTTCCTATAGACGGGGATCCTGTGATTAGTTCCCGAACCAATATGCATAAATTGGAATGATGTCAATTATGCCACGAGTTAATAGGGATTCAACCACTTGAATCAGACTTGAAGGGTGGTAGATTGTCTATTAAGTGGATTATAGACCAATTGACTCAGTGGGAGGAGCTTCCAGCAAATGCGTCGACTGAATTGGTTAATCAGTATACTCGGGCTTTTATATTAATATGTTTAGGGTCATATTTGATGCCGGACACGAGTAATATCTTAGTGAAACTGATGTACCTCCCACCTCCCACTGCTTAGGAACGTTGACACGATTGGGAACTACAGTTGGGGTAGTGCAACGTTAGCCTTTTTGTATCGGGACTTGTGTGTAGCGACAAAGCCCGATGCGAAATGTTGTGCTGGATTCTTAACAATTGTACATGTATGTCAATTATATTTGCTTATATTATTCTATTGAAGAAAATATGTTTTGTACGTGACACTAAATATTTTTTCTTTATGTTTTTTTCAGCTTTGGGCTTGGGAACGGTTGTTGTGTGTACGACCCACAAGGACACGTGGAGATGTCATTCTTCAGGATGCATTATTGCCATATGGTTGCAGGTATTTTAAAATAAATTCATTTTAAATTCACATAATATTTTATGTACTTGATTTTGATTATTACACACTAATTTGTATGTCAAATTGCTCCATATGTAGGTGGCAAGGTCCCTTATCATATACGCATCATACCGTCCACAACTTGCGTGGATATCGAGATCAGCTGGCGTATTTGACTGATGATCAGGTTGAGTGGCAGCCGTACTTAAGTGTCCAGGGTCCAGCATATTGCTTCCAGGGACAGGCTATATGGAGAGCGAAAGTGCCCCTCATTTACTTTGATAGGGTTGAGTGGCACCTTCCTGATCGAGTAATGAGGCAGTTCGGAATGTTACAGAGTATCCCTCACCCACATGACACGAGTGAGTACCTGCATGGACTTGACCAACGAGGTCGATCAGAAGTTAATTGGCTTGATTTCCACATATCTTACATAAAGCAATATGGTATCGAGGATGTAGATTATACACATCCCTATATGTTATGGTACTCCAAAATTACACGGTTATTGATCCAGAATCCAAATGCTGCAGAGGATGAGGGGTACAGGGCGCATGCTAGTCGTTATGAGGGTTTGGTAAGCTAAATAGTACATATTTACTTTAGTTCATTTTTATTTTTTTACCATTTTATCTTATCGTTATAATTTTTTCCTTCTTTATTATTTTCAACAGATTCAAAACCTTCAGCGCGCGTACATAGCCAATGAGAATGCCATATCTGAGGTAGAGGGATACGGCATACGCTCACAAAACCTATATGTTACCCGTGGTGTCATCAGACAATCATTATCATCTATTAGACAGCTGAGACGACTGGATGCCCTCCAAACTCCCCACCACCAGTAGATCGTGTTCTAGGGGTGCCATAGAGACGAAACCGGATTCGTAGACCTGCTCAACATGTGCAGGATGATCTAGAGATACATTTTGAGGAGGCAGCGAAGCGAATGAGGGGGATAATGGCGACGAATGGAATGATGAGGGCGGAGATAACGAGGATCTAAACACATTTACCGGACATGACGCTTTCTCCCAGGCAGGAAACTATGGATTCTCTCATACACAAATGGATTATACTCCAACTCCCCCTCCAAACTTAGGTTTTGCATCATATGATTCGGGGAATGAGTGGAAGTCGAAGAAGAAGCGTTGACTATGCTCCAAGTCCATCTCGTCAAGTTAGCACATCACGAATAGGTCGTGTATTATCTCGCCTTGTGCCTAGGAGAAGTGATAGGCCACTTAATCCTCCTAACAATCACACCCCAGATGTATAACCCTGACGGATTTCCTATTTGGCCGGGATGTGGTCAATAAATATTTGGATCGATGTAGTATTTATATGTCTATAAATAAAATGGATATTTTGTGGAATTTTTGGAATAAATTTAGTGTGGAATCATAAACCATGAATATGAACTCAAGTAAGACCACAATGTATCATAAACCAGTCATACATGATCAATATGCAACAATACATGACCTCTATAAATGTCCAAGATCAATTTACCACCGTTGATTCACTTTGGTTAAGTTGCAAATCAAGGCTGTCAACCATTTTCCGAACAATATTTAAACCCCTTTCACAATTTCATTTTGATCAAGTAAGACATCATTGTGTAGCTAAAGTGTTCTACTTTAATCATAGTTAAAGAGGGTTCATTTATATCCTAGGTAGATTAGGTTTCTAGGCCTTAGAAAATGGTTCAGGGTTTGTAGGGCAGGGCACGACTCGTGCCCAATGTATGTTCCTTCAGATACAGTCGTCCCCCATGAGCACGACTTAGCCCACTCCTCAAGGGACGACTCGTGCCACAGGGCACGAGTCGTGCCCTCTGTCCAGAAATCAGAATTCAGCTGCCAAACATTAGCAACCAAATCCCAAGTGCAATACACCAACATACTCTATTTTAAAGACATAAAATAGGTACTAACATAACCAAAACTGAACCCAAACCATTCCATACTCATTTTAATCCAAGAACACATAGAAATGAACACATCAACTTAGCTGCCAAACATCAGAAGCATAGAAATGAACACATCAACTTAGCAAGTAACATAAATAACATAAAATAAGATACTACCACCCGAATCCCACGTGCTCAACGTGTACTAAAATGATACCTAATATTAGGGTCATGACATTTAGACCCCAAATATTGACATGAAAGTTCATCACAAAATATGCCCAAAAAACTTACATGAATAACTTAATCAGGTATGAAATATTTTCCTTAACATTACACTCCCTAAGGATATATTCCTTAACATTTTGTTCTAAATTTTTGTTTTGTTTATCTATTAGGTTGTTGTTTTTGCCGTCTCACGCTAAAAAAAACTACTTAACATTACATTTTTCAATGTTTCTAAGGTCTTTCCTAAGGATTGTTAAGTTAATTTGTTGGACATGTAATATTTGGATTTGTGTCGAATTTACTATGTATCGAGATTTATGTAATATTTTCCTATGTGACCGGGATGTGGTCACTGAATTTATTTATGTAATATTTTCCTATGTGATCGGGCTGTGGTCACTGAATTTATTTATTTATGTAATATTTTTCTATGTGATCGGGCTGTGATCACTGAATTTAGTTATTTTTATCGAGTAAAAACGAATATTATGTCATCATTTTTTCAAACACTTAATAAAATAACATTCACAAATAGTTAAATATGTTACAAGTTCAAATAAAATAACATTCACGAATACTTATATATATTACAAGTTCAAAGTTCAAATAAAACAAACATTCACGAATAGTTAAACAAAACATATTACAAGTACTAGAAAATAACATTTAATCCTCCTCCCTAAGAGTTGGTCATCTTTTTTTAGTGTAACCTTCTCCCTTGCATATCTCGCAACGAAACTTCCTTTTCTCCACCTGCCAATCCATCCTATTTCTAATCTGCCTTGATTTAGGTCTTCCTTGCTTTTTATCACGACGGTGCATCGGGTTAGGATAAAAATTTGGGACTAAATGATCTACATTCCAATAAGCCTCATCATGGATCGAATTAAAAGTGCCCCTCCATGTATTGTAGTACGCCTCAAGACCGTAAAATGAATTAACAAAATTCAAACCATCAATATGTTGGGCTTTGAAGCAGGCAAGAACATGCGAACAAGGGTAATGATATTGCACCCATTTGCCACAAGTGCATGTTCGAGGACCCAATTCCACCACTTGAACCCTTCCACCCCTTTCACCGCGTCGCTCAGTTGTAACTTGATAAACACCTACTGGAGTATTGTTAAATCTTCTAACACTATGATAGCCGGCCTTCTTCAAGTTGAAGTCATATTTTTGTTGGACCGTTTGACTGAATTGTAGTCTCTCATTTATGTTGGGATTACCAGGATACCCCCTAAAGCCCTTATTGATATCGAGAGTCTATTTTGAAAGTATTCCACACACCTATAGAAGGCCATCTCAACAATACCCGAAATAGGCATCCCTCGTGCTCCTTTCATGACACCATTAAAAACCTCAGACAAATTGGTAGTCTTAATGTCGTACCTATATCCACCATCATGCGTCATTGACCACTTTTTAGCATCCAAAAACTCAAACCATTTAACTGCCTCGCGATTGATTATACAAATCTGAGCCAAGAAATTTTTCATCTTCCGTTCCTGGGTGGCGCTAACAGCACGCCAAAAAAGATCTTTTAAGCCAATTATGAGTGTAAAGGAAATTAGCTCGTAAATGCAACATGCACCACCTGTGCACAACAGTTCGTGGCCATCCATTTTCTCCAATAGTGGCAAGGATCCCATTGTGGCGATCAGATATCAAGCAAACTTCACGACCCTTAATAACATGTCTGCAAACAAGATGTAAGAACCAAGACCAGTTTTCATGATCCTCTTTTTCAACAAGAGCAAAAGCAAGTGGAAGTAAACTATCATTCGCATCGACACCCATAGCAATAAGTATTACCCCTTTATATCTTCCATGCAAGAATGTGCCATCAACAGAAATGACAGGACGGCAATGAGAGAATGCTTCCAAACAAGGGCCAAATGTTCAGAACACACGATCAAACGAACCTGGAGGACCAGCTTCAGGACGATTAGAAACCTCCACAATGGTTGAAGGGTTCCACTTTTGAATAGCTGCTAACAAATGTGGCAACTTTCTATAAGATTCGTCCCAGTCTCCATATGCTCGAGTGATGGCTTTTTGTTTACCACACCATGCCGTCCGATATGAAACATCCTTACCGTAATCTGATTTTATATTTATCATGATAAGCTTAATCTTGTACTCTGGATCAGCCTTGACAAGATCGAAAACTTCTCGTCATATAAACTTAGCATCTAAATTAGGATGATCGCCGCTAACATCTGAAGCCAAGCAAGAATATGGACCCTTGTACTTAGTTACTTCCCAGTACCCACCCTTCTTCAGACTCACATTCACATAGAAATTGCAGGGGAACTGTTTCACCAAACAGTCAATAGTCCACTTTTGCGGTGTGCTCTTTCTCACCTTGAACCTCAGATTCTTCTTAATATGGTACTTCTTTATTTGGTACTGCACATCAATCTTGTCTGAGAAGCGAATACCTTTAGCGATTCCATCACTCTCCGCATTCCATTCTGCAAACTTGTATTCACTATTATCATAATTCTCTGACCCTTCACCAATATCACGATAAAATTGATAGTCTCCTCTCCCATACATTTGATTTTGCGGTTTACCTTGAAAAGTAATCATCTGTGCTCCTACATCACCACCTTCCCCATCATCACCCTCATTCTCGTTATCAGTTGGACTCGAACAATCTTCATATCCAGAATCAGCATCAGAACTTACTGCAAGAATATGACTTTCATAATCTGAATCATCATCATTTTCATGTTCCTCTACCTCTTCCCCTTCCACTTACACTTCTGCTTCCACTTCCGGTTCCACTTCCCTTTCCTCTTCCCAATGTGTTTCAAAATCAAAAGCATCTCTCTCAAGGTAGTTATCATTTTGTATCGGCTCCTCACGTGTTTCAACCTCATCAGAATGCACATTATTATCAAAAAATCCAAATTCCATGATAATATACAACTGCAAACTACCAATCCCACCTAATTGAGCAGAAACATCAAACATGACTTTCATACACATATCATCCTCGACTTCAAGCGAAATGTAATTTGCAAACCCATTGCCCATCATATGAGGATATCTACAAATAACTTTCAACTTAATATCCCTTGGATCTATATCAATTTTCTTATATAACTTCCTAATCAATTTTTTGTAACTCCAACGAGTTTTTGCCCTAAGTGAAAATTTCGACCCCTGTTCAAGATTACTATCTCCAAACGGGTGTTCATCATCTCCTCCCCATTAGCACATGAAAATAAGTGGAAGTCCACTCATATTTTTCCCTAAACAAATTAATTCAACAATCAAATTATATTAATTAATTCGACAGTCAAAACATATAAAAAAAACAACAAATAACTCTACTTTACAATCACATTATACAAATCAAAATATATAAAAAAGAATAAAATGTACCTTAAATAATGCTTAATTCACAAAATATTGGAGAATGTTGAGCTTTGAAATTGAAATGGACGGAGAAATGGTTATGAAAGAATGAGAAATAAGAGGCTGTGAGGGGATTTTATGTTGGCATGAAGTCGGCATTGCCAATGCCGACTTCACTAAAATCCTTGTTGAAGTCGGTATTGCCAATGCCGACTTCACTTAAAGATATCCTAATTAATCATGAAATTAACCCTCGACAATTAACCCTCGATTTGGCTGATTTTTGACTGACTAAAGTCGGCATTGGTAATGTCGACTTCAAGCCAAAAACGGCATTGCCAATGCCGACTTCACATAAAATGATTATTTTGGTACATAAAATTTCTCTATTGTCATTTAGGTAAATATTAATTTAAAATGGAATAATTAAAAAAAATCCATAGTACTCTATTAATTTTTTTACTTTCGTTTGCAAAATTGCATTAGTATGCGAGTTAATGTAATAATAAGAGGGGTTTAAGCGATTGCGGAAGAGAGTAGTATTGGATTTTTTTTAATGGGTTTTTATATTCGATTTTTTTAACGTGTGCTTTTTAAAGGGCACACGTACGTTAAGCTAATTAAATATAGAAATCGATGTATTTATTAAAGTTATCTTAACTTATTAATTTCCCTTAAACTTACTTTAATCTATTTATTTTCATAATTAAAAAGATTTATATATATATATATATATATATATATATATATATATATATATATATATATATATATGTATATAGATAGATAGTATAAATCGCACCTCCACTATCTACAGTACTAGTACTATGAACAGTTTCATCTGTCGAATTTTTCATTTTGCCCTCACTAAGTTGTTCATTTCCCATTTTGTCCTTTAAATTTTTTTTTTAAAAAAAACGTGTCCTCGAACACGGGCTTAATTTAAAAAAAAAAAAGTGTCCTCAAACACGAACTTTTACTAGTTATTTTATAATAAGTGACATTCAAAAGTGTTAAAAATATATTTGGTGGGATTTAAACTCTCGATTTTTTGGATATAAGAGATATCCAACAATGATTGAGATAGAGCTTGGTGAATAGTATCAGATTAAAAATATAATTCACTCATGAATACTTTTAACTATTAAGGTATACTTCCGTGTCAAGAAAAACATCATTATTTTAAAGGGGCACACAAATTAAGAAAAAAGGTTAATGAAGAAAGTGTTGTAAGTATAAAAGTAAAATAGGAGAGAGAATGAGAGGAGGGAATAGTAAAATTGATTGGTGTTATGAGTATAAAAGTAAAGTAGGAGAGAATTAGTAGGTGGAATAGTAAAGATTCTTTGCCATTTTAGAAAAGGTAAAGCTTTTAACGGAACACCCGTTTTGGCAAATGATGAAACTTTTCTTGGGACGGAAGGAGTATATTCCATCTGTTACAACTAAAGTTTCATTTTTTTTTTATCAAAAATTATGTTATTTTAAGTTTCACCTTTTTTAAAATGACAAATATTTATTATTACTCCTTATGTCTCGTTTAATATTTTTAGATTGACTTTACACGTACATTAAGAAAAGATAAATGTTGTGAGTATGAAAAGTAAAGTAGAATAGAGAAAGTGGGTAAGAAATTTTTTTTTTAGAATGATAAGTGAGTCATATTGATCATTTTAAATAATAAAACAATTAAGAACAATATGTGACATACTAATAAAAAGAAAAGTAATAACTTTAAACTGAGATGGAGGTAGTATTATATTATATTATACATATCCCAATTGTCATATTTATACATTTATATTGTGGGTTTTGCTTGTTAATCTCATTCACTTATTTCATTCATTTATAATCTGTCTCAAATGATTAATAAATATATTAATTATTAATCATTATATAACAACATGATAAAAAAATAACCAAGGTCAAAAAGTAAAATTTTACATGGGGACGAAGAGTAATCACTTAAAGCTACATGTTCTAGAAGTTGGATTTGTTAATTAAAATTATCTTTTGAAATGAGTAATAGAATTCTGAGATGGCTCTTTGGGGGAATTGACACCTTGTTACTCCTTTTATATTTATTTATATTGATGGGACCAAACAAAGAAAGAAGTCAATCTGGCTAATTATTAACGGTTGGGATACTCTCTTTCTATAATTAATTAAGAGTTGAACCAATCAAGTGCTGAGTTGGCAGATGAGTATTCACATGGGTGGAAATAATGAACCCAGGATCTTATTTATTTACTCCCTCCGTCCCGGTACAAGCGTCACCCTTTTAGGGGTGGCGCGCAAATTAAGGAAAAGTGTGGGAAGAAAAAATGTTGTGAGTGTAATTTAAAAATAGAAGAGAAAATTAGTGGAGGAAATAATAAATTTTAAAAGTTTTGTGAGTGTAGAGGAGAGAGAATTAGTGGAGGAAATAGTAGATGGGATAATAAAATATTAATAAAAATTTCCTTTTTAGAAAATGGTGACGCTATAAATGGGACGCCATTTTGGATAAAAAGTGACACTTCGGCCGGAACGGAGGGAGTATATATTTATGTGCTTTTGATGAAGAAATAATTTAAATAAACTGATAAATAAAGATGGGAGGTTTTGGAATTTATTCTCATCGTTAATAATTCATCATTAAAAAGAGTACAAGAATATATAAATAATTAAATAAATAAAGGAATATCAGTTCGAATATTTGTACTTTTGTCAGTAGAAAGACTTAGAAACTTCGGTACTACTTTATTAATGTAGGACTTAGAAACTTAGGTATCATCGGTACTACTTTATTAATGTAATACGTTCATAATAATATGCAAAAATATATTGAACAAAATAAAAGTAATGAGATAGGTTCAACATATAAATTTCAACATTTCAAGCATTATAAAAATACAGTTACTAAATGGACCAATTCAACTAACATTACTCCAACGGTATAAATTAGTCGATCTAGTTAATTGTCTGACAATCCTTGTTCTTAACATAGCTTCGTTCGACATACGATCATCTACTTGTGCAATCTCTATCTTGTTAAGGCACGAAGTCAGGTCAACCCCGAATACTCAGGCGACCTCAACCATGCAAGCATGTGCGCCTATCCACGATTTTATTTGTAACCGCCTCCTAATATCGTGGAGATGATTACGCCTATATTGTCTGCACCACTATATATATCAGACTACATCCCACGTAAAAAGGTAATGTCATCTTGGCTATTTTGAGATTACGTCATTTTCATACAGTTTATATTATCATATAACTCGACATCTTATCATCACGTCGGAGGGTGTTAGTCGGAGATCATCCCGACAAATCGTTTGTTCGTGATTTCAGGTCCTAGTTGCTAGATATCAACCTATTGCTGAACTAAGGTTGATCAGGATCGTTTCCTGTGTCATGAGTTTGGTTCCATTGCTGGGAATCGATAACGCTAGACCTTGAAACCTTGCATAATCACAGATATAGTATCAGACGGACATACCGCTACTGCCTCCAGTGAGCCAATGCGCGATAATGTTGGGGGAAACATATTTGCAGGTGTGGGGAACCGCACTGCAAACTTACCTCCTCTATCACTTCTTAATCTTCAAACGGAGCAACATATTCTCCTCCTCTATCACTTCTAATTTTCTTAATCTTTACGTTAAGCTGATTTTCAACTTCATTTTTATAAGTATGGAAACCCCCCAAGACTTCATCCTTACTTCTTAATAGATATACATAACAATATTTTGTGCAATCGTCTATAAAAGTAATGAAATAATTTTTCCCACCTCAAGTTTGCACTAACTTTAGATCACAAATATATGTGTGAACTAACTCAAGAGGTGTCGTGTTTCTTGTCACCGAAGAAAATGATGACTTAGTCATTTTCGCTTCAATGCAAATTTCACACTTGTCAGTCAAATTGAATTTATTTATAGAAATTAATTCTTGACTCACTAACTTCTTAATTGTGTTGTAATTCACGTGAACTAATTTATCATGCCATAAATTAGGACTATCCAACAGATAGACATAAGAAACAAATTTTTCATTCTTCGCTTCAAAGCGGATAATATTTCTTACATTCATTTTGAATATGCTCTTTTCAAGGTACCCATTTCCAAGAAACATATCATTCTTGATCATTACAAAGTTTTCTAACTCAAACACTAGTCTAAATCCAACCATGCTCAACGGCGATCCGAAAATCAGGTTCTTGGGAATGTCTGGGACATGCAACACATCCATGAGAGTTAGCTCTTTGCCTGAAGACATCTTCAGTATAACCTTTCCAAGTCCCATGACATTGGAAGTGACACCGTTTCCCATACACACCTTCTCTTCACTGATAGGAGTGTATGACGAAAAGCTAAATCTATCTGCACATATGTGGCGGGTAGTTCCAGTGTCTATCCACCATCTATTACTGGTGTCTTCGAGATTTGCTAAGGTGGCTTCAAATGTTTCACACACCATTCTCAAGATTTTTTTTTGTTTAAAACCAAGAGAAAATTCTTCTTACGGTTGTTATAGAAAGTATTTCAAAAATAGAAATAATTTCTAAATAAAATAATTTCTTGAAAAATGAAAAATCAGAAAACAGGAAGAAAATGAAGAGATGGTATAGAATTAACCGAACTAAGTCGAGTCTTGTGAAAACACAATCTTCGTAAGAAGAATTTGCCCCGCACTGGTGCTAACGGTTGAAACGGCAATCCTCTCGTAAGATGAAACGACTTTTCGAATCCTGATGGAAGCACTTCAAATCAGGAAACCTACGAACTAACGAAGTTTGGAATTTCTGAACTTGAAGGAGGAGAATGCAACAATATGCTTTCAACTAACTGAACTCTCTAATAATTGATTGCTTGAATGATTTGGATGATGTAAACTGACATTCTCTGATGGTCTATTTATAATTTTCGAAGAGTCACATGTACCTGTTGGGTAATAGGCATAATTTAATCCGGGTGAATCTGGGTCATTTCATATTACATACTTTGAGAATTAATTTCTCATTCACCACAATTTGATTTTGAAAAAATAAATATATCACGTTAATCTACTCCAAATGTAGATTATAAATATGTAATTTATTTTTCATTTATATAAAATGAAAATACATTTAATTTTAGTCAAATATTGATCAAATCAATATTTTCAACAATGTTTTCCGACAAAGTTTTAACGCGACTGCATTTCTAGAGCTCTAGTAATCTGAATGGGTCAATTTGCAGTCTTTAATTACTCTTTGAGGTGTTAATATTTTGTTTTATTGAAACTGATTATCTCTTAATTTGCTATACAAAAGGGCCTGTTTGATAAAACTGAAAATTAAGCTCTGAAAAAGTAAAGCTAAAAAAAAGGAGCTAAAATTATTAAGTTGCTGAATTTTAAGAGTTTATATTTATTTGGTAATAACAAGTCACATATATCTGAATTTAATCAAAATTTCAACTAACACTCAAAATTTTGTTTAAAACATTTTCTTCTCACTTATATTTTTCCTTCATATATTTCCAAATAAATAGTCTTATTTTTTTTAAAATAACAAAAATTATATTCCAATAGTTTAAAAAATACAAAATAAATAAATTATTATTTATAAAATAAATATTATGAGTTTAATTATCAAACTATTTTATTTAGGACAAGCAAAATAGTATTTAAATATTTTTTTAATGATAATTCATTAGTCCCATAATAAATGTTAATTTGATGTTTTTTACTCAACTTGAGTAAACTTTATGAGAAAAAAATTAAGTATTTTAAACATGGCCTACAAATAGAAATAAAATATATCCGAAAAAAATCTTTGAATATAGTTTATGATGCAGCCAAAAATCGAATCAGCCCAAATCCAAGCGATAGGTTGTACTCCGGCGATTGAATAGCCTGAAAATAAAACAGAAAACGTAAACTACGCCGGGGCTTCACCGGCGAAGACCCTCCGGCGTGAGAGTAAGTTCACGGTTTGTATAGAGAGAAATTAAATTGACATAGCTTCGAGTCAAAGAGATAACGTACCAAAATATGAAAATAATGGCTTATATTTATAGGGATGGATATGTAGAATCCATGTTGAACTTGGACTGTTAAGAGATAAGATATAATCCTAGGAGGATTATATACGTGAGGAGTCCTTATTTGACTTGAATTGGTACATGAGGTGGTTACAGTCCTATTAAGATTGTAACTGCTTAGTATCCTTGTTGGGATAGGATTGATAAACTGCCATGCCGGTATGCCGAGATGCTCCCTTCCTCGTCATACATGGCCATCTCGACCCATGATGAGCCGGGGAAGAGATGAGGAATAAGTGGATCCCATCGTGATGATATCATAGTCGAGGAAAGCACCTCATCCTCAAGGGAGGTTGTCTCGGCCTACAAGGGAGGTCTCCTCGGCCCCTTGACTTGTGCCTTGGATATGTTCGCCCGTTAAGCCTTGGTCGGCCTAGCTGAGGCCGTGATAGATGGACGAGGAAGCCCATGTCTTACCTTGTAACTTGAGACTTGATGGATTATGTTTATAGCCCAATCCACTTGGGCCTTACCCGGACAAGCCCATGTACGTATCTCGGTTTATACTGTTCAGTGGCCCCCAACTTTCTAGCTCGGCCTATGGCGAGGAGAAAGTCATCTCGTCCTCGGCTTACGAGAGTACGAACAGGTGTCACATGGCAATGTCGCTTCGAATGTGTTGTTCCATTATCTGCCAGTTACTAGTACAATGATGGGCGTGACCCACGATGTTCTGACACGTCTTGAAATCCACCACCACATTAAATTTTTTGGGCGCTGTACCCATTTGACCCGTTTTGATTCGGGCTTAACCCACTTTTGTGAGTATATAAACAATTTTCCTCTTCAATTTCTACTTTTTATTATCTCCAGCAATTTGAGAGCGAAACCCCAAGGTTTGAAAAACCCTTCGTGTTCTTGAGCTTTGAGTTGCCCAGATTCGTCAAGACCTTTGATTCACCGCTCGATTTCGTTCGATGTCGGGCAAGGTCGGCTAACCTCTTCTTTCTCCTTCATGCCGTGGCAAAGTGGTCTAGGAACATGATGGATGTATTTTATACATCCAAATTATGTCCCTAAAATTCTATTTATTGTGAGAACCTGAGTAAAAAGTGCTTTTAATTTGTGTTTGTTAGTGTTTGTGTTAGACAGGGAATTGGGTGAGTTTTGGCAATTTTATTTGAAGAAAAAGATGAAATTCTGAGCGGAGCAATCTTTGGAGGACTTTCGTGGCATTTTGGAAATACTATGGTTGTTGGGAGTATTCTTGATATGGGCTTTGAAGGAATTTATGAAGAATTGAGGAAGTTGATGCCAAGGCCGAAGCCATACGGCGGCCACCCAAGGAGGAACGGCGACCGCCCAAGTCTATGCCCAGCGCCCAAGCCAAGGCCGAAGCCATACGGCGCCCTCCCTTGACCTAACGGCGATCGCCCAAGCAGTGGCCGGCCAGCATGTCCATTCCTGCCAGCTTGCTTCATTTTCGTGGGCTGCCTTTGTTTTTGTTGGGCTTAACCCCATTTTTGGCCCAATCTCTTTTTATTATCAGCCTTGTTGTCCCTTGGTATAAATATGAAAATGCTTTCATATTTTAGGGTAATCTTTATTTTGGGAAGAACAAAAAGGAGGCAAGATTTTAGAGAGAGAAAGTTAGGGTTTTGTGATTACTCCAAGCAAGATAAGTTTGTTTATGCTTTTTCTAATTAGTTTTGTTTGTTTAATGCATAATATGTGTAGCTAATTCTCTAATTTCATGGGTTGGATGTAAGCACCATCATTAATTTATGCTATAATTACTTTACCCATTTGATTTCATTCTAGCTCATCTTTGCATATGCCTAACTTAGGGTTTGAAGGGTTGTATTTATGATTTAGTCTTAAATCACCTTTTTACTCTTTTGGGTTTTGAATTCTTCCATTGATTTGGGGATTTCTCTATTTTGACCAATGCTTTGATGAGAAACCCATTGTGACAACTTGATTGGAATCAAAGTGGATTTTGTTCATACATTCCTTAAAGTGTAATGCTTTTCTAAATTAATTTTATCAACTTGATTTGTGAAGTAAAATTGGTTGGAAAAAGTAAGATTGCAATCCGGCCGTCTCACCGTCCCAATCTTTACCCAAGTGAATGAACTCTAGATTGGAATTAAGATTTCTATCAATATTGGCATAGATTAGTGGTGTGTTGAGTCCAATCCATGGAATCCTCTCTTATCATTGTTTCAATCTCTATTTGAATTTGCTCTCTTGTTTATTTGTTATTCTTAGATTTAATTTTAATTATTGATCATTGTAGTTGTTGTTTGATCCAAAACCAAACCCCCCCCTTTTTAGGTTACCTTTGTTTGCATTTCTCTAATTGACTCAATCACCCAACAATTCTCCGTGGACACGACCCCTACTTGTGTACGCTTTCAAAACGACACTCGTACACTTGCGAGAGGTATTTTATTACAAGTGGGAGAAATATTCCATCAAATTTTTGGCGCCGTTGCCGGGGATTTGTTTTGGGTATTTGGTCTATTTGAGTAGTGTATGTTTGGGCGACGTTCCTTGAACTCCCCGTTAGTTTGTGGAAACAACGCCATTGATAGATTTGAGAGGGGCTTAACTCCTACTCGAGATTCCGGCACGGACTCGGACACACCGGTTTCGGGGTCGGGCGAAGAACTTAGTGAACTTAGCACGTCTTCCACCGAGGAAGAAGAAATCATTGAGGAGATGGCGAAACCGCCTCCTATAATGAATGACTTTTTGCGGCCTAGAGTTGATACGGCCACTTCTTGCATCGTCCTCACTCCGGAGGCCAAGAATTTCGAGATTAAGGGGCAATACTTTAACATGTTGCCCAATTTTTATGGTCTCCCGAATGAGGATTCTTTGAATTTCTTGCGTGAATATTTGATGACCGTGTCAAGTTTTCCGGGTAGGCAAGGGGTCACGGAGGAACAAATGCGTTTAAAATGTTTCCCCTTTGCCTTAAAGGATCAAGCCAAACCTTGGCTTATGTTGCTTCCCCCTAGGAGCATTATAACTTGGGCACAACTCCATTATGCTTTTCTTACCAAATTCTTCTCCCATGAGAAACTTGCGCTTTATAGGCAAAAGATTATAAATTTTCAACAAGATCCCGGGGAAGCCTTTCATGAAACTTGGGATAGGTTTAAGATGCTTTTAGTGCAATGCCCTCATCACAATTTCTCCCTACCTTTGCTCCATCAAACCTTCTATGATGGTTTGAACAATGTTAACCAAACCATGGTCGACAATGCCGCCGGTGGCACTCTTGGACTAAAGACTCCCGAGGAGACCCAAGCTTTGTTTGAAATGTTGGGAGCCAATTCCCAACAAAAAGGGTCTCGGGGAAAGGGAAAAGGCATGTATGAGTTGAGTCCCAATGATGACATGGCAAGGCAAATGGCCTTAATTAATCAAAAACTTGATAAATTGTCTATGAGTGGTCCTTCTTCCAATGCTAATGTGGTGAATGATTTTTGTACTTTTTGTGGCTCCAATTCTCATGCTACTAATGATTGTCAAAGTGGTCCGAGTTTTGGTAATGAACAGGTAAACGCTATGCAAGGATATGGGCAAAACACTTATGGGCAAGTTCACCAAGTTCAAGGCTATAGGCCTCCTCAAAACAACCAATTTGGAAACTCATATAATCCGGGGTGGAGAAATCACCCCAACTTTTCATGGGGAGGCAATCAAAATCAACAACAACATAAGCCTCTCCATCCTCAACCTCCACCCGGACAATTTGAGCAAAGTAAAGCTCCATGGGAAGTTGCTATGGATGAGTTAAGGGCCGAAAACCAACAATTAAGAGTTGAAAGTCAACAAGCAACAAAGAATAGTGAGGCAGCTTTCAAAAAGTTGGAAATTCAAATGGGTCAAATTGCGGAAGCTCTTCAAGCACACAAGCCCGGTACTTTCCCTAGCCAAGGCCACCAAGCCAAGGCTATCATTACCCTCCGAAGTGGAAAACAAGTAGGTGAGGAGGTACTTTCTTCTCCATCTTCCCCTCCCCCACCTCTTGTTGAAGAGGTTAAAGTAGAAAATGTGGAAAAGAGCACAAATGATTTGGGAGACAATGCCAAAAAGGATTCTCCAATTACTCCCAAGCCATATGTGCCTCCCATGCAATTTCCCGGACGATTTCTTAAACACAAGATTAACCAACAAATGTCGGAATTGATGGAAATGTTTTCTAAAGTAAACATCAATCTCCCTTTGTTGAGTGTCATAAAAAATGTGCCGGCTTATGCCAAATTTTTCAAAGAAATCAACTCTAGGAAATACAAGTATGGGAAAGATGAGAAAGTGTTAATGGGAGAAGATGCTAGTGCCGTGGTACGGCATAACCTTCCACCCAAACTTAAGGACCCCGGGAGCTTTGTTATCTCTATCACTTTGGGGGACTCCAAAGAGGTGAAGGCTATGTTAGACCTTGGTGCTAGCATCAACTTGTTACCTCATTACATGTATGTGGAGATGGGTTTGCCCGAACTAAAACCCACCACAATGGCTCTCCAACTTGCCGATCGCTCTATCAAGAGACCTTTGGGCATTGTGGAGGATGTTTTAGTTCAAGTGAACTCACTCATAGTCCCCGTGGACTTTGTTGTTCTTGAAATGCCAAAATGTGAAGGTTGTCGCGCCCCCGACCCATGGACCTACTTGGCCACACGTTCGAGTTGCGAGCTGGAGACGCCAAATAAAAAAAAATCTTTTTCGAAAATATCCTTTCTAAATAATGAATATAAAAACCTGTTTAACTTAAATAAAAGTTTAGAACGTTTTATAAAAGAGTGCACAATTATAACCATAACAAACTAGGAACATAATCCCAAATATATACAATACTTAAGGTATCAAAAACTTAGTGATTACATAACAAACTTGGGTGTACTATCCCTTGGTTTACATTTACATAATGTAACCACTAAACTCTTACCCCAAAATAACAACTTAAACTGGCGTCCTCCTCGAGTCTCAACCGGACCTATATCCTTGGCTCGCTCCTGCCTAAAACATTAAAAGGGACGAGGTGAGATAAATCTCAACAAGCTACATATATGCAACAAGATGACATGCATTGCATATAAAGCATTCATAGTTCATATAATTAACACTTATGATACAAAAGAAGAATCAACTTATAACATCACCCAAGTGCATTAATTTAACACTTAGAAGGATACTAGCCAAGGTTTAAACACAAGGGTCATCCAACTCTGAACAGCAGCAGCAGTTGATGAAGCGATTCTGGAACCATAACCAAATCAAGATCATAGGGACTCCGACACTCAGTCGTATCCCCAGTGCAACTAGAACCATCTCCATAAAGAAGATGCCAGTTCACTAATCCCATCCATGGCCAATGGAGGGTAAAATATGGGTTACCAATGTATGTATTATAATGAACTTGGCTCGGTGCCATTATAATTCCATAACATTGCCCGACAACCCAAATACCGGTAAATTTGGACTTTAACTAGTTAAACACAATAATAACATATTTGTTTAACAAACAATGTATGATCCAAAGTAGGGATACATACTCCACCCAAAGCATTTATAAAATAGCAACATAATAAAGTATCCGCCATATTTAGCACTAAGGCTATCAATACATGATTCAATCTACGCATCTTCGGCATTAAAATGTTACTGTTGTCTTATACTATAATTAAAGTGTCCTATGAGGTTAAAATAGTCTAAGTAATTAAGTAAGAATAATTTAGGAAACGAGGTTTGGGAACAGGGCCGGCGCGGCCGCCGTGGCTGGAGCGCGGCCGCCCTCGGTGGCGAAGAATTTTGGCCAATTTTCCTTTGATGAGCGCGTACCGCTCTAGTGGAGCGGCGCCCGCATGCTCAATCTTTGTTTCCAGTACGAATTGTGAGCCAAAAATTCAGATTTCAAACCCAAAAGTTCTAACACTTTGATGGCACCATTGTTTACAATCCAAACTACAAAACTCCCTAATTCCTTCATTATAGTTTACCCAATACAATCCAACTCTTAAATTTCAAAAGGAATGTTAAAATCTTCACCCAACCATCATTTACTCATTTCAATTCAATGAAAATTCCCAATTCTACTAAACACCCAAATTAGCAAACCCTACAATTAACTTGACTAAGTTTCACAAACAACAATTATACTTCAATCAATTGTAACATATTTATATGAGCGTGCATAGAAGGGAAACATAACAACTTGCCTCAATTGAATATGACAATGAAAAGTGTTCTTGGTTGGGTAGATGAAATCCTCAAGCTCCACTCATCATTTTGGTGCAATTACTTTGAAGAATGGGTAAGGATATAATTTATGGTGAATTTTAAAAGAGAAACTTGGCTGGGTTCAACAATGGAGTCTTCAATTGCATCAGAGAAGAAGATAATAGAAATGGTATGGGGCTTTCACCCACATAAAGAGGATATACACTACCATTTACATTTTTGCCCTTCAGTAAGCTAAACCATTATTTTAAACTCACCTAGTTTTCACACTTTGAAATCAAGCACCTCATTACGTATAATGAATTAAAATTTACTTTCACTCATTTATCTTAATATAAAATAAATTATTAACACAACTAGTATATCATATAAATTAAATAAGGAACTATAATATAAAATGCACATCATAAATAATGCCTATATTTTGGGTCGTGACAAAGGTAGTGGCCGGGACACGCCTATCTTACTTGGGCGTCCTTTCATGGCCACCACCAACACAATCATAAATGTGGGGAATGGAACCTTGTCAATGACCGTGGCTAACGAGACAATTGAAATCTTGGTTCTAGAAGCCATGAGAGGTACTTTCGATGATGAAAATTCTTGCAACTTTATTGATGTCATTGATGAGTGTGTAGAGGAGTTTTCTTGGCGTGATAAGGCTTGTGAGGAACTTGATAGGTTATTGATGAGCGGTGAGAAATCTAGGGATAATGTGGGTTCCCACTTGATGGCCATAGAAAAGGTTGATGAAAATCCTTGTGACGGCCCATATCACCCCCTAGGCCACTTCAATGAGAGGATGGCGCCATCAATTGTGACTCCCCCAACCCTTGAAATGAAACCCCTCCCGGGTAATTTGAAGTATGTGTTCTTGGGAGAATGTGAGACCTTGCCGGTCATCATTGCTCCAATCTAACCTTTGACCAAGAGATGCAATTGATTAATGTGCTCAAGGAGTACAAAGAAGCCATAGGTTGGACCTTAAAGGACATAAAGGGAATTAGTCCCACCATGTGTATGCATAAAATTCATCTCATAGACGGTGCCAAGCCGACTAGAGAAAGACAAAGAAGGTTGAACCCACACATGGAGGAGGCGGTGAGGAAGGAGGTTCTTAAACTACTAGATGCCGGAATCATTTTTCCTATCTCCGATAGTGAATGGGTGAGCCCGGTACAAGTTGTACCAAAGAGGTCGGGTATCACGGTTGTCCTAAATGAGAGTGGTGAGGATGTGCCAATGAGGGAAGTGACGAGTCTTAGAATGTGTATAGACTTGCGAAAGTTGAATGCCGCAACAAAAAAAGACCACTTTCCCTTACCTTTTATGGACCAAATCTTAGAAAGGTTGGCGGGACATGAATATTATTGCTTCTTGGATGGTTTCTCGGGCTACAATCAAATTCCAATTGCTCCCGAGGACCAATCTAAAACCACTTTCACATGTCCTTTTGGAACATTTGCCTATAGGAGGATGCCATTTGGCCTTTGCAATGCACCGGCGACTTTTCAAAGATGCATGACCTCCATATTCTCGGACATGATTGAGAGGAGTGTAGAGGTATTCATGGATGATTTATCCGTTTATGGTGATAGCTTTGAAGGATGCCTAGGAAACTTGACTTCCGTGTTGAAGAGGTGTTGTGAAACCAACTTAACCTTGAGTTGGGAAAAATGTCATTTTCTTGTTAGACATGGGATTGTTTTGAGGCACATTATGTCAAAGAATGGGATAGAAGTAGATAGGGCAAAGATTAATGTGATTGCTAAACTTCCTCATCCCACCAATGTGAGAGGAATTCGGAGTTTTTTAGGCCATGCGGGTTTCTATCGGCGTTTTATTAAAGATTTTTCAAAAATTTGCAAGCCGTTATGTAACCTACTTGCTAAGGACACCGAATTTCTTTTTGATGATGATTGTGTGTATGCTTTTAATTTGCTTAAGGAGAAGTTGACTTGTGCTCCTATACTTTCTAGTCCTAATTGGTCTCATGCTTTTGAAATTATGTGTGATGCCTCAGATTTTGCCATTGGAGCGGTTTTGGGTCAACGAATAAACAAATTACCTTATGTGATTCATTATGCAAGTAGAACTTTGAATGATGCTCAATTAAACTACACTACTACCGAAAAGGAATTTTTGGCGGTAGTGTTTGCTTTGGAAAAATTCCGTTCATACTTGCTTGGATCAAAGGTGATTGTCTATTCAGATCATGGCGCCTTGAGATTTTTGTTGAACAAGAAAGATGCTAAGCCTAGTGTAAGTACGCCAATCCAATTCGCAACCTTTTCGATGCATTTTAATATAATAAAAGCGCATTAAGGGGCGTTTTGGTAAATTCGGCCTATCCCGAGACTTCCGGAAACGTTCCATGAGTTTCCCTTGAAGGAAGTACCTTTTGGTACATCATTCATGCCAAAGGACCCCTTGGGAATAAAACCTGTTGGACCTTTTGGGTATTTTCCCGGAATGTTCGAGACACTGGTTTTTGGCGCCAAAGCGGTTGAGCCACCTTGTGTCACGCGACAACTTGAGGCATGGAAAGTGGACGCGTAAGGTCGTGCGACATACTAAGGCGCCCAGCTATGGCTATAAATAAGACCCTCCCCTCGTTGAAATGGATCCCGATTCCTAGCCTGCATTGTTACTCTGCCAAAATAGCAGTGTAACGAGCGTCCCGAGCACAAAACCTCTCTCTCTCCTACCTTCCAACCCACTAATCCCTCTCATCCAGACCCAATTCCCCTATCTACAACAATTGGAACCCTTGGATCGGAGAATTTGTGAGATCTACAGCGAAGAATTGAAGGATTCTATATCGACTAGATATAGAATTCGTGGAATCAACAAGGGTAACAATTCCCTAACTCTCTCTCTCTCTCTCTCATTTAATTCCTTGCAATTTTATAGTTCTATTTTGTTTGGATTCGTAATCGGATCCTAGCTATCTCGAATTGGAATCCCAATCACTAATCTCTCTGTTTAACTTGCATAGATTGTGTAATTGAGCTCATATTGATTGATTTGGTTGAATTTGGTGTTTGAGCCCCCAAGGAGGTGTGGATCTACCCATATCCACACTCCCTGGGTCGATTTGATGTTGTTTATGTTTTTCGTTCATAATTCAGCTTGTTAATTAGATCTGTATAGCTTACATTAATTTACGAGTTCATATTGTGAGGTTTACGCGGAAGGCTCATATGTGTCACGCGACACCTTCGTCCCCAGTGATCTGTGTCACGCGACACATGTAGTCATGAGTACGATGTGTCATGCGACACACATGACCCATCATCTGCGGTGACTCTTTTCCTTTGTAATTTGTTCTAGATTTGTTTGTATCGAGGATGTGGCCTCCACTAAATAATGGGCTCACAATATGTAATTTCTCGTTTCATAATTAATAAGATGCATTTTATCACATTTCGTTTTTATTATCGATATTTGCACACACTTTGGATTTACTTGGATGTGTTTGATTGAAAGACTCGTCTATGGACGAGGCGTGTTGGAGTGAACTCTCGGTTCTTCCCAACACGTAACCTGACTCCCGAACTCATGTTTTCTCTCTAAAAGCAAAGGTTTTCAATGTTTCCTCTTAAAACGGCGTGGCGACTCCTTATATATTTATATATATATATATTTTCGGGCGAGCGCGCATTCGGTGGCGACTCATTTGGGGACTTCACTTGAAAACTTTGTTTTTCAAGTGTTAAGTGGGTCAAGCTTTCGTTTAGTCAAAAAACATCCAATGCATCCATGTTGTGTACATTATTTGATAATCATTTGTGATGCCTACATTTTGTTGATTATGGAACTTGTGAGCCCTTTGTGCTTGTGGTCATTTGTTGTGCATTGGTATCTCTGTGTTGCTCTTGATATGGTAAAGCGGGGCTGATTTGGATGATTTGAGGAGAGTTTCTTTGGTTCGGTGACCACCCAAGTCGTGCGACACCTTTGTCTCTGGTTGTCTGTGTCACGCGACAAAAGGTGGCCTTGAGCAGAGATCATCGAAGAAGCTGGTTTGAGGGCGGTCCCTTGGACCAAAGCGTGACTCATTTGGTTATTGTTCCACTGTTTACCTTGTGTGAGGGTGTGTGTTTTCTTCTTAAAAAAAAAACAAATAAAAAAAAAAAAAAAATAAAAAAATCTTGTTTTGCAAATAAACGAATTAGTCATACGCACACTACATCACTTAGATTTAGAACCCTCTGGTGCGATTGACGGCATCGCGGACGGCCATAAAATTCGCCTACGCTTGAGCGCACAAATCAAACCTAAACCCCTAGTGCGTTATAGGTGGCACCACACTAAACCTTACCCACGGTTGGTTTTGATACGATGTTTTCATTACAACAAAAATGAATTGTTTTTGAAAAATATCATAGATTCTTATACCTTCTCCCAAAACCTCATACCTTGTGGGCATGTTGCCAAATGCAACATGATTTCACGTGGGAACATGTCACTCTCGTGGCGTGTCCTAAACGAGAGATCATGCCGCATTGCCAACATGTACCGACGAGAGGTCATGCGGGATTTTTCTTCGAAATTCTTCGAAAAGACCCGTTATCTTTGCCCAAATTTCCTTAGAAATTTGGACGAACCTCTTCGTTCCATAAAGATGTTAGGGTTTGGTTAGGTATCATTACCTATTATATGTTTCAAAACAAGACATTCGATGTAATTCGAACGTCGCGTCACTAGGTTCCCCCGAGGCATAGTTAGCATGAATAAAGGCTTATCCTTTCCCAACTGTATTTAGGATTTAAAATGCGTTATACTTGAACATAAATAAATTTGTGTTTGCGTGAGTACGTCCCGTTTCTTTCCCTCTCCCGTAAAAAAAAAAAGGAAAAGAAAAAAAAAAGAAGAAAATTTTTTTCCCTTCAAAGCACCTTATAAACCCCTCTCTACACCTGCAGCTACGGCGAGTTGGGTCTGCTCATCTGCTTCGGGAGGTCGTTTAATCCGTGTACAAGCGGTGTCGGTTGGTTTAGAATCGAAATGGGCGGCAATGGAGATGTTTTTACGCTCGGTCCGCCCGGAGGCTTCGGTGGTGATGGAGTCGAGACAAGTTTGAATGAGATGACTACGGAGGAATTGAGGTGATCTTTGGAAGCCGCTCTAGCTCGGGAGCGTGAGGCTTGACTCTTAGTTCAAAATGCCAAGTCTCGTGAAGAAGAAGCTCACAACCGATTCGTAGAAGCTATGAGCGCCAAAGGGATTGCGGTACTTCGTCGGGAGGATGGTTCCTATGAAGAGATTACGGAAGATAGCCACAATGAAATCGGATCCGCTTCACTGCTCGGCCCAAACCGGCCCTAGCTACAATACGATGCCTCCCCCGGTGAATTACGTTCGGCATTACGATCAAGTAGCTTCTACGGGAATGGTGGCAAGTGACCAAGGAAGACTCATTCCCCGTCTTCTCAAGGGTATGGCCGGGTTATCCGGCCAAGGTGTCGGCGAAATGACGGTCGGCCCACAGAATTTCTTTGATCTCCTGCTTCTCCAACTCCTAATGCTCCGGCACCACGGTTTCGACATGGACCTCGGTTTCGAACCGGCTTTTCCCGGCCTCGGTGCGGTGTGTATCAGGATGGTTATCGGGTGTTCGGTATGGTGTTGACGAGAATGGTCGTCTAGGCTCTCGAGAAAATCGAGATAGTTCGGGACGGTGTCTCAAGGTACCGGCGGTTCCGAGACTCAAGACAGGTTTTCTCAACCGGCGGTATGTTCCACCCTTACTCGGCATATTTATGGTTCCACCCCTTACTCGGCTCCGTGTGTCGGCTCGGGATTATCTTCTTTTGGTCGGTACAAAAAGTCGGTCGGCGCAATACTGACTCCCGAGAATCTCGGTAGGCAATTCAACGGTTATGATATGTATGGGAACAAGATTCCGAGCTCGATTAGCTTGTTGGACGGCAATATTGGAATTCCTAGTACTTTTGGTCTTCCACCAACCGCTTTGCCGTGGGACCTAATTCGATTTCCCAATACCGTCGTCAGCGGTGGCTCACGCAATTCCTCGGACTTCAAGTTTGGCACCGAGAAGTAGGCTTTGCTTTCTTTAAACCGGATGACAATGAGTTTGATTAACCGTGGGTTCTAGTGGTCTTAAAGTCGTGGATCCCGCCCAAGTGACACCTTTGCCGCACAAGTTTAAGATGCCCAAGCTGGATTTTGATGGTACCGCTTTGTCCCGAAGACGCATGTAGACACTTATGTGATGACAATGGGGGCAATGGGCTGCACTCCCGGAGTGTGGCTTCCCACTTCCACCTAACTTTGAAAGGATCGGCACTTACATGGTTTTTAGCTTTGAAGCAAGAATGCCGTACTACTTGGAGCCGAGATAACGAAGCCTTCCTGAGAAGTACAAGGGTAATTTGGAGTGGCGTACCACGCGGGATGATCTAGTGGGGACAATTCGGAAGTCGGATGAGTCAATCACGGAATTCTACAAGCGTTGGAATGCTAAGCTCAACGAGTTATCGGGCCAATCCCCTCCAAGACCAGAAGGACATCTTTCTATCATGTGTTAAGCCGGCACTTAGAGAAGCCATTGGGAAAGGATGGTACCCGGATCTGCGAGAGATGGTGGGGATGGGAGCAAGGAGTGAGAATAAGTTGTTTAACCAAACTCCAAGTGCAAACACCACTAACAACAACTTGGTGGTGGAAGTTACCGATATCGGGCATCCAATCTGTCTCGGCAATGGCGCCGAGAGGAAGAGAACCGGCCAAAGATAATAGTATCGATAATCTTGAAAAGGGAGCTAACAACATGCGAGGAATGTGATGAGGCTTCCCTTTAAGCCACAACCAAGGTTTGATGATTTGGGTATGTCAACGGAGGGAAGTTTTTAACGGTTTGCTACGACGGCATGATAAAGCCATTGGAGAACTACGGTCCTGCTCGCCCTAATCCTCACATGGATGCTAGCAAGTATTGCCGTTTTCACCAATTTCCGGGGCACACTCACGAACTCCTGTTTGACTCTCGAAGAAGATAATCCAGGGGTTTAGTGGACGACAAGAAGATAGAAAAATCTCCTCGCCCGAATATTGTCAACAATCCTCTGTAGAACAACAATGTGAACCTTATTGACTTTGAGAATGATTATTTTGTTAATGTATTAGAATTTGGGAACCCGTAGTTGGGGATGATAGCAATGGATGTAATGGGGTGGCGATGTAATTTCTGTTACGATGAAATGAAAGATAACCACATTATGTTACGTATCTCGATGATTTACATGATGTGAATAATATTGTTGAACTTGATGATTACGAAGAACGCTTGATTGTTAATGCTATATCTTCAATGACTCTAGAGAATCCCCAATCTCCTTGGAGGAACTTCGAGAATAAGCGGCTAGTTGGGAAACACCTTTGACCATTAATGAGATACGACGCGGCTTGGCCCATACCGCAATCACTCTGTCCGCTAACATTATCGGAACTCAAGGAAGCTAGCAAAGAGTTCGTGGTTGACGACCAGCAAGAAGTTAATGCGTTGACGCGCTCAGGGAAAGAATGTTGGGAGTAAGTAATCCGGATCCATCACGGAAAAGGGAAACGATTGCGAGCTCTAACCCTCGGTCCTCTCGGAATCCTCACAGGCTAGACGAAGAAGTTCGGGAAGACCCGATGCGCGCGGTTGAAAAGAACGCAAGCCGATATTTCTTTGTGGTCCCTACGCATCCTCCACTACCCTCACAAATTAAAGGCTGGAAGAAGCCTTATCCAAGACGAAGGTATCCGTCAACGCTACCCCCGAGATGAAGCATGTCGGTTGATTGGAACGGCTCGGTATGGGAATATCATTACTTTCACGAGATCTTGACTTGCACAGCTTACGGTGCGAAACATAACGAATCCTTACACATTACGGTGCCCTCACGGAGGGGACGGTTGATTCCCCTATGTGTTGATAGATAATGGATCGACCATGAATGTGCTCCCACGCCAAAATGATGAGTATGTTG